>CAMQGK010000171.1:6230000-6635000 GCA_947000775.1 Pterois miles | reverse complement strand
AGCATCAGTGTGACAAGTTGGGATGAGAATGTGTTGAAACAAACCTAGTAAATTACTAGTGAATTATTTGTACTTTCTGTATCAATATTTTGCATAGTTTGCAGATTCATTCAACAAAATCATGGCACTTGCTAATGTACTGGGCGTTTGTCCAATTATTTGTTTATTTGGAGATGTTACCTTGGCAACAGCTACACATGAGAAACCTCCAGGGTCCAAGCAGAAACCTCTATATCTATCTCAATTTGCTAGGTATTACATAGCAAGAGAAAGCATATCCCATTCATGCCAACATAGTTATGTGCTGGCCATTTATCTGGAACGGTCAGGTAAATGGCAATCCTGCCCTTCTTTTGACCAGGGTTACATGAGTGCTGGATGCTTTAGTAAACTGTCTGGAGTGGAAATTAATTCAATGACATTTATGTTAAATAGTCATATAACAGACTCCAAGTACAGCGACAGAGGAAAAAAAGTGGACATGCCATTTCTAGCATGCATCAGTGAAATGTATGGAAGTACACTGCAGACTGCAGTCTATGTCACGGTGACAGGTGTCAGGTTGAATTCACATTTAGCAGACCTGTGTCCTAAACAGCAAAGAAACAGTAGTAAACAGCAGAGGTATCTGTAGCCAATAAGCTCAGAGCTCCTTTTCTTCTACAATCAGTAAACACTTTGGCTCACTTGTAAACATGTTTCATGAGAAACCTCTCATTCTAAACCCATGGAAATGTTCAGTCTTGACTACTTTGAGTGTATATTGTTTGAAGCACTAAATACACTTCTATTTCTTTCTTTTTTTAACAAATCAATTATTTTTGTGGAGTTGCAAATCACTTAACAGTCTTTTAACTGACAGGAAAATAATCTTAAGAGAAAGTATCTTAGGGATAATTCTGAATTAGACAGGAAATAATCAGCCTCCCCTCCAATATTTGTAATTTGCAGCATCATAAATTGGCAAGCCTTACTCAGAGAAAAAAAAACAAAAAAAAAAAAAAAACCTCCAACACCCTTCACCAGCGATAAAAGCAGGACTAACTAATGCATGCACACAAAAAACATTTAGTGAAAAAGCAGTACCCTCTAATGACTACCTATGTATGAAGGGGAGCATACCTTCATTTTTTGTATTCTCATTTGACAGATGAAAGGAATGTGGTCCTTTCTGAATCTGATTAATTGGTCTCTGTGATGCTGCTTTTAATGAACAGCGAGGTCTGACCGTTGGGGGCAAATTAGCTTGATCCTCCTTTTGCAGAACGGAATTAATGAAACCCCTATGGATTAAGCTGAAGTGTGCCATGTATCCATGCTCATGTGCAGTTAGAACCTTGCACTGGTATCGACTACTCTAATATTTACCCATACCGAGAGTCTTAAGGTTCAATAGTTAGCCCTTGTAACACAGCAAAGGTCCCATTAATGAGATTATTAGGCACTAATGAAACTTTGGCGTATTCAGGTCAAGTCAGTTTTATTTGTATAGCCCAAAATCACAAATTTGCCTTGGGGGGCTTTACAGTCTGTACAGGATACAACACCCCATGTCATTAACAGTGCGACTCTCCCATCAGATAAGGAAAAAAAAAAAAAAGAATTAAAAAAGGGAGACAAGGTATCCTAGAGCGGCAGTATAAAACACATCACGCGTTCTATTAACTATAATGTAAACCCATTTGTGGCAACAGTAAATGCTCTGAGAGTGTATGCCAGGAGTTTGGCGATATATAACAGCGAAAAGACACACTGTGTTGGTGGGTCCAACAAACACAAAGCCTCCATCCAGGGGACCGCTGTTTACATCTTCTGTATCAGGTTACAATCAGCTGTTTGTTTGTGTCCCTTATTCACAACATTCAGTTGTATTTTCACTGTAGAAACAATACTTAGTTCTTTCCTAAACTTAGCTTGGTTTTGGAGCCTAAATCTAATGTGATGCCAACGGTAATTATAGCGCTTTTGATGCCAAAAATAAAGTGACGTCAAGGGCGTGACAAAGAGACGTTATGTGACGAGTTGGGATTAGAACTAGTAGTTAACATTATTATTAATGCTGTTTGGTGCTGGGCAGGTAACGTGAGGTAAAGCCAGTGCTACAACCAGTTGCAGGGTTGAGAGCGACGAGACTAAGACAAAAGCAATAACATTGCTGGCTGTTAAACCAAACAATTACCACCAACCCACAACTTCTGTCCAGCACAAGAACACTTCCTGGACTGGAAAAATAAATAAATAAAAACTGCAGATGAACATAATCCAGGCAGCAATATGCAGAACCAGAGATAAACACAATGTTCAGGAGACAGTTACACCACAAACATAATTCATTGTTCTAACGCTGAACAACCTTTATTTCTAACAGTGTTTTTTTCATAATCTGTATGATAATTTGGCTGATTGGCTTTATTGGAATTTGTCAAATAAAAAACATGTCAAAGACACAAACAAATACCAAAAAAGACAACATACCCAATTCTGTCTTGTTTTTTGCCGACTGCAGCTTGTGAAAATATGAGCAGGGATATGGGTTATATAGTCTGATAGTGTTAAGTGTGGTTCAGTAGAGCCAGATAGGGTCGGCTGGAAAGAAATTATGCACCCTAGGCCACAGCAGTGGTGTCATGTCTGGAAGATTTGTTTTCACAAACCAAGAGGAAAGCTGTTTTCTAACAAGCACATCCAAAAAGAAAGAAAAAATGCTGCAATATGCTTTTTCTAACACAGAATGTCCTGTATTCATGTGACAACTGAGTTGGATTTGCCACTTCAGATTTTTTATTTTTGGTCCTTAAAGTGCTCGATATTGAATTTACACACTGGCAGCACATAGTGACAGCATGTTGTTCAAACTGCATGAATAGAAAGATTCCAATGCCCACAGGTCATTATGAAATAAACTGTAGAGTCCTCTCAACTGTCTTCTTTGTAGTGGCTATAGCTGTGTGGGTGGAGGTGTGGAAGAGGTTCACCCATGTTTGCTTCTGCTTTGTGGGAGGATTTTGGATTTGACTCAAGTTTTGATCTCCTCTCCTCTTATAGGCAGAGATGGTTCCTTTCAGCGGCCATGAACCACCACCAAAATTGAATGCGAACTGCATGAATGTGCCTCGTCTCAGTTGGGGTGAAGCTGCTCTTTGGTTCAGATCTACATTGTTTTTTTTGTGTTTTTTTTGTTTTCAGTCAATAACTCTTGTTTAAATCAGCCATTGTCACATGAACATTATCCAACCAAAGCACATTCAGATGAGTTTTGGATATTGTATAAAAAATTACATCAGAAAAAAAAAAAAAACTACATTGAATGACAAGACAATGCACCTTTTGGTTTTGGCAGTGACTATGCTTGCTTTTATGCATTCTCTCTTAGTATAATGGTGCAATTAGCTAGCAATCAAGTAGCACATAATGCCTCCCATATAGAACATAAAAGCAAATCTAAGCAGGTGGTAGTTGGTGTGGTGTGTCAGCAAAAGCAGCAAGATTTTCAGTATGCAACAACAGCAGCAGGGCTGGACAGGCTGGACATTCAGAGTTCAAATGGGCTGACAATTCAGCAGTGCTGTAAAATGTTGCTAACACAAGTGGCTCCACTGTATCATTTTTATTTTTTATTTTATTTTTTTTATTAAGGTGGGATGATTCCAGTAACCTTATAGCACCTGTTATAGTCCATACACTATATTTTGTACTGTAAAGTGCCATAATTGCATGCTAGCCACCTGTCTTACAGCCTTAATTCCGTAACAGACTATTAGCAGTTTTGACAGCACTACAGCTAACCACTTTGTGACGTCCATCGTTTGCAGTCTGTAGGGAATACTAGCAACCACTCTGCTGGATCGGACGGACTGCAGCCGGGAAATGCTTCCTGACTGAACTTACATAGCTCATTGATGATGACATGTTTCACTGTCATGGTGCAAGTAAATCCCGAAGATGCCTTCACGCTTACATTTTCAAAAAAATGGGCCTCGGGTAGAGAACACCAGCTCGTTCCATAAAGCTCTGGCACATTCACAGATCCCAACAGCGAGGTTGCACTTTTTATTTGTGCCTAGTCTTGCATCCTCCTGGCAGTTACCAGAACACATTTTATCTGTGGGGGTATGTGACTTAATATATCTGAGAGGGTATATCTATGTGCTTTTGTCAGAGCCTCCCCAGTATACATTTTATAGCTTGAAGTAGTTTAAAGAAGGGAGGGGGGAGCTCAGTGCTCTGTAGTTATACAGTATATAATAGCTGGGTGCAGCACTGCAGAGGGAAAATTCACAGAGGGATGTCATATGGTGTGCGGATATGGCGTCCAGAAACCCAGAGGGTGTGAGAGTGATAAAAACCCTGTTTTGTTATATTGCAAGGGAGAATTCTCCCATTAACTTTGGTTCGATTGCATACAAACATGGCATGCAGGCGACAGAGTGCTTGTTTCCAAAAAATCCCTGGCCGAGTAGTACTGTTATCTGCTGCCAAGAGAGGTAGGTTACATGGCTGGGAGCGGCGTAGCCTCAGTCATGGATGGCAGTCTGTGAAGGCCACAGTCTGGTGCCAGGGTTACAGTTATGTAAAGGGAGGCAAATGTGCCCATTACACTCAGACGCCCCTTCTCACCAGCCGAGCAAGATCTGCAGCTCACACTCACTATCTCTGCCTTTCCCTCCGTTTGGACCGGTATTCCTGCCCCAAAACGCCTTTCAGCTGCTTTCTCTTTATCACGCTGATACACTCACTTACCAAGAATATAAACACGCTGTCTCACTCGCACACAAATACTCAGCCTTCAATCCGTCCCATGCTGTCCAGACAAATCAACAGTTGGAGCCAGAGGCTTGCCGCCCATCTGGTCGGCCATTTCCAGCAGGGTCCCAGCGTGCAAAAAGAGAGAGGGAGGCTTCTAATCCCCATCCAGCCTCAGAACTAGAGGGTTCTGATAGTTTCCCCCCAGTCAAGGACGGTGAGTACAACTCTGCCACATGGCAGCCAAGGTCACTAAACTCTGTAATCTCTTTCCCTCTCATTCTGTTTTGCTTCTCCTCACTCATTCTCTCTCTGTCTCGCACTCAGCCACACACCTCTCGTAGACACTCAGTGCTGTGGAGGTTTGATTGTACCAAATCCAGGGGGAAAGGCCCACTTTGCAGACACAGCAGCTGATGTACTGTACTCCACAGTGATTAGTGTGAGGCCAGCTCCCTACAATTGCCAAGCCAGGGGCAGAGAAACCTGGGAAAGTGTGTACCCTCGAATGTTGGAGCAGATTGCAAAGTGCACTTTAGAGCACTTTTTCATACATGCTGGAGTTGATTTGGCTCAAATCAGAAGTTGTTACCGACGCGGCACTTTTTCACCGGCCTAGTTTGGACGCGATTGGGCGAATGAATCATAGACAAAGCTGTGTTGTCAAGACAATAGGGCTTTTATTGTGGAATGTAATACTGTGTTATCCAGATTCTCTCCGTCTGTTTGCCTGTCCACACTGGCAAAATATGTGGCTAAGTAAAGCTCACATTGGCTCACTCACTTACTAACTAATTCTGTTAAGGAAAAAGTAAACATGAATGCATTACTAAGAGCGGCGCCGATTTTAGCAATTAGCTTTATTGCATATTCTACTGTGGACTTCCGTACTTGCCTTTTATTTTATTTTTATTTATTTATTTATTTTTAATCTCTGTTTATTCAGGGAAGGTTGGCTGGAGAGGCACACTCATTTTCACCCAGCTACAGTACACAGCGGTCACACCTGGGAGCCCAACACTATAGCCATTGTTTTCAGTATAGCTGGCCAATAAGCAGCTCCACTGGAGCGGTGGGAGGTTAAATGCTTAGCTCAAGGGCACCTCAATCTGTGTTGTCATAGGAGCACAGATAGGCACACATATTCTTTGCCTAATCAAATTTTTCAAGCAGGTCTGGGGGTTTGAAGCACTGACATTCCACATAGGCTGCCTAACCCGTAAACACCACACACACAGCTGACCTGAGAAGCCCTGCACGTCAAGCCAAGCAAGGAGTGCCTATTTGAGTTTGATACAAATTTAAATGTCATGTTCAGCCAAAATGTACAGCTACCTGAAACAATTCAGCTGTGGGATCCTACCAAGAATGGTGAAAAATGTGGGAAACAAAAGCTTCATATTTGATTGGGCAATATGGCTGGAATCAATGTCACTATATCTATGTTAAAATGTTCTTACCATAAGGTATATGCATGCAAACTCATCAACTCATTGTCAAATGTATATTAGCAATGAATTATGTTCTGTCCTACAAAATACTGTTATGGTTTTGAGAACCTGAGAGTTAATAAAATAATCATATTGATATTGTATTAGGACTGGAAGATATGGAGAAAAAAAAATTACAAATTGACAAATCTCCCATAAAGGTATATTTTGAAGAGGTAGAAAAATGTGTGATTAATCACGATTAAGTATGGACAATCATGATTAAATATTTCAATCAATGGACAGCCCTATTTTAAACATAATCTAATATGCAGAAACTTAGCAAAGATAGTTCCAGATACTAATACATTGTTTATAAAAAAAAGGATAATTACACTGTACACATGCATGTGCAGGAATTGATAATGATAGATGCTGAAGGCTGGATGGAAAACAAGATGAAAAGACAGTGAATTCAGTTGTTTTTGTTGTTTTGCTGCAGCAATGTAATGTCAGCTATGCAATCATGACTATCCCTGGAGGACAAAGCAGTCAGTCAGGTGAAGTGGAAATGCATAGTGACAATTGCCATTTGGACAACTGTATATGACTGGTCATGAAATGGATGAGGTAGAAATGCCTCCGCATATACAGCCCGCAGAGAGCAATTCAATTTCAAACACTTTACTGAAACCTGCAACTTTGAATAAGTAAGCATGAAGGACAAAAGGCAAGGCACTAAGAGAAGGGCCACCTGACACTTCAATAAAAATTTTCTGACCACAAGGCTTATGCTTGACATTGCTTTTTAAACGCCTACTCCATAGCCTTTGGCTCCGAGGCTGTCGCCTTTTCAGGTGGCTTTTGGTTCCACATAACTAGACCTATGGGTGCACTGTGGACACCACTCTGGCTTACTGTGGTGTGAAATTGCATACGCAACCTTGAAATGATTCCCACAATAGCAGATGGTCTTAGCAATGGAGAAAAATAGGCTTTGCCTGCCCGTCTGAAGAAGGAAGGTGACAATAGATGAAAGTTTGATTAGAAAACGACACCTGGGTGGTTATGACAGGTGACGGGGGAGTGAGCCTCTTCAAAACGCCTGACTGGAGAAAAATAAATTTAATCTTTGACTGATTATGATGGAGCACACTTATGAGAGCTTTATTAATTAATAAACCATGAGGTTTCACACCAGTCTATCTATCTATCTATCTATCTATCTATCTATCTATCTATCGACCATTTTTTTTCCCCTCTCTAACAAGTGCAGTACATGTAGAATAAGTATGGCTGGCAGGTATAATGATGATAAATCAGTATACAACGTACTACAATTCAGATAATGTGCACAACCTTGAAGGCTTGAATAAGTTCTACCGCAAAATCAAAGCTGATAACAATTGAAAAACAACAACACAAGTTATTTTTTGGACATGCTTATTATACACAAAGTGTACTTTAAAGAATGTCCATCCATCCATCGTCAACCGCTTATCCCGTTAGGGGTCGCGGGGGGGCTGGAGCCGATCCCAGCTGGCATAGGGCGAAGGTGGGGTTCACCCTGGACAGGTCGCCAGTCCATCGCAGGGCACATAGAGACAGACAACATATAGACAGACAACCATTCACGCTCACATCCACACCATTTAGTGTGACATTTAGAGTCATCAATTAACCTGAACAGCATGTCTTTGGACTGTGGGAGGAAGCCGGAGTACCTGGAGAAAACCCACGCTAACATGGGGAGAACATTCAAACTCCACACAGAAGATTGAACCTGCGACCCTCTTGCTGTGAGGCAACAGCGCTAACCACTGCACCACCGTGCAGCCCACTTTAAAGAATGTGCTTCTGGAATTAGCTTAAGTACATAGAAACAAACAAAAAAAAAACAACCAAACAAACACAAAAACAGTCTGGTGAGACTAGTACTTTAAAACCAGTGTTTGGTGACTGTGGCAATGATTTATGAGGCAAATTCAGATGGAACCATTTTCTCATCAGGGAGGAGAACATCGAACCTACCTCCTCCCTAACAGCGTAGTGAACTAAATGCTCAGTGATTGATGCTGATGTGCTTACTGCACATTCAAGACTCCCAATCTAAATTGCAGATGTCAGTGTGTGTGTGGAGAGCCATCGCTGCACCATTTTATATTCAAACAACCTGATCAAAGAATGAAATACCTTTAGGGGGTTAATATATCCACAGCACTGAGTACTTGTTGAGTTAGTCTCATTTGCTATTTACGCGCTGTAAATATACTGTATACAGTAGTGTAGATGGACTTTAAAGGATGAGCACAAATTGTGGTGTCACATTTCCCTGTCTTGCATCCTTTTCCTGTCCTGCTTCATCCTTAGATTCTCTATTTCTTTTTTTTATTGTGCATTCATGCTACAAGTAACTTGATCAAGTTCATTTATTACCTGTTGCAATGAGAAACCGGGGAAACACAGCCGACATATGAATGGCCATAAAGTGCAGTCATCATTTGTCCAGCAAATTACATTTGAATGCACCCTCAACTGAAGGGATTGTCCTTTCATCTCCTCACATGTCAGAATCTGTTATGTGTTTTGAAGGTAATGTTCTAGAAGTGTGATGCTTTATGGTTGGGGTACTCTTAAGCATTCAAATGAAAAATCCCAATATCACAAAATGCTCATATCTTGAGCCTCATAGCGTAATTGCCTAAGTCATATTTAAAGTATATGACTTGGGCAATTATTCTATGAGGCAATGTGGGTTGTTTGTCATAAGTGTCATTTTGGAAGGCACTGACCAGTAACTATTTTGCAGTTTAGATATTGTATGAGGATACTTGATTTGTCTGTTCAAAACTCCAGACCTTTATTTAGATACATCCATACTTACAGGGTAGCAGCATGAACTGTGTCTGACAACTTTCTGTGGATGTTTAGACACCACTTCTCACTCCTGGCTGGCATGACTGCATCCGACCTCCGCAGCTCATCCACAATGCACTAGTCAACTGAGTTCTCCCACACTACACCGCTCCTCCACAACCTGCACAGGCTACTGATGGCACTTATGTACTGTGCTGTGAATGGCTCAGGCTCATACATCCAGGACATGGTCAAACTATACACCCCAGTCTGTCCACTGTGCTCTGGTACTGACATTCTGGTCTCACGGGAAGGAGTATAAATAACACATTTCCCAGACACTGTGTGTGTCATGAGGATGGACTTTAGGCTTTACATGTGTCATTTGCATGCTACGCAACACAACTACAGTAACACAGTTAGGTTTAGGCATCCACTTTGATTTAGGACGCACAGCCAGGTTGGGTTTAAAATAAGTACGTAAACAAAAAAAAAAAAATAAAAAAAAAAACATACAGAAACAATGTAACATTAGTAAGGAAACCATGATCCAGGCATCACTATGAAACATGCGTCACTAATATAACTTACAAAACACCCATCCACATCAACTCCCACCCGCTATAATCGGTCTTTCTCACTTTTTTACATTACTAGCTCTGAGTGTAGCATATTTACAATGCATTTGGATGCATTTACATCGCAGCCAGCACAGACACAAATAGCAAGAAAGGTGTTCTTACTAAATGCTAAATGCATTGTGCATTATTATGCCATTGACATGTATTTCACTGAGAACAAGCTGAAATGCAGCACTTGAAACTATTTTTGAGTTGCATCCACATGTTTGAATGCACTTATCGTATGTCACTTTAGAAACAAAGTGTCAGCTGAGTAAATGTAATGTAATACAATTAAAAAGTTGTACTTGCACTCCCCAAAACTGTTCAGAGTAGAGTGGCACATCACGCTGCAGTGTGAATGCAAATGTTTTCGCTTTGGCTCTTTTTTTTTTTTTTCATTCCGCCCACTTCTACATGCTCTCTAATGCTCCTTCCAGTGAGCTTGGCTGCCTGTTTGTGCCTGTGTAAAGTATGTTTGGACAGGTCAAATCTAATGATCATTAGTGGAGAAAAAGAAGGTAACGCTTGGGTAAGAGCCTCCAAAAAAGCCCTATTTATAGCAGACCTGGTCCGGAGGCGCAGAGCCCCCAGGGAGAAAAAACAAAGTCATAGATCAGCCTGAGGGGAAGTAATTAGGACAGATATTTAAGCTGAATAATGCAGGCTCGCTGAAATATTGAAACTAGCTAAAGTTTATTAATTAAGCACTAATATGGTGAATGGGCTTGTTTCATGTCTCCCTTATTCTGTGCCAGCTGAATTATTCAGGGACATAGAGGCATACAGGACAGATAACACTCTGCCGTACATGTCATCGGTACTCTCGTTAAGAGATGATTAAAGGCGCGCTCCACCTCAGTACTTGCGCGTCAGCAGTCTGCTATTACCGTCGATATGGTTCTGTAATACCCACCGAAGTGAGTTAGTCACACTACAGTAGTCCAGCAAGGTCACTTTGAAGTCGCAGCAGTGCACAGTCAGTGGAGATTTGCTCGAAGAATTTTATAAAAGAACTCGCATATGGCCAGCCAGGCATGTGTGCTTGAGCATACAGAGAGATCCTCAGACGCACGGTCACATATAACCCAGTGAATGCACCACGCGGGTCAAATAAACATCTCTGCTCGACTAGTATTTGGTAAACAAATACCACACTTAATTTACTTTTGCTGCCTGACATAGGCGAGTCCAAGGTTACAGCTGAAACTTGCCCTCTAATCCCTTCTCTATTTTTTTCCCCCTCCTATCTACTCTCTCATTTGCTCTTTCTCCCACTTTCTCATTTCGGTCTCTCGTTCTTCCCGTCACCCATCTCTCTTTTCTCCTTTTGTTCATGCTGCTTGAGTTTCACAGATGGAGTGACTTGAGGCAATGGTGGTTATGCAAAACACAGTTCAAATGAATGCGGGGCTGCCACAATGAAAACGGCATAAAAAGGCATGCACACAAAAACACATCTGACTCTTTTATGGTATGAAAATCATGTGGTGGAGGCACTAAAGCACATTTAGGATTTCATTATTATAAAAGTGGGAAGATAATTTGCCTGAGCTTGGCTGGAATGAATGCATTGTTCAACAAGAGATTAAAACGACACACATTTAAAAAAAAAAAAACAACAAAAAACAGTTTGGAAGCTGTTCTGTACAGACTAAAATGTGAGCAATGGAATTATTCTCCCTAAAAAGTCCATCAGATATATAGACACCATTGTACTACACAATTCCCACAGGTTTCACAGTTGCTGTTTTGTCACAATGAGACATTGGACATGATCTTGTAATATGATATACAGTAGTGTTGGGGCTTTCTATTCTATAATGAAACTAAATATGCTCAGAATCTCTGCATGTTAGTCATATTTATGGATTAATCAGGTAACTAGAGAAAAGCATACTGTCACCCAAGTTGTGCCCATATAGCTAGAAAATGTATTTAATGAATGCATCTCACAAAATGTTCATTATGAACTTGCAAAATGTTATCATGTTAATTAATTAATTTGTTTCCTAAAACAGCAAGACCTTTTTGCAAGACCAAATCTGCTGGTAGCAGCTAAAGCATGGAAAGCCCTATTTTATCATGTAATTATATCATTGTGACTAATGCGGACAAAATTTGTGTTTTTATTTTTATTTTTTAATTGGCCCAGTAAGAACACTGCAGATGGCAGCTGCTAACGGACACTACAGTGTACCTGATAATGCTACTTTGTAAACAACACATTTGTGAAGAAATCAGCAGGAGAGGTAGTTAATGCTACCTGTTATGTGGACAGCACAGTCCTGCTTGGATAAATAACAGGTAACAGCTAATGTATGGAGGATACACTGAGTTACATTATGATGTGTTCAAGTAAAAATGAGTATTGGGGTGAAGAAAAATTTAAACATTATGATGTGTTTAAATGTAATCTTGTAAAATGTTGCTAATGGTGAGAATATGTCTGTGCTTAGAGTTAGTGACTTAAAATAAAAAGTTAGAAAGACCACTTATGTCGGACAGGAAGGGAGGTGGATGGGTCCAACAAACACTGGACTGGACTGGTGATCGGTGTTTGAGTCCAGTGTTTTGTTTTGCAAGTTAGGTTAATGACATTCGTCACGTTTTTTTAGTCATGTTTGTAATGTGTCATGCTTCCGTACAAATTTTAAGCCTAACTCTGCCTTTTTTCCTAAACCTAACTGTGGACGTTACCATATTTTTGATGTACAAATGACACATGAAAACCCCTTAAATAACTTTATGGAATGTATTTGTAATGTCATGCCATTTATACACCTTCCCAAGAGACTGGGTCGAGTCAGGAGTCAGGATGCAAACCCTGCTCTTGGATGTCAGCGTCCTGCACCATCATCCACTTCCCTCCATGTGAATGGTGTGCGGTACAGAAAATACATTACCTTCGAAATGCATTTGCCAAAAGAAATTAGTAGTATATAAAGGTTTCTTGGACAAGGTTTCACACTGCCTCCCCAATCTCCCTCAAAGAACACTAAGTGTGTAAAGAATACAAGTATGAGTTCTTGAGGGACAAGTTCAAACCCTGCCCTACACTTGAGTGTACCTGACCTACCTGTCAATGTATTAAGTGGGCAAATTTCTGTGACTGTCTGTTTTTCAAAGTTACAAATTGCTGAACTGAACCATCCCAATTCCAACAATGGAGGGTGTTGGGGGTGGAGGTCACAGTCGCTGCTAGACAATACAAGCACTACATTTGAGGCATACTGAGGCCCTTAGGACATACTGGAGCTCCGTCTTCCTTGGAGTGCAGTTTGCACACTGATTCCAATCCATATCATACTGCGCAAGTAAAAGTCAACAGCTTTACTGTAAATACCTCATAGACTCTTGCATTAAGAGTGATCATATAATTTGAGAAATTTCTGTCAGCACTTTCCTGACATGAGAATCATTTTCAGCAGCAGCTTACGCTAAAGGGGTCTGATTTGAATACTGCTTAGTCAGTAACTGGCGTCTCTTTATTGTCAAGATTTTATGTTGTGAGATGGGCCCGGCCCCGACAACTGTACATTGCTTAACATTATCCATGAGATGCAGGGTCAATCAATACAGTGGGACCTGTCCTTTAGGAAAATGCAGATATGTTGAGAATCAATACTCCTGTGTCATCACCTCTCATTTCAATCAGGGTGGCAGAGATATGACACCAAGGCAGCTCCCTCGGGAATAACACTGGAGTGAATCTCAATGGGTTTCCCAACTTCTTTGCCTCCGCTCTTGTCCCTCCACCTCACTTAACCTTGTGTAATCTACAGTTTCCTGGGCTGTCGACTCTTCTGTTGTCAATTTTGTTTCTGAATTTCAAAACTGAATTCACATTTGAATGCACATCACGTTTTGTTCTTTTTGTTTTTTTTTTTTTTTTAGAGAAACCACAAATGGTATTTTCACATAAACCCAAATCTTTTGTTTGTCAAAGTCTAAGCTTAAGCTCCCCTCTGAGCATAATATTGTGTTCACACCAAATGTTTAAGGCCGTGTAAAAGAAATTCAGAGATTTGTTTCTAAACACAATATAAATGTTGGAAAATAGTTACTGAAAACACGTGCAAAGACTGAACATTGTAGTACTGGATTGTGGTGTTACAGTTGTGACAGTTTTTTTTTTTCCTCATTTCGTGTGAACAAATTAGCATCAATGTGTTTTCTTGCTCCATCGCACAGTACTGAATTCACTTCAGCTTACAGTTGGAAGCTAGCTATACCCCTTGACACCACTCTGCAAATGCATCATCCCCAGCTGAATTTGCAGAACAGCTTGGTCTCTCATTACAGCGGAGCAATCCTTAACACGACCCCACCTGTCTTCAAAAGAGAACCCAGTAAAGTGACAATTATAGTTATTCTGATTTAGCCCATTTGGTGGAGAATCAGAGTCATGTATGATTGTTTTTGTATTGTATTCTTATGATTATAATCCATCACATGTCCTATGTACCAACAGCTTTGGGCTGTAATCCCAAACAATCCGACTCCAAAAAGACCAGAGTGCGACAGGCATTCACAGGCTGAGCCTCGATCAGAAGGACTCACCGAGCTACACCAGGCAAGTGGTCCTCCGTACACTTCACTTCCCCAATCTGCCCATGTGGGATTCATCCATGGGATTCAGCTCTGGGTTCTTCCCTCTTCGCTCGCTGCTACTGAGGGAGTCCGGACAGGCTGCACCTTCTCCACCCTGTGGGTTTCAGCGCCTTCAGCAGACTCGTCCCCAGCATCTCAGATCAGAGAATACTGCTTATTTTTCCATGATTCTGAAAGCTAATTTCAAATACTTGGCAATTTTAATCATACAAATCTGGCTGGGTGGTTTATAACATATTTTGCTGTGATGGGACAAACTCAGAATGCATATTTATTTTGCTTTACACAGCCTTTGAACAAACTTTTCTTGAATGGTTTGATCACATAATAAAAAAGTAATGGGTGATGTAAAGTTGAAATTTGTCAACCTGAGTGAGACATTTGCAAGATGCTGTGTCACAAAAGTCTCTTAGTATTGAGACGTTCCTGTTGTCACTCACGTCGGTGATGTTACTGAATCAGAAATGAAAAGGAAATGAAAAGGAAAAAAGTACTGTCACCTTCCCTTTATGATAGTACCTCATATTTGTACAGAGAAAGATTTCACAGTCCAATTACACTTGACCACTTCAGATTGTCATTATCAATATCAGGACATTCAGATGTGAAATTTCAAAATTAAAGTCCTTTAAAATGTCATATATCAGCTCTGTTCCTTCTAAATTCAGATCAGTTTACTATAATAATCATGTTGGCATGTTTATATGCATCAAAGGGTTAAATCAAAGAGTTATGTTATTTTAGAGAAAATATGAAGATACAGATATACAGCATATATTGTGAACCTAAAGATAGAAATATTATTTATAAGCCATATCACCCAGCCCTGACATCAGTATGAACCTGCTTGAGCCTGAATATGTTTTTGCTTTCCAAACTATTGTTGCTGAGTCATCTCATCTCATCTCATTAATAGGAAAATCTGTGAAATAGTCATGAGTGGTTTTATTTAACCTGGAAATCTTGAACCTTCCCAGCTCTGGACCACAGAGGAGACAAGTAAACTCTTACTGGAAATTATTGATTGCTCCTTCTTTCACACCAAACATAAATAAAGAATCCACCAGAAATAGGATGATTCCCTGCAAACTATAGCCCAATTTCAAATATAGCTTAGACTCTGTGCTGCCAGGTCCTTCAGCACAGATATGAAAAGGACATGTGGTTTTGCCTTTAACTGTAATTTCAGACCATTGGAGTCAGAGGAAAATTGACAGGTACAAGGCCTGGCAGCCCAGACATCTCTCTGCTGAACAGAAACAGAATGAGCCTCATTGTTGGACTGTGTGGGTTCTCCTTCAGGTTCACTCACCGTTTAAACATGTTTTGCTTTGAGCCAACCAGCCATTGTCAAGGGTCAATACCTTTTTTTAGTCTCAGTCATGGTTTCCAGTTCAACTCATACGACGCTTCGGTGGACACATCTGAGAGCAACAGGAGCGCAAGGCTCGACACAAGCATCTGCTGTCTGTGAGTGTGTGTACGTTTATCATTGTCTATGAGACTTCTGAATTACCTTGAAAAGTGTTTTTATAAAAAAACAAAATGCTTCAGAAAAGAACAGAAGGAGAACGTAACACTCCATGACTCATTGACTTGCACAAATAGCGGGGCTCTGAGCACACACTTGCACTGCAAACAAGTAATTGCAACAATTAAACTCCAGCAAAATAGGACCTGACACTGATTTTAAGCAAATGCAAATTGAAGGTACAGGTTAAGGTTCTCCTACAAAACAAGCCGGAGGAAAATTGCAGTAATAGTCCGCTTGAAAACACTTGCTGCTGCAAAAGCGGACCTTAATTAGCTTGATTGCATTTGTTGCTGATAACATCATATTGCACCGGTAACCTGCTGCTGCATGTCACAGCGCATCTTTCCTCCTATCCTATTTCCTTATATGTTCATTTCATTTGCAGTAAGTGTGCTGACATGAACACAAGCATGCCTGTCGAAGTGCTCTTTATTTTCAGCTGCTTGGGGTTGATATTATTATAAAATGTGAAACGAAAGGGGCCAGAAAGCAATAAAAGGCTTCCTGTTGCTAATGCAGTTATGGTTATGTTTAAGAAACCTGGCCAACAGCTCAGTGAAAGCCTCCAATCACTGTTTCCCTGCATCACCTGCTGAGTGACAGTAAGGAACAAGACTTACAGGACGATTGATCGAGATCAAACATCAAATATCCAAGTGGAATCCAACCGAATGACAAGCAGCGGAAAGTGGGTGGACATTGAATGTGGGTGTGCTGAAGGAAATGCTTTACAATAAAAAACATGTTCTGAGGTTGACTCGAGGATGTTTCATGTTGCTCCTGATTGAACTGAACCAATACGGCAATACTGCACACCACTGGCACAAAGAAAGGACAAACATCAGATGATGCCATTTCATTTTCTCCAAGTATTGAACTGCAAACACCATTAGTTCTGCAAACTGACCACAAAACAAGCAGACAACATCCATAACCCCGGGTCCGTAATATGTTGTTTCCGCTCAAATAATACTAGCATGAACCTCTGGGAGCCCTGTAAAGGTGATTGTTATTTGGTATTTCACATCCACGACAGTGGACCCTCTTGGGGTCAGAGTATTGATTTTTTTTTTTTTTTTTTCCTCAGATCTGACATCAGGTGCCAGTGAAATTTCTTTCTTTCTCAGCTTTGTTGACACTTCCTCTCAATTTTGAAGATCTTGAGGCCACAGTGATATTTTCCCAATCGATCTGTTTGATCAGAGGCAGTCTGATGGAGGCGGACAATTTGTCACTGGCTCTGTGTACAGGGTTGTATATCATCGGTCTGATATGGCATTGTCATTTAGAGGCATTACCGTATTAACCAAAGCCTGATTTCCATTGTTGATGACAGCCTTGATTCTAGCGTGTGGCATGATTTATTCCACTTTAAACTGAATTACTTAACCTTTCTGTTACTTAATATAATTGTACAGTTCCTCATAAGTCATATTTGTGTTCTCTGTATTCGACTGTGCGAGAAAGTGGTCCGAAAGTCATTTAATCTTTAGCCACTTAGTGTTCCCCTAAATGGGGAAATCATTTATCCTGATGGTGCTATATTTCAACTTGGTTCGTTATTTCATTTAATTAGAGCAAGGAAATGGACAAATGTTTGGCTGAAGAGCGAGCAGATGATTTTTTTTTTTTTTTTTTTGCATCAGCAGCAGCAGCAACATTTCCGAGTTGAATAATTAGACAAAAGCATCTGTTGGGCAGTGATATTAGGAAAGCGTCAAGAGAACAAAACCCCAAATTTTTTGACTGGATGTCATTTAGAATAGTTAAACCTCAGCAATTTGCCATTTAGACACACTCCTGTCGTCTCCACCTAATAATTATTTGAATGGCTGCTTCTTTGTTTTGGGAGTGAGCCTTTGCCCCAAGCAAGGGAGTCTAAGTATATCGAGGTCTTGTTCACAAGTGAGGGAAAAATGGAGTGGGAAATGGACAGGAGGTTTAATGCGGCATCTGCAGTTACACGGACGCTGTACTGGACCGTTGTGATGAAGAGGAAGCTGAGGCGGAAATTAAAGCTCTCGATTTACCGGTCCGGCTATGTTCCAACCCTCACCTATGGTCATGAGCTTCGGGTAGTGACCGAAAGAATGAGATAGAGGATACAAGCGGCTGAAATGAGTTTCCTTCTTAGAGTGGCTGAGCTTATCCTTAGAGATAGGGTGAAGAACTCAGACATCCAGATGGAGCTCTGAGTAGATCTGCTGATCCTTTGCATCAAAAGGGGCCAGTCTGGGCAAGTCCAACTGGTAAGAGGCCCTGCGATAGACAAAGAACACACTGGAGAGATTATATATCTTGTTTGGCTTGGAAACATGCCGGGGTCCCCCAACCAGGCCCCTGATAAGCAGAAGAAAATGGATGGATGCTACATTTCAGCTTGGTTCATTATTATTTAATTAGAGCAAGAAAAAGGACAAATATTTGGCTGAGTGAGCGGATGACATTTGTTTTTGCGGCAATATTTCCTCGTTGAATAATTAGACTTAAGCATCTGTTTGGCAATGATATTAGGAAAGCAACTAAAACAAAACCCTAAATCTTGCCGACTGTGGATATAAGGATGTCAGTTAGAGCAGTTACATCTCAGCAATTTGCTATTTAGACACACTCCTCCGTCATTTACACCTATGAATTATTTGAATGGCTGCTTATTTCTGCATACATGATAATGCATATAAACAGACTACCAATGATGAGCTAAATACTCCTTTCTTGGGAGTGACAAAGCCAAGACAAAACCTGACAGTGTGTCTCATGCTGTATTTTGCAATGCGGCTTAGCTCTGCTTTCTTCTCTCCTTAAGGCTTACCGAAAAACAAACATGATCCAATAACAGCCTAATAGGATGGAGGCTGATGATGAAACTTTTACTGTCATCACACTCATTATCCGATAAAGACACTAAAAAGTAAGAGAGGGCGAGAGGGAGACAGAGGGGAGAAAAGGCACAGACAGCAGAGAAAGAGACACAGAAGGGGAGGCGTGATGAATTTGGAAGAGGAATAAAAAGAGTGCTTATTCAGTTGAGAAAGATTTATGACCTAATGCGGATGTGGCTGTGAACTCTTTAGTGCTTTGCCTCTCTAAAAATCCCCCCACAGTGGTACTCAGTAACTGTAATCCTGCAATCAACATCCTGTCTCCATGTAAATGTGCAGAAATGGCTCCCTACACAATTAAATTTATGGGCCAGACAACACACGTCGAGATTCAGGTTCAAAATTGCATTAAAAGTATTGATTTACACATCAGCTTGCTTTCCTGGCATTAAATCCCGGATATTTACGCCTCTAAGTCAGTGGATATAAAAATAATTATGGCAAGTGAATTTGAGATACGTCATTTGTCAAATGAAGATGCATGCTACATGGCAATGCATTAATGAGACAGATTATGTTTAGGATTGATCATTTGAGATGACTTGCAAGGTGAGGCAATACTGTATGTCACTGTGTTTGTTTAAGCACACTTTGATTCAGGAATGGTGTGACCTACTTAAGGTCACATATGCTCATTTAAACGAAGGCTGGGATAAATTATACTACATCTACTGCTATGACTACTACTGTTACTCATACAATTAATAGTCTACCCTTACTACAAGTGCTTTTGCTGCTGCTACAAATACAAACTTCAGTGAAGCCGCTACCATTCCTGCTGATAATGCTGCAGTTCAATTTAATCTTTATTTACACAAGGGACAGGATCCCTCTTATACAAGGAAGACAAACATATGTAGAAGCTAAGATAACCAGTAATGAAAATAGTCACAAATGTAACAAAAATACAAGCATCAGTTAATCAAAATTGTCAATGTGTTAACTACATCATACCCTTATTGAGGTGTCTCAAACTACTCAGGAGCAGCAGTGCAAACCTTTATCACATGAGCCATATTGACGTGAAATAGCAGGTAAACATTTTTAATTAATTAAATAAATTACTGTTCCATTCCATTCAGTGTAGCAGAGCCTTTCCAGTGAGCCAACGTAGCACCCTGACTCAGTGTGACTTCAATGGGACCTTCATTTTATTCTTTGGTAACACTTGTGTTTACCCTCCTATTCCATGTCAAAATAGAAGCTATATAAAAGAAAAATCTCTATTATCCCATGAGACGGTTCAGCACATCTGAAATTTCCAGTTAGTGTTGGAACCTATAGCTAAAGCAGGTCTGCAACATGTGTTTAATAAATCGCAGATCTACAGTTGAGAAATGACATCCAACTGTGAAGCAAGTCCTTCTGTGAACGTGATTTGCAGGTAAAACATGATTTATTCGCAATCAAAAGCAGCCATGATTATCTTTGTAATAGTCGTATCACAGAAAAATGTTTACATATTTACAACATTAAAGTTGCATTATCCATTTTTTGAAATAAATAAAGTTTTTTGTGTTAAGCTAATACTTAGTGAAAGAATGGGTACACACACAGTTCCACTGCAGTACACAGAAGTCCCCTCCCCTCTGAGTGAGACATCACTTAAGGATGCTGTGCTATCCAATCTACTTCACACTAGGCAGGTGTATTGCTGGACCCAATAACATGCACTGTCAAAGTCGGTGCAATGTGGACACACAACACACTCAATATTAATACAATTTTGAATAAACAAACAATAGCACTCTGTCCAGCAGCAGGGAAGGGGGTTCAGTGCTCCATTTCTAGTGATGGAGTATATTAACCACTTTTATTACAAATGCAAGTGATCCAGTTCTGATGACACTTCTCTCTCTACAAGTATTTGCGCTACTCATGATAGTAATAATATATGTGCTAAGATGTGTTTTCAACATTACCCAGATTTATGTCTTAATGTCTAATAAATAATAATCATGCTTATTTATCATTTTGTTGCAGCAAATTATGTTGTCATGGTGATATTTGTTTCCACTCTATGTAGACATGTTTGTAAGTTAAATAACTCAAGATTGAAATATTGTATACTGTAAAAAACTGTTTAATATATTAATTACTTTTATTGATTATGCAATTATATAACTGTTGTATGCCTAAAAAATGACAAATTATTTATGAAGTTCTTTCAAAAGAAAGTTACAAAAGGCTTTGCAAGATAGAAATGGCAGATAAACAAAGCAATTTAAAATAGTTTGTACAACATTGCACAATAGAGCTATATACATGTGAGAAAAAAAGCACAATAAAATTTGAAAACCATTAAAATAAGTAGCAATAAAAATTAAGAGAATCCATTTGTATCCAGATACAAACGAAGAATCTCTTTATGAGAAAGATTGCTGTACCATAAAAAAGCATATTTGTTTATTGTTGTTGTTGTTCTGTTCACAGGGAGAGTCCACTCTTAACATGTTTGCTTTTGGGGTTCCTCAATCTGACATCCAGAGTTTGTTTTTCCCACCAAGTGGGACACTCTTTGGACTCTATAGTCCCTGCTGCTGTCAGTGTACTGTAAGCACCCCCAAGCTATGTGGCTTTGTGAAGTTAAACCATGGTGGTGTATAGGAGGACTCTCTTACATAAGTAAGAGCTTACATAAATATTTAAAGGGTTGGTTCACTGACATCGCAAAGAAACACCTCACAAATGGTATAGCCATGCAGAGAGCGTTGGTTTTATTTTCTCAAGTTTTGAGATATTAGTTACTAATACTACAGACAATGGTGTTGAAATTCAATTACATTTGTACAAACTCAGCAGCAGTGTTTTTCCAACAATGTCCCAGGAAAAAAAGAGAATGCACTTCTCCACTGTTTTTTTTTTTTTTTTTTTTTTTAGGAAAACATAACAATCAGAGCTTTGTCGGCAGCATTAAAATCATGCAGCCGTAAAGTTTATTATAAGTCGACTTACAATACTATAACTGTCCTTCCATTTTACACATGCAACTGATTTTATATGGGGGTTGTAAGCACTGTTAAAATGCAGGTGACCAACAACAGGATGTATCCCATCTAAACACTGACGAGGCTGAAGCTGCTGCTGCTGCTCAGCTATCGTGCTGCTTTCACTATAAGCAGCCAGTGTATACACTGTGTCTGATACCACTATGTGCATTCAGACAGCTTCACTTTTTTCAAATCTCTCCTCATACAGTAGTTTATATGATATCTTACATTATGCTATGTGATATCTTACGTGTATCTTAAGATATTTCTAATTTTTCATGTCCTTCCCCAACGGACATCCTAACCAATGTTCAGCAACATGTCGATTCCCACGTGTTACATGCATGCATACATACATCTTTTCTAAATGAACTTCCATTTTCACAGGTAACAACGTTGTTAGGTTTAGGAAAAATTGTGGTTTGGGTTAAAATATCTACAGAAGTTAGGTGACAAGTAAATCAAAGTTGACTTGGTTTCACTCAGGATATGAACCCGTCCACCTCAACCTCGTCCCTATGTGACGTTGCTCTTTATACTTCCTGGTTCTTGATCATGTGGAATTCAACAGAAAATAATTTTGTGGGATACATTTGAAATACAGTGCATTATTTTTTTTGTAGGTATAGCTACGAACGGTGACCGCACTTGGCACTGCTCACAGGTATTGCTTTATCAGGCAATGGTCACTCGCTTGCATTCTTTCTTTCTTTCTTTCTTTCTTTCTTTCTTTTTAATTTATTAAAGATAACCTAAAATATATTAGAATTTTACATTTTGAGACCCTTATCCTGAAGCACATCTGGCAACAATTAGAGTCTCTAGTCTTCTTGGGTGTGATGTGACATGATTTGTACACCTGGATTTGGGGATTTATTGTCTTTTTTCCTCTGTATATCAGTGGACAGTTAATTTGAGTCTCTCCTGAGAGGTTTGATTGGGTTCAAGTCCAGGCTCTGGCCAGACCACTTTTGTATATTGTCCCTAAGGCAATCCTGTGTTGTCTTGGCAGTGTGCTTAGGGTCATTGTGCTGTTAGAAGGTAAACCTTCAGTCCAGTGTGAGGTCCTTAGTGCTCTGAACCAGGTTTTCATTAAAGATATATATGTACTTTGCTTTGATCAGCTTTCCCTCAACCCTGACCAGTCCAACCTGTGCTCTGGAACCTTCAATGCAGCATATTTTTAATTATATTTTGTTGTATTTGCCTCAATAGTCAGGTCTCTGAGCACAACAGGCAGATCCTTCCTTGCTTGTTTTTTGTTCCAGTATCCATTGTTAGCTGTCAGACTAGATAGGTGTGTGTGTGTAGGTGTGTGTGTGTGTGCTTCTCCCAATCATGGCCAATCAATTGAATTCACCACAGGTGGACTCCAATCAAGGTGTGGAAACATCTCAAAGGTGATCAGGAGAAGTAGGAAGCATCTGGGCAACTGTGTCAAATGTCTAAATACTATGTAAACTATTTTTCATTTAAGAAATTTGCATAAATGTCAAATTATGTTTTGGCTTTGTCACTTTAGGATATTGACTGTAGACTGATGACGAAGGAAAAATAAGTTTCGGCAGAAGCTGCAACATAAAAGAAATGTGAAAATGCCTTGTTGAAGACTAAT
Source organism: Pterois miles (assembly GCA_947000775.1). Classification (NCBI taxonomy): domain Eukaryota; kingdom Metazoa; phylum Chordata; class Actinopteri; order Perciformes; family Scorpaenidae; genus Pterois; species Pterois miles. The sequence continues at coordinate 6,611,716 of CAMQGK010000171.1, read as the reverse complement.
ACGTGGCTCAGACACTCCTAAAATATCTTGGGTTTTTTTGTTAAAGCAAGGTGAAGCAATACTTAGCAACTCAAAGTTGATTTTCCACTGACTGTGGAATACTACCTTGAATACTATCATGAATATCTAAACTTGAAATGGCTGAATGTGCATGCCATGCACTAGTGGTTGGTTTTACAAGGGTCAGACATGCACTGACTGTATTATATATACTGTATTTTCAGAGACAGTGTGCAGGATGATCAGTTGCACAACAAACCAGGTTTTAACTCCATACTTTACTGTGTTCAGCTTTCCTTCAACCCTGATCAGTCCAACCTTCTTTCATTTGAGAATTATGGAGGCCAATGAGCTCTGGAACCTTCAATGCAGCATTTTTTTTTTTTAATTTTTCTCCCCCTCTCTTGTCTCTGAGCTCTGCAGACAGGTCCTTTGACCTTACGCCTCAGTTTTGGCTCTGATATGCATTGTCAGCTGTGAGACCTTTTATAGACAGGTGTGTGCCTTTCCCAATCACATCCAATCAATTGAACTCACCACAGATGCACTCCAGTCAAGGTGCGGAAACCTCTCCAAGGTGATCAAGAGAAACGTGAGGCAGCTGAGCTAAGGTTCAAGTAAAGGGTCTGCATTTGAAACTTCAGTTTTTTGTTGTTTTTTGTTTCTTTAGTGCATGTCTAAAATCCTGTTTTCACTTGGGGTATTAGAATTCATGAGGGGAAAAAAAATCTGAATGCACTGTTTGTAATTTGGATGAACTGAATCTTTAATAAGACTTTAGAGTAAAAGATGAAGCATTTACTTTTTCACTGTAGGTTGACAGTGTTGCACTTCTGATGTGCTATTTTCTGTTCTTTTCAGGTGTCAGGAGGCACAAATATATTCCTGAAAACCTTTAAGGCAGCAGTGACTTTTTTTTGTTTGTTTTGTTTTCCATTTTGACTCTCATTGGGCCCGTTCTACATAAACATGATTTGAAAGAGTTGGCTGCAGTGGCCTCTGCAGTGTGGATGTATGATGGGGGACTGCTGCAATGGCCATGACACTGGGTTTATTGGTTTTAATATGAAACAAGTCTATCAGACACTGGATTCATTTGAGCCAGAGTGCAAATGAAATGCAGGCGAAGGAAAAAGAAGCAGACACATAAAACCCGCCTGGAAAAATATACCATAAAAATAATGAATACTCTGAGGATTATTGTGTACAAGTATATGCATAGGTCTGTGCATGCATGTTCCTTTGTGTGTGTGTGTGTCCCTTGATATTTGCCCACATTTGCTGCAAAACCACCCAGTGCAACTCAGCACCTGTTCATCTTCAGATTTAAACAGCTACCGGAAGCAGTGAGTGGAGACAAAGAGTTGCTCTCAGCTCTCATGCCAGGTATATCTCCTCTCTTCCCTCTGGCACACTTTGCAGGCTTCCACCTCCCATCATGTTCCTCTGGCATTCAAAACAAGGTTTCTGCAGCAAGTGGTGCCAGACTCAGCTTCTCATTGGCTGGGCTTTGGAAGTGCCAGCAAAGAAACCATGTTAAACTAACCGGCTCCAGAAGTCTCCAAAAGTTAATGTATGAATTAGAGGAATGAAAGAGTGAATCATTGCTGTGATGATTTTTTTTTGACCTGAATGAATCCCTTTTGATTCAATTTCTGTAGTTTTGATGATTAATTTATCACAGTCGTGACTATGACAGCAAGCAGAGCATGATATTACTTATCATGTTTGGTGTGTTTTGCATGACACCTCTGAAAACCGTTGACTTTCAGGTTTCATCCTCTTTCAGTTGGCATTTGAAGCGAACCTTTTTTGCAGAGCCCAATGCCAGGCTTAGCCACTTTATTGGCTGGCCTTCGGAGGTTCCAGCAACTGAACTCATTTATGGGCACTCTGGTATGGCTCTCTCGTAACATAATGTGAATAAATCACATGAACTGTTCAGATGAGGATTTTACCTGTGCCAAAGAAAAGGTGATTATGATAATTAAATACATTACCACTGAGAATGTGAGAAGTGGTGACTTGAAAGTTACTTGGAAGGGGAAAGATGCACATTTTGTCAAGAAAGAGCATCATAGAAATAGCTGCCAAGGGCAAACCAGAATAAAAATGCCATTTATTCATATTTATCTAACCTATGTGAATAAATGAATGGAAATGCAAAACAAATGAGTGAAAATAATGGACTTTACAAAAGATAAAACAAATTTGAAGTTCTGACTGTATTTCCTGTTTTGCCTCAGTGTTTCTCCTCAGCCCTGCAGACAGCCAATTTGGGACCGAAGATATTTATTTACTTCATTTCTTTGACAGGACGGCAATCATGTTATGCCACGAACAGGTTTCTTTACATATTAATTACATCCACCAGCTGGTGTGAGAGAGGAAAGCTCCAGATATGTAGCCCAAGCGGACTCATTAGTTTTTACCCACAGATCTTAGCTGCTGCAGCATCACAGACTCATGAAAATGGATTCTCAGTTAAGTGCTGCACTTTTGCTCTTGCTTCTCTTAGTGTTATTACTGGAACCGCAACAATACCACTGCTTTTACTACTACTATGCTTGTTACTACCCCCATAGAGGGAGAAGCAGTTTTTTTTAACAAGCAGTAATAAACACCTAGAAGAAGTTTTATTGTAATCTTTGCTCCTAATGTCAACAAGTTAGATGTGAAAACGACACTTTAGTTTGCAAAACAAAGGCTGAAAATGAAAACATTGAGTTAAGGACATGTGCTTAAAGAATCTAACATCAGTGGCAGGCAGCTGTCAGGGTGCGGGCTTCACAAACACAGCTACCCTTCCTTGAACTTCATCTAAATTTTTAATGCACCACTATTTGTAAACATCCTGAACAGTGGTACTTTTGTATGTCATTGGATTTTCTATTATACAACACTGCAGACACAGATGTGATTATTTTCCAGCAGAGCAGTTGAACTACTTTTTTATAAGTATCTTCAATTACTAAAACTGCTTTCCTCTTGAGGGTAACTTGGCCATTTTTCAACTGCTGCCACTGATGCAATGGAGCTGGTGAAACAAAATGAACAAACACCACTTTTATATACTAGATATAATTCAGAGAGGGGAATCTCCCAGATCATTTCAAGTCTTCTTTTTTTATATTATTTTCAAAATAATTCAATCATTTTAGTTCTCATTGTCCTCCAAAAAATCTTAAGCTATTTTTCAAAGAGATGATTTGTCTTGGTCTAATCTGGTTAAACTGACATGGGTTAGCAGAGGTGGATTTTGTGTCTCTGGGCAGGAGCACCATTTGCATGTGCTGGGCCACTAGGGAGTTTTTAGCATGTAGGGTAGCCTATATGGCATTGCACCATATTTTCTCCACTGGAAGGGCACCTTAAAGGGAACTTAATCACAATTTAACTACCATATGGACATCCAAGGGGCCACTTTTTCTGTTTTTTTTAGAACACAGTGAACAATTTATCCAGAAATTAGCCTCAAATTTGCATTTTCATTGGAAAATGGATTCTCTTAAGGTACAAAATAAGGTTTAGATAGCTGCAGTGAAGTTAAAGGGGTAGATTTTTCTATAATTTAAAGGGATTTTACACTTTGACAATACTTAAAAATCCATTTTAAGGGATTATTATCCATTAAAATTAACCAATTTTACAAAAGCATACAAAGCATCTATTAAAAACCCTTAATAGGCAGCATTACTGTATAATATGAAATGTGAAGGTGAAGGTCACATGATCATGGAGAAAGTGGTGGAGAAAGAGCTCTGAATATTTACAGTCTCATTCATTCATGAATTAATAAATTTAAGATTCTACAGAACATAACTTTAACCTACATTTTTAGCCATACTAAAGGCAGCAAGGTGGCTTTCCGGACAACTATGCCAGAGTTGTCTGTACAGCCGCCTTGTTTGCCCACCACTTTGGTCCAGACTGAAATATCTCAACTCAACTCAATTTTATAACTATTTGACAGACCGACAATGGCCAGGAAATTTCATAGATACAGTACAAAATGCTTTTCTTGGGATAAATTGTAATCCCTTTGGTGGCCCCTTGCCATGTCATCTAGTGCCATCATCAGCTCAAAGATAAAAGTCACTCAACACTTTGGTTTACTACCAAATATCTTCAGTCTCAGTGTATTATATTTTTTAGCGTTGATTTGCAATTGTTAGCATATTGTAGTAAATGTCACACTAGCTTAAGGTTTTTTTTTTTTTTTTTTTTTTTGCAAACAATGTTGGTTTAATCAAAAATCAAACACTGCTGCACAATTTCTCAAAGTATTTATCACCGCCGTTACTATTATTCAAGACGTGTTATTATCACAGAACATTATGATCACAAGAATGGCCTTTTAGTTTCATGCTGCTTTTCAGTGAACATGAGTGCATAGAGATTTTGTACAATAAATACATGAATGGATAACAGGAATGCAAAGGCTTCAGGCTGTGATGTGCAGAACACGCTGTAATATGGTTTGTTCTCAGTAGATCACTTGGTGTAATTTCACTGAAATATTGTCAAATGTCCACACGTTTACAGCTTCTCTTGGCTCTTTGTACACTAACAGGAATCTACATCTTGGAATTTTATGCATGCAGGGAAATTCATTCCCTGTTTATGACCAATCCTATGAGCAGTGGTTAGCCTTTCTCCAACATGCAGGAACCAACTCAGTTCTAAGGCCAGCACTTTAATCAAGAAGACCAATAACACCAACCAAGCATGTATTTTTAGTATATTATCATTTTTTGGTGTGGGAGGAAATTTGAGCAGCTGGAGGAATCCCATGCTGACAAAAAATGGAACATGCAATTTTACAAAGAAAGTTCCAGGACTTAGATCTTGTGGTGTACACAAGAGGGCATTGTGCACATGAATACAGGAACCGCCTGGAGGTAAAATCATGACAAGCCGCATGAGGAGTATACAGTAAGTGTCTGACAAGTAAGTAAGTACGCACTTTCGCCCCAATGCGAGTTTTATATTCCGACAGAAAGTTTTTTTTTTTTTTTTTTTTGGATGCACGTTGTGTAGGAGGCATGAGGCATATGTCGCGTACAGCTGGTGGTACTCTAGGGGGTTTGTCTCCGCCTTATGAACACACTGTCTGCCCAATACAAATGAGGCAGCTGCAAATTCACCTCTGTGCACAAGACCATAGGAGGCTAACAGCTCACAGACATCATGGCTGTCTCATACATTTTGCTTTTCCAGACATGATGGCGTATCAGCAGGTGTCAGTAGTTTTTGTTCTTTTTTTTTTGTATTGCAGATAGGCCTGAGTGATAGGTGGAGCGTGAAAATGTTGTGAAATATATTGAAGAGAGATTATCACAATTATAATGCCATTAATGTAGACCCATTCTTCAAACTGAGCATGACAGATGGGATTTAAAGATTAGCCAGTGTTTCCTCTGTCAATTTGAATATTTGCAAGAAAAAAAAAAAAAAAAAACAATTTAAATGACTTTTGGATGTTTGAGTTCTCTCACCACCCACCACATCCTGCACTCGTCCCTATCTTTATTATGTCACAAGACAGATTTCCTAATATAAGCTAATATAAACATTAGGAAGACATTTTTGGCAGCATTAGTCTTTGATTGAATGCCATTTAAACCTCTGAGTGAGAGCGGCGAATCAGAGGGGCAGGACTTGGCAATCTGGTAAAAGAGAAATTCCCTTTGAGAAAGGGTGTTTCATTTATACTTCTTCAGCAAGGCACAGAGCAGCGGTGCTGCAAAAAAGCACACCCTACTACACACACACCACACTGTAAAATACACATTAACACTCCCATGCACACGTAAAGGCAGTGTTTGTTACACGCTTAGTGTGGCCAAAAACATTGCGTCGTCACTGCCAGCTAACTTGAATTGGCTCATCATTGTGACGTATTGGTAAGGATCCAGACTCCATTCCAGCTTACTAACAATGTTTGACAGAATGCTGGTGTATTCCCATGCGGGAGGGATTCAGATGACTAGTGTGTGCTTTCAGATTGTCTCCATTTTTTTTTATTTATTTTTTTTTTTTTTGGTTTATAGAAGAGCTTCAAACAGAGCCTGATGTTTCTGACTGCTTCACTTGGTGCCAGGCAAATATGAAATGCAAAACAGCATTAATAGATACAAAGCTGAGAGTTTAAAGGGAATAAAACAAAGTGTGCATTTACACATTAGGTTTAAATGTTAATTAGAGACACATAGGAGTTTAGTTCCCTGTTGAGCTCTATGTCTGTCTTACATTCCTCCCACCTTTTGTCAAGGGTTAGCTCCATCAAAAAAATGGAGTCAGGGTGAAAAGTAATTAGCACATTTGTCTTATGCTTGAGGTTTTTCTGTCTGCGCTATGACTCCCACTTCTAATCTCCTGCAAAGCTGCTTTGGATCTTATTGCAGCTGATCTTGAGCTGCTTTTGTTTGTTTTCACAGAAGCACCAGAATGGCTTCGCTGCTTGATTTAAAGTCACATATACTTTATCCTGTGCTTTGTATCGCAAATTCCTCACTGACAGAAGTGTGGATACGGTCTTACCACTGTTAAACAGCTCATCTATAAACATAGGATGAAAAAAATATGATTCCATTCGACATGGTAATGTTTCTCAACAACACAAAAGCAAGAAATTCCTCTGCAAATTTGCATGATATGCCTGTTGCACAAATATGAGCCTGAGCAGGTTGACATTTTAAGCAGAATCTGAATGGATCTACAGAAAACTGATGTAACCATTTGGATCGAAGTGACTGTACATTTCTGTATCTGTGTTGAGCTCACACTAATGTCCCCAGACAGTCTGACAATGAACATGACTTACAGTGTGCCAAGACTCATTGCCTGTGGCAGCTTACACCCAACTAAAGTTAGTACCAAACTGGTCCCTAAGTAATGTTTTGTGTAAAATAATTTTCTGGAAGGTTGAACTGCATACAAACTTTGGGATTATATGTACAGCACAGTCTCGAAGTAAACTAATTTAATCCTCTCTCAATTTCACTGTTGCATAGGCTAAGCTGTCACAAAGTTAGCCCTGCACAGTATGTTTGTGTTTCCCTTGCTTCAACCTGCCACATAATTTGCTGTATTTAACAGTAAGGTGGGAAAACACAGGGGGAAGCCCTGCCCATCACAAGAGGAAACTGGCTGATAAATGTGATAATTGGTAAAGAGTCAGACTTTGGGGAAACTGGCTTGTTCCCCTTTGGATCAATAATGCACACACAAAATTGAAAGTCACTCAGCCTGAACTGGAGAATGAGTTTGCAATCTAATGCAGTTGGTTACAAGGATTCCAGTGGCTCAAAAGTGAAATTGAACACGACTCCTCTCTCGCTGCCGAGCTAATCCAACTCTTTGTATGCGTGGTGGGGCTTCATGATGATTACATAGTGCAGTAAACGCAGGATATCAAATCGCCACTTTATGTAGGAGTTTGGTGCCCAATTGGTGCCCATATCCTGATTTACACTGTAAAAACTAATACAACTCTTCAAGTTCAAGTGATACTTTGCAAGTAACTTTTTGTGGTTTCAGTTTGTTTACTTCCACTTTTACAAAAATGATGAACTTTGATAACGGACAGCTGGAAGTATATAACTCATTCAACTGAGAGATGCATAAGTGGCTGTAAAAATAGAAAAATCAAAAAAGGGAACTTCAAAAGAGCAACATATACAGAGATTTCTAAATGCGGTTCATCAAATAAATAATTCTGGGTTGATGCTTGTAAGAAACCCAGAAATGCTCTGGTAAAAAGGGAACTCCAGGTTACTGGACTATTTGAATGGCAGCAAACACAGTGGCAATTCAAATTGCTTTACACAAGGCAAAAAAATGTCATACCAACATTATAATCAGAAAGGAGAGAGGAAAAAAAGTAGAAATTAAAAAAAATGCTGACAATAACAATGACAAAACAACAGGGAATGAGTTTTCAATGCAGACTATTTGCTTATCCTTAAAATCTTTAAGAGTCCTGATTGATTTAGTGAGGTGTTTACTTGGTGGCAAGTCAGTAATAATACACATCCCACAACTTCCATGCATGGACCAGCTTTTGTCTTCAGCTTCCTGTGAGTCCCTTGTGAATGGGTACCCAGTTTGAATCTCACACAGGTACAAGCACCACCAGTAACAATGAGATAGGCAATTATGGATTGCAAATACATTGAAAAGCTATTGCTGAAAAATGCTGGCCAGTATCAAAAACAAGGTTTGATATATCAAGTGTTATGGTTTCAAAATAAATATGCTTTTACCTGAATTGATATACTAAATACCCATCACTTGGTTACTGCATGTAAAAGCAAAGGAGATACCAAGCAAAACGAGGAACAATGGTGAAACAAGCTAAAGTGGTAGGTGAAGTGTGACTGTTATAACAAGCTCTTACAAGTTATATAGAATGAGACACACTACTGGCCTTGGGGCTATTTTCAACTCCAGTACAAACCCAGTCGACGCATTACAGTGAAGCCTGTCATGAGTTCTCTGTGCTGGCCTGTGTGTCTCACTGTGTTGCATGTGCCATGAGGTAGCCTCAGTGCAGCAGTCTTGAAGAAAGCTCTGAGCTCCAGGCTCACTACACTCCCTCCCTGTTCTGAAGGCCTGACAGTCCTATTAGGACGGAATGAGAAGGAATTTGCCTTACCTTGGCAAAAGATCCCTCATAGGCCCTGACAGCTATGGCAGCCCGTCATGGCAGCTTGCTGATGAGAACTCTGCAACCCCATCCTCCATCACCTCCCCCACTGCCATCACCAGCCCTCCACTCCTCCTCTTCAGTCCTTCATGTGGAGCTCTTGAGATGCCAGATTTTTTTTTTTTTTTTTTTTCGTCTTCGTTTGACTATAAGAACAACAAAATAGAAATACATAATACAAGTATCTCTGGCTGCAAAAGGAAATAGAACTGGATAGATACCATGGCAAAGCACAGGGTGGGTTGAGTGACAGGAAGTAGTTGAAAAGCACACAAGGCAATTTGGAAATTGTGAGATCCAAAACTACACTGCTGGCATTTCTTTCTTTTTTTTTTTTTATTTATTTATTTTTTTTCCTAGCTGACATGCCATGTAAAATTCATCAATACAAATGTGTCACCTCCAGCAGAGATAGAATGACAGGGAACTCAAGGCACAACCATCAGTGAAGCCTGCAGACAGTTTTTGTTTGCTAGCTTTATTTTCAGGTGGTGCACTTCTCTAGATTCAAAGGCTTTGTTAAAGAGTATGTGTCTTGGCCTCATACGGTGCAATGTTGTACTTAGAAACCCAAGAAAAGTTAATGCAGTTACCAATGACAAGCCCACAGGAGGACACAGCAATGCCCTGAAGCTGTTTGCAACGTTGATGAAAAACAGCAACACTCCATGTAGTATTCAGGTCACTTTTGTGACAGCATGCTGTTGATGACTGCCCCCCCCCCAAAAAAAAAAAAAAAAAAAAAAAAAAAATTGTTTGCTGCCAATGACGCCAACGAGAAGCTGAATCTGAGAAGTTACACCTCTCACAATCACATCTTCAAACATGAGAAGCGAGAGCGCAGACAGTCAATGAATCACCAGGAAGTGAAACACAAGAAAGAGCTTGCAGAGGATGCATCAGCGGTGGCCATCTGGCAGTGATGAGCAAGCGCCCCCTTCCCCTCCTCAGCCTGTCGACTGGGACCAGTGGAGGCAGAAATCAGTCAGATGAAACTGATGCGGACATCAGGTGGAGGATCCACTTACAGCTCGTCCCGCCTGAGCTCCCTTTGACTGCTGGTGCACTCCGATACGCTGCCTTGCTTCTGCAAGACAGTTCTATTTCTCCAACCTCCTAAAGGTGTTCAGCAGTGACTAAACACTCCCAAATGACCTTATCAATTGTTTTATTATTTCAGTGGTGGAGGGGGTGGTGGTAGACAAGGTGGCAGAAACACATTTTCAGCTTGGAGATTTAGTGTGAATCCTGCCCGCCCCATGGGGGTTTGGTGCTCGGTGATTATGCAAAACCTTTAGACACATCTCTGACTCAAAAGAAAGTGAACAAGGGATGCTTTGATCATGCTGCTGAGGTTACCTTGATTTCAAGGTCATTCTTTTTATCCATAGTCTGTCTTTGTTCTTTTATCATTCAAGGCCTGTAAGCACCACCTATACTGCATGAATTATCAAAGTAAGCTCACTGGGATGACAGGAACCTACAACATTGTGTACCTGTGGATTTATTTCTGGTAAGTGACATAGAACCATCACAGCTCCATCTAATTGTAGATCTACGAATAAAGCTGAAGAGCCATGATGTTATTGGCCTAGATGGAGCTAACAATGGATGCATAAAGAGAATGGAGCTGACGGGGAGAGCTAGCGACAGGTGAAGGTGAAGTTAGTATAATACGTATAGACGTGACTTTTTCTGGCAAAAAAAAGGTTGTAAACAATGGGACAGTATATACAACATGCATATAGAATAAAAAACGTTATTTATCCTTTATAAACTAAAAAGATAATACTATTGAGTGAGAGAAATGACTTTATCCTTTGTTTCTGGGGTTGCTGGAAAAACAAAATAAAAATAATTAGTAGTTCCATTGCATTGGCATTGTACATTTATATATATATATATATATATATATATATATATATATATATATATATATATATATATAGATGCATATATGTGTGTGAGTGTGTGTGTGTGTGTGTGTGTGTGTGTGTGTGTTTGTACCTTTGTACAACTGTACATTTATGTTTCTGGCTGTGAATTCCATTTTGCAACTTATCCTAATAAGTGGGCTACTTTTCTTCTAGCATGTATTACTGTAAACATGTACTGACTAAACATGTACTCTAGAAGTACTATGACATCCATTCCACATGCAATGGAATGTAAAGGGGAGCAATGAAGAAAGCTTTCATTAATATGTTCCTTCTTTTATGTTCACAATTTACCAGTTGAGTAATAAGTAAGTAATTCATTTCCAACATCACCACTGATTTCTGACCCAGTCAAAGCTCTTTAAAACAGAAAAGGATAATCTACAAACAAGAAAAATGGCAGAGAGGTAATTCAAAGACGGTCAGGTAAGCAATAGAAGCCATGGGGCAATTTCAAAACTAGAAAGTTTAATACATGGATACAAATTCTGTGAATATTTGAATGAAATAGATCAAGAGATAAAGTATACTGTAAGTGCAATATCAATTTTTAATAAACCAACATCAATTTAGAATCCAGTATATTGCAAACATACACACACACACACACACAAGAAAAAGCACAGAGAAAAAGCACTAGTTATGTCTTGATTAGTGCTTCTACACTTCCTGACTTGTGACTTTTCCCTTGACCTTACAAGTCTGTGACGTCCTCACATAGTGAAGACGTGTACAACTGAGGTGTCCCCATACTCCAGAGAAACCAACACACACACACACACACACACAGACAATGACCAAACACATTTGTACCATGGACTGTATATAAAAATGGATGGCATCACAGCTCCTCAACTGTGAAGCCGAAACATCAAGATCGCCCCCTGGTGGTTGGCTGCAGTATCCCGCCCCATCCGTGTTAGCAGATGGGACATGAGCAAAACTAAATAATCACATCATACATGTTAAATGCATTTTTCTCAAAGATGGTTTCTGTCATTTTAAGTACTTATCTATCTGATGCATGTTTAAGTTTTTTTTTATAAGTTTGGTTTTAATTAGTTATTTGATGGTATAAAAGTGGGAGTGAGATGTCATGATTGACAGCTGTTCTGAGTGAAGTAGAGAAGATGTAACTTTAAATTCCCATACCCCCCGATGCATGCGTGCACACATAGACACCTACACACAGCAAAGTCTGCATGACAAGTAGATACAAATGCAATTATTAACTCACATACTGTCATTCATGTGCAGTCCACCATTGATCTGTGAAGTAGTGCATCTCAAGAAAATGTGACAAGTGCACATGAGCAGTAGGATTAAAAAATGTCTTTTATTATATCCCACAAAAAAAACAATAAAAAAAAATAAATCACTGGAAAACCTGCATGTGACCACTTTGTTTCAATTCATAATTCACAAGTCATTTTTACCTGGAACATAAAAGTGAAATTATTATTTGAAATTATACAGAGAAACTAAATATCCAGCATACACAAAGGGATTATCAAAATACACCTAATATGATCATAGCAGATGTACAGTATTTTTTGTCATGAATAATATTAATGCACCTAATGAGGTCTGTGTGAACTCTAAGAAGTAGAAAAAAATGCTGAACACTCAGATTCCAGTGCAGCATAATGCCAATGTAATTACACTGCAACAGAATCTGAGGGTACCGCCATCTTTTATTCCTAAATTAACAGTAGTTGCTGCGTCTGCACCTCATATAACCACATAACTGCAACTGTAATCCCTTCAAAATACACAACATAAATCCCCAATCTGCCTAATAATTCAGTAATCTTAACAGAAACTGGGATTTTAAAATCTATTACAACAGAAGGCATTTTTTCTGTCCCAAGTGGTTTCATTTATCTGGAGTTATGTACCCTTGATCAGAGGACAACTGTCATCACTAGAGATGTCACCTGCAACCATTTGACCAATGACTGACATGCAAACCCTCTTTTCTGCCAGGTAAAATCGACGTATGTGTCCTGTCTCTGTGACACACAGCACATGAAGATAAATTAATGAGACATCCATGTCCATTCCTTTCATCTGCTGTAATTGATGCCCGCTGCAAAAAAGTGAAAGGTTAGGGGAAGCCCGTTGCTGCTAAAAAGTCTGCATCAAATATTAATGAAGAGGATGATTCATGGGATGGGATGATTCAATCTGTGTATTATTAATGATGACATTGGTAGAGTCAAACTGAGTGAAGGACACGGTCTGTAGACAGCTCACAGTTTAGAAGCCTCAAGCTAAATTACTGACATTTTATGAATTCATATATTCCTTTTATTTTGGCATGGGACAGTCCAATTAGTGTTTGCTAATGTTTTCAGGCAATGCAAAAAGCAGAGAATTAAAGCATGAGTTTGTGATGTTAAATATAAAGCCTGCAGCTGCTCACAGAGCATGAATTCAAGGGAACAGGTGGCAGTGAGAAAATCATGGGGGATTCCTGGTTCATTTTGTTTTTTAGAACTAATACCACAAATATTTGACAAAACTCATGTGATTATGGCAACAATGTGCAGCTCAGAAAGAACTGGTATTATCTGGGTAACATCAAATATCATAGATTATAGGAATATAAATGAAGATTTAAGGATCTGTCATTGCAGACTATTTTTCCCCAACCAAATTGAAGCTAGTTATTTGTTCAGACTTTTAAAACTTTTTACCAGTACGTCGTTTTTATTAAATCGCATCTGAATTTATCCCAATACGAGACACTCGAAATTAGCAGTGTTGGGGCAGATATTTGTTGGTCGGAGGCTGCATAACCTCCAGTCTCCAGCATAAAAGTCGAAAACCCACAATCCAAACCCCAAAGGGACACTATTTCTTGCATTGGCAATGCCATTAATTGATGCAAATTGTGGCCTGAGATTATCACTGTTTTGAAAAAGTTCAGCAACATTTGACAATGAAAATATTGATGTTTCTTGTGCATACATTTTGTCTGTGAAAACCCTACATTTGGATAGATACACAAAAGGACACAATGGCACAAATATTGGCTCCTATATCCAACTCCACTCTGCTTACCGCTAATGTAATTAATTTCACAACTCAGCGACAGATATTGAGGTATGTCTGTTTTAAACCAATTCAATTATCTACCTAATCTAACAAGATGAAGGAGAAATCAATTGAAGCATATTACTGCAAAGCAAGGAGAGGAGATATTTGGAATTCCTTGCAGATCTGAGAAGACAAAACCGATTTAGGTTTACCTGTGTTTCTTTTTTTTCTGTCTTTTTTTCAAAAGCTTAAATAAACATGTTTCTCTGGAGCCAGACAATCAATGACATCTGGAGGAAAAAAGACAAATTTAACATCAGTTGACATTCTCGGATGTAAACTCATGGAAAAACTGTATTTGTTGTCTTCACGTTTACATTTTACACCACCTGCTTTCTAATCCAAAATATATACTGTGCTTAATGATCAAAGTTAATTAAATCATCTTGTATACCTTCCATGTATGATCGACAGGGGTACCTTTATTTGACTTGAGGCCCCGGGGCGAAGGATGTTTTGGAGGCCCTTCCCTCCCTTCACAATATGCCACAGCAACTTTAATTCAGATACCCCCTATCAATGGACAGCAACAAATTTTAAATGTTGTGTTGTGTTGTGTTCACGTAATCAGCAAATCTAAGTTCATACAAAGCTGTACAATGGCAGGGAAAATCCTGATATTGTTACACTCATGTCTTAAGAGGCTTCATTGTAGTCAGGGCTGTCTGTCATCTCAGACAACACTGATCAGTCTTTAGTGCAATAGCAATGTTTTTACTAATTTGTTGTACAATGGTTAGTTGGTAGTTTGGGAAGAATATTTGATACATGTATAACTTGTCTTGACATACCATAAACTCTAATTATTTCATTACTACACCATACTTTCTGCTTTTTAGACATGCTAGCGATGATGGCAATTGTTGGTCCACCACATTGGTCCAGACTGAAATAATATCTCAGCAGCTAAAAAATGCACTTGGTAAAGTGCAGGTCTCGGTCAGGCATACCTTCAACGACCACTACTGTAATATTTGATTTCCATGATCACCCTGTCTAGATGTATCAGTCACATTTTTCAAATTATGCCCCTTGGTGTCACTTTATTTTTTACATAGAAACCACTATAGTTACCCTTGGCATCACAACAAAACCACTATATTCGGTTTGAGGAAACAAATACATAGTTGGGCTTAAAAGTACAGTGAAAATGATACTGAATTTTGTGAATACAGGACATAAACAGTGGTCTCATAAACGATGGCCTTTTATCCTTGTTTGTTGGACCCATCCATATTCTCTCACCCACCTGGTGTGCCTCTTTCATTCATATTCAGCCTTTTCTCGAAGCATTTACTGTTGCCGCGGATGGGTTTACATTACAGTTACTGGTGCTAAGGGGTTCCATGTATGTTGGTACTGAACACAGATGACCGTGAGAAAGTGTTGGTACTTAACACCCTGGGAATGAGAACAGGCTGGATATATCCACATCTACCAGATGTCTATGGACAAGACTTGGTAAAGACATTTATGGTCCTCAAATGATATACACAAATATATGTAGACTGTGTAGTGGCACCATAAAGTTGACATTTGTGGTTTTCAGTGAAATATTCAGACAACTGTTTGATGGGTTGCTATGAATTCTTCATGTCCCCCTCAAGATGAATTGTAATAACTTTGGCAATCCCTCCACTTTTCATCTGGCACCATCCATCGTCCACTACTTTGGTTTATGACCAACTATCTAATGGCATCCTGATCAGTTTTAACTGCACTTTGTGTTTAGTGGTAATTACCAAATGTTTACATGCCAACATGCTAAAGATGGTGAACATGGTAAACATTAGACCTGCTAAACAGCATCACTCTTATTTAAATATAAATTAACTTTATTCCTTCCTTTCTTCAAGTATGAGGCTTGAGTAAAAGCTACCCCCAAAGATTACACTTCTATGTTTTATGTATTTATTGGAACAGACGTGCTCTGCTTCTACTAACTCTAATGATATTTGCACTCCTATTCATTCTGGCAGTCTGCCACAATTCAGCTGACTTTCATTCATCAAAGGGCCGGCTGCACAAACTGAGCAATAGTCCTTATTGTGACCCAAATATTATAACACAGGTACCCTTCCAACATTTTATTACACTACAACCAACTGGCAAGGTCTCTTTGTGATGATTTTATTATGAAGAAGAATCCCTATGTTGCCAACATAAGAGCATGTAGGCTCATGAAAACACACCACTAGATCCTTGTAAAATGATCTCATGAAATGGCCGATTAATTCAGTTGTGTGCATGCTCTACATTAACAAAAGGCTGGACATGTAAATGGAGAATGTATTGATTTCCATCCTGTGCTTGCTAATGATTAGGATAAAAACATTATTAGTATGAAGTGATGGGGTGTTTAGGAAAAAAAGCTATTTGTCATCCCCTTTGACCTCTATCCATAATCAATGTTTTCAATTTGTGCGTCGATGAAAAGCGAACAGGCTTAATGCGAGGGCTCAACAAAATCTTAAAGGGGTCACATTAAAAATGCAAGGCGTGATAGATATCTCCAGTGCCCTGACTGGATGTTGTCCAAATATAATACTGTACCCCTGCAGCAATCATAGGGATCGCTGGAAGGGTGGTGACTGCGAGGAAATGAACTCAGGATCAATCTCAGCACTTATCAGGATATAAGTTAGTCGGCCGAGGTTCAAGGAGACTTTAGGAATCTGTTTGGCGCCTGACGCAGTGCAGCTCTGGCTGCGAGAGGACGACTGCCAATCTCACTTGACTTTTCATTTAATTATGCCTTGCCTTTCCTTATATGTACCTCAAATGTAAATTTTTGAACTAATAGCAGTTCATCAACAAACTTTCACAGACTCGTTCCTCACTGACTTCCCTATTCTGCAAAGTCTCATAGGCTCTTTTATCATCTTCCTCTTTTGTATTGCGTAGCAGAGATGAGTATTCAGGTACTATGATACAATCTGTTTTCAAAGTCAAAGAGTGATGAATATCTTCCATTTAATTCTGCTGGCACCCAAAGCAGCTCATATTCCCAGCACTGGTACCTGCCTTGCATTACAAATGGCAGAAGTCCTCCTTTGATCAATTGTGTCAGACAATAAACATTTAATACTTAATTCTAAAAGATGAACACATTAATTGGCATCAATGCCATGATTTTCAGTCTACTGAGATCATATTTCCTTGGCATTTTTAATCATAATACCTATTATAGACCTGAGGGCATCCACAGTTGTTAAGAATCTCTTTACACACCTCTCCATCTAAATCAATGCAGTACATTGTGATGTAAATTACCATTTGGGCTTTAGGTTTTCAGCTGAGTGATTGAGAGTTCAGACAGGCTGAATTATGTGCCAGGCCTTTCTAATGGTAGCTCATAATTTCACAGATCAATGAGCATTATCTATAGTGGTAAAAAAAAAAAAAAAAAAAAAAAAGGTTGAATTTGTAATGGCGCCAAACTCAATATGCCACTCCCATTGTTCAGCAAGGACACGGCCTTTTGAATCCCACTGTGCTGCCAAGTACCACCTTTGAAAAACAGGAGAGCTCAGTGTGTTGTATCTTAAACCACTTGTCTGATATTCCATCTGAAATGAGATTTTGTTTTGCTTCATTTATGAGACACTTAGTCTACAGCTCACCAAGGTTTAATTACCAGTCATGCAAAGCAGGCAGTTGCCCTTGGGGCCCAGACACCCAGACCCCCAAGGGAGGTCCATTGTGTGTCAATTGATTTGCGTTATTCTGACAAATGCAACTTTGTTTTGGAACATACACTTCATCCAGGGGTCAGCATGGGATTTGAGGGGAGAGTTTATGATGTGTGTCACTTGCACATCTCATGCACACATGGAACAGATCAAAACAACACTCTATTTTATTAAATGTACTACCTAGGGCTGTGGAAGTTAACACAATAATAACTAGTTAATATAAATCCATGTCAATGCCACTAATTTCTTTAATGCTTTGTGACTTGCATTTTTTAGGTAGAAATGGGCTAAATTTTTGTGTGAAGATACTGGAATCGTATGAAACTAGAAAACCTAACAAATCAATTATTACCAACCATGTCATACTAGCTTATCGCAAAGTAGGTTAAATGCTCCAAACTTGTATTAAATTTTGGCGAGGAAAAACTGGCATGACCAATTTCAAAGGGGTCCCTTGACCTCTGATCTCAAGATCTGTGAATGTAAATGGGTTCTATGGGTACCCATGAGTCTCCCCTTTACAGACATTATGATAATCACATGCAGTTTGGGGCAAGTCATAGTCAAGTCAGCACACTGACACAATGACAGCTGTTGTTGCCTGTTGGGCTGCAGTTTGCTATTTTATGATTTGAACATACACTTATTTTGTATGCTAAATGCAGTACTTGTGAGGGTTTCTTAACAATATTTATCAACGTTTTGTGTCATTTATTTCCAATAACATATATATAAATATATATATAGGGCTGCACGGTGGTGCAGTGGTTAGCGCTGTTGCCTCACAGCAAGACGGTCGCAGGTTCGATTCCGGCTTGGGACTCTTCTGTGTGGAGTTTCCATGTTCTCCCCGTGTAAGCGTGGGTTCTCTCCGGGTACTCCGGCTTCCTCCCACAGTCCAAAGACATGCTATTTAGGTTAATTGATGACTCTAAATTGCCCGTAGCTGTGGATGTGAGCATGAATGGTTGTCTGTCTATATGTTGTCCCTAATGGGATAAGCCGTTGACGATGGATGGATGGATATATATATATATATATACACATTTGCACAAAGCATATTTGCCCATTTCTGTGTTGATGGGAATGGGCAAGCATAAAGA
Source organism: Pterois miles (assembly GCA_947000775.1). Lineage (NCBI taxonomy): Eukaryota > Metazoa > Chordata > Actinopteri > Perciformes > Scorpaenidae > Pterois > Pterois miles. The sequence continues at coordinate 6,593,169 of CAMQGK010000171.1, read as the reverse complement.
ATATTAAATACTTGACAAATATCCCTTTAACGTATATCTTTTAACACTTAAAAAAAAAGGTGTGGTTAATTTACAATTAATTACAATCATCACATGAATACGGAAGACATAGTCAGTGTGAATCGCTCACATCTTGCTTAAGTATCGCTTCCAATGGAGAAGCCCCATAAATAGTGGTAGTGGGTATTAATCATTGTTCCAGAATAGATCTCAGCAATTACTTTCCTGAGTGTTGTGAGTGGTGTTTCCAATGTTATTATTACCAATAGAAATGGTGGTCAGAACTATGAAAATAACACTGAAGTACCCTTTAATAACAAGGGCTCCCTGAAAAGGTTAATCCGGCCATGCAACTCACACCAGTTAAGACAGGTGGATACCAAATAGATGGTGAGCTTTGTGATATTTATCTTTATAATGTTCCAGCTTGTAATATAACTGCATTTATGTTGCTGTTGAGACTTTGCTGCTCTAATATGGACCTAGCAAGTAAAAGGCAACAAGGCCAGTGATTGATTATGTTGCAAACTTGCAATTCATAATGCTAGAGCTAAGGGGGATGGATACGAGTTACCTCTCATACAATCTGTAAAGTCAGCATAACATTTTAACTAGCTGCAAAGATGGCAATATCCATCCTGGAATAATAAATGATCCAGCACTAGACTCAAAGCAGCTTTCTCTTCCTCATAAAGAGTTTAAAGAGCATGAAATTCAAACACAGGTAATGGTAGCCAGACTGTATAATTATACCCTTGTCTCATGCAGGTGCCTTCATTCCTCTCTTTGCTCCAGGCCATTTCCGACACGAGCATCGAGAATAAGAAATAAGGGAGGGCTCTGCAGTGTGAATGCAATTTGCAGCTGGTGAGTGCATGCTTCGATATTTGCCCAAAAGACATGAAAGGTTAAGCTATTATGATCTGCACAGGACAGATAAATGGAGTCCTGCTGGGTAGAGAGAAAAAGAAAACATTGCCTTTTTCTTGTCAAGATATATTTACTGGACCTGCAGGGTAAGCATGCATAATCAGGGTCTAATTCAATTAATATGTTGCCTCAAAATATCCTGAGCGAAAAAACAGCTATTTATTTGTAACTACGATATGTTGCATATTAAATGATGCAGCTCATTGAGCTGAAATCTGGAACGACATAACTTAGAAAAGGTGAAAGCATTCATTGATTTGAGCCGGCGCCGGTAATTCAGATTTATAGACATACTAGGACTAATAGTGGACCTTGAAAAGAACATCCATCACCAATGGCATGTGGCATTGATGGCCTGAGAATGTGAGGCAGTTTTATGGACGCTTTATGAGCACGCTGTCTGAGCTTTTTTAAAGCTGCATCACTCAGGGTGTCAAACAAAAACTGGTCAACGTGTATTCACTTAGAGTGCTCCTCTACTATGCCTGACTATACCAGTAATAATCTGTGGTTCACACACAAACACACATTATCCAATAACACCCAAGGCTCTGACCATTTGGTGTACAATCTCCCTGTGAATACTGTGTTAAATACTACAGTATAAGCCTTACTGTTATCTTTCTTTCACATTCTGTCTCCCCCCCCCCGACACGGTGCTTGTTAGCTAGAAGTCCCAATGATGTCAGTGCAGAGAGAGCAGACGCATCAAAGTGCCAAGTATTGTGGTGGATGTCTGCGAGACCCTTTTGGCTTGAAATTCTAACCCTGCTCTCGCGCCCACGCTGCCTCGAAGAACAGCAACTGCAAAGCGGCTATTGTTTTTCTCAGAAATAATTGTGTTTACAAATGGTTGGTGGAAATTTGAGACTTGAGAGAGACGCAAGGTCAGATTCAAAATGACAACGGCAGAATTCTGCCTTTTAACACCAAACACAAAAAAAGACAACAGAAAAAAAAAAAAAAAACATCTTTTCATATGTGTGCTCACAAACAAGTTACTGAGACCAGAAAGCAGGAGGAAAAAAATAGAGAAACGCCTCATTGTCTGGAACATATGGTAAAAAAATGACTCAAGGAAATGGTATCGGTTAAGATTCATTAATGCAGTCTTGGAGGACAGGTCAAATGGGAATTATTGCTTCAAGCAAAAAGTGCAAATTTAATTTATGTTCTTCTAATCATGTGCATGAGTAAGATAAGTTATGTCTTGACATGACGAGCATGGCAATTGGGTCTCAAGAGCTTTTTAAACAAACTTTTAAATACAGAGATCAAACTTAAACTGAACATCATCTGTCAAAGAAGGAAATGAGACATACACACAAGCTGACATGCACACTTTCTCTGCTCAGTTGTTTAAAATATATGGGTTCCCATCTTATGACAACTATAAAACAAGAGTAATAAGAAGAGCTTACTCTTCCTCACCAAGAGAATTTATAGTGTAGATGTGCATTGTATGCTGCCCATAACTCTTTATATAAGCTTACTTTTCATGGCACAATACACACAATAGAGTTTGACTTGGAGATGGTCAGGTGTGTTCTGCCCATGCCAAACAGAGTACAACAGGCCTTTGTGATGCTTTTGGCATCGCAAGCAGCCAGAGAAATGGGGAAATACACTCATCCTTCATAATTTCAGGAGTTAGGCCCTGCCAGGTATTTAAAGCTTATTCCCTGCTGAGTTGCCCTGCAATTTAATCCGGAGGCCCAGTCAAGCGAGACAGATGAATGTTGTCATCTTCTGAGAGGCAAGAGAGTTGACTGATCTCAAGTTTTGAGGTAATGTATTAGATAGTCAGAAAATAGAAAAAAAAAAAAAAAAAAACTCAATTTACTTCCTTTTAGAGTGGATTAAGACTACCAGACGTGTCTCTAGAGCGTCGTCTGCACAAGTGACTTCCTGGAAATCAGTTCAATCATCAATTTGTCAGCTGTCAGGGCAGTTTAAAATGTCATTAACACTTGTATACGCAGTCAATTATCAGTTAGTGTTTAAGCACACCCTCTCTAAAACCTTTGATTCTGATAAACCACTGTTTTTCTCACATATACAAAACCGGAAGTTGTTTTATTAGATAATTTGTACTGTGTAAACCCATGACATTTGGTTAAGTCAGGAGGAAAGAAGCCAGTATTGGGTCATATAATGAACAGTCTACTGATGACAATTAATTGCATGTTTTGTTTAATGTTTATTTGTCTATAGAGACAAGTATATATATGGACCAATGCCATAAACAACATAATTTATAGCCCAAGCTGGTTTGCAATGTCCCTCCCTAGATGGACCTTTAAAATACTCAAAACTCAATTTAGGATATGCAAAGCTAACATGTCACGCCAGATGGTTTGCTATACAGAACCATCTGAGAAGCTGATGAACCATCTGCCAATCAAACTCTTGCCGAAGCCAGTCAGGAGAAGAGTGTAGACACCTTTTCCATCTAGAAAAGCCTTCAGTGTCGTTGTTTCAATGACACAATAACTCTCCATTTCAAATATAACTGATGCTATGACAGCATCTACGCTAACCTCTTCAGTAGCTGCCATTGTTATTTAGAATGAACAATTGCCTTTCTGTGTTGTCTCACATGCACACCTAAGCCTCGGCCATAGCTGTCAGTAGCCCTTCATAGGACGCTGATTGGGTGATGCACTGGCTTACTGGACACAAACGCATTACCTGAACAAGACAGATTTTCTTGTGATATGTGAAACTGCAATTCTTGCGTCATCTAGTGAATCCAGCTGCCGTGTAAGGTAAATACAAACAAGTAGAAGACAATAATTCGTATTCTAAAATTACTAAAACCAAATTTAATGACACTCCTAATGTAATAAATTCTTGAAAAAAAAATATAAATGACCATACCAGTGGTTACATCACGGCTCACAATTTTCCAAAACATGGTCTCACATGGTGTTGTACATGGTGTTTTACTAATTCGGATGAGTAAGATAAGATAAGATAAGATATTCCTTTATTAGTCCCACAGTGGGGAAATTTACCCATTACAGCAGCAAGTGGATAGTGCAATAGAAGACAAGCATAGATTTAAAAACAATATTCATACAAATAAAAAATAATAATTTAGTATATACATAATAGAAAAAGAAAAGAAAAATAAAGAAAAATAAAAATAAAGCCAGAAGTATGTCCATTTATATCAATAAATAATTGTCCGATTCCTATAATTCAAGCAGATGACATAGTCGCACATGAGTCCTTATTGCACGTATGTCCGGTGAGTTTGTTGTGAATGTGACTGTGATTGTGGTTTACTGGGAGCAGTGCTGGTTGTGGAGTCTAACAGCTGCAGGCAGGAAGGACCTTCTGTAACGCTCCTTCGTACACTTAGGGTGTAGCAGCCTGTCACTGAAGGAGCTCTCCAGAGCTCTGATGGTGTCTCTCATGGGGTGGGAGTCCTTCTCCATCATGGACGACAGCTTAGCCGTCATCCTCCTCTCTCCCACCACCTGCACTGTGTCTAGAGAGCATCCCAGGACAGAGCTGGCCCTTTTGATGATCTTATCCAGCCTCTTCCTGTCTGCAGCTGTGATGCTGCTGCCCCAGCAAACCACTCCATAAAATATGGCTGATGCCACAACAGTGTCATAAAATGTTTTCAGGAGTGTCCCCTGCACTCCAAAGTTTCCTTTCATTCAAGCAAAATATGAAATCAGCAGACTCTACTACACTGACTGCACAGACTGCTACGCTACTGATTTGCACTCTAAGTTGTAAAAATACATAAAGCATCGGAACTATACGAACAAAAAAAAAGTAAATGTGATTTGTGGGCAAAATGCTAAAATTTAAACAAACACTGGTTAAAGGGCGATTTATAGATATTTGGTCTTCTGGAAGATATGCTGTATGTGGCTCCAAGTTTCTGATGGAAACTGCTGACAGTGGGGACAAACATCTACATTGTTGGAGAAAGGCTGTGTAATATGCCTGCTGTACATCTAACAAAGTCATTTACACTGCAAACGTTCTGCCCACTGTGATCGCTACTCTCCGTCACGGTAAATGAATGAATGTAAATGCTGCAACTGCTCAGAAATCATCTATTCTTTAGTAATGAGACAAGGCAAACCTTCCCATTGTTGCTCTTTATCACAAAGAGATTGAAAAACACAATGTGTGAACACAATAGCTGGGAAATATAATTATCGTGCAGCACAGCCTGATTGTGTATAATACATTTATATAGTGTTGTAGTAGATCTATCAAATGGTAAAATCCAATGCTGAATTACAATATGTACATCAGGACTGCATAGTAAATATTTTGTCTTGAAAAATAATGGTTCAAACTTTCATTTTCCAACATAGCCATTTTTAACTGCTGAAGGTCAAAATTGCTCTTCAGTTGCCTGAACAAAAGCAATGAATTGCCTGCTGGATGATCAGAGAAGCCTTGTTAAAGTAACTGACTGATATTCATGTGGTGGGTTGCTTTGCTTTGGGGTATGTAAATGTGCTTTTAACAGCGCTTTAACACTGCATACATTTAAGCTGCTCTATGAAGAAATGTTCTCAGAGGAAGTGGGAGTGTGTGTCAGAGAAAAGAGAAAGAGATCATTACGAGCATGATGATAGATTCATTAATTTTTAATAAAAAATAAAATGAAACTCAATCAACAAGTTAACTGAGTTCCATATGGGAAAAGGTAGCCATGCTCATGAAACTGCTGTATCACATTTTCCATTGTGAAATCAATTAAAAGTTAAAAGTAAATTAAAAATCAAATCAGATTTGATTAATTTAAATTTAAGTTGAGTGTAAACTTAGCAAATAGTCAAAACAAGGACAAAGATATTCAACAAATGTGAATCTACAGATTGTTTTGTTCTAAAATAAAAGCTAAAGGTCAGGAAGTAGAAAGCATCACATCAACTATAGTCTTGACTATATTTTCAGCCAACTTATTTCTTTCCATGATTGATCTGCACTGTTCATGATATAGGTGCAGCAATGTAATATATGTGTGCTCTAAATGGTTGATGAACATGGATAATGTGAGATTGTTGTCATGTTGTTGTTTTTTTTTTTGTTTTTGTTTTTTTTTGCAACCAGAAGTGACACAGAGTGTGGAAATAAGAACCACCTAATTCTGAAAAAGACATCTCAGGTGACCAAAAAGGTCACAATTAATTAACCAACCAGGTCGCCATACCCAAAAACATACCCATCTATTAATTTATTTGACTCTAAATGGGACCATTAAGAAAGATTTTTTTTTTTTTTTTTGGGTTTGTAGGGGGGGTTTTTTTTTTTCTTTCTTTTTTTTTTTCCAAGGCCCCCCCCCCCTTAAAAAAAAAAGGTTGTGGGTCCCCTTTTTTTTTCCTTCCCCCCGGAGGGAGCCCCGTTTTGATTGAAGAGACCTTTTTTCCCCTTTTCCCCTCTCAAAAATTAAAAAAAAATTTTAAATTCTTCTTTTTTTTTGGCAGGGAGCAACAGGGGGAAAAAAAAAAAAACCCCAAAGGGACCAAATTGGGGTTTTTTTCCCCCCAGAAAAAAAAAAAAAAACCCCAAAATTTTCCAAAACCCCTCCCCCCTAACTCCCCATTTTGGCCGGGCGGCCAGCTTTAGGGAGAGTCCTGGTTGCTCCACACTTCTTCTGTTTAAAGAGGTCACTGTGCTCTTGGGGATCGTCAATGCAGCAGAATTTTTTTTGATATGCATTGTCAGCTGTGAGACCTTGTATAGACAGGTGTGTGCCTTTCCAAATCATGTCCAATCAATTGCATTTCCAACAGGTGGACTCCAGTCAAGGTGAAGAAACATCTCAAAGATGATCAAGGCAAATGAGAGGCACCTGAGCTAAATGTCAAGTGTCACAGCAAAGGGTCTGCATACTTATGTCAATGTGATATTGCAGTTTTTCCTTTTTAATGAATTTGCAAACATTTCTAAAATTAGTTTTTGCATTATGGTTTATTGAGTGTAGATTGATAAGGGGAAAAATCATATAAATGATTTTAGCATAAAGGTGCAACATAAAAAATGTGAAGAAAGAGAAGGGGGTCTGAATACCTTCTGAATGCACTGTAGATACAGTCATATCAATCATATTTTGTGAAAAAAAAAATAACTCACTGTAGTAATCTAGTCAATGTAGCACATAACATTTAAAAGGTGATTCAGGGCATTTTATGTGTCCTTAATCTGCTTTACAGGCCCATAAAATTACCTAAAGTGTCTAAAGTAATTAGGTACTAAATTGAGTAATTTTTGCAGTAGGTGCACCCATTTTAACAGCACCTATTACACTTTTTAGGCAGAGTACAATTACTGAGAACTTAGAATGTGTAATGATGTTTTCTCTGTATGATTACACATTGCCAGTTATGATAATGTAAAGTGTCTGCAATTAAAAAGCCTGCTAATGCAGTCCAGCATTTTGTCATTGAAGTTATGCTCCTATAGATATCCTGAAAACCACCTCAATGATATACTCAGTTATTGAGAGAGTGCAGTGCACCGATGTGTAAAAGCAAAACCCCTTTAAAAGGGAAGAATTTTCCAAGTCAGTGAGTAGTAATGCACATTGACCAGATGAGGAAGAAGAGGTTGATTGATTATTTCATTTCATCTGGCTGCCACACCTCCGCACTATACCAACTGTCCTCCCCTCTCCTTCAGTCCATACTCTTTTACACTTTAGCATGGCTTTCATCGTTTTTGTAAAACACGCTTTGTTCCCCCTAATAGGCAATAGAATTGCACTAAACTCCTCAAGCTTCTCCATCTCCGTTCTGCTGTGAAGACTCCATCCATTAGCCTTGCACCTCATTGCTCCCAGCACCTGACCCAGAAACCAGGGAAAGAGCAGCAAGGGCCTCGCAGCATCCACTGCCGTTCATTCATTCAGTGCACAGGGTTGTGGTGCGCTGGCAACAGTTATTGGCTTTTAGGCAATATGCCTGTACTGCTTTGTGTTATTGATGAGATTTAAATTATACCCTGGGACAATGTTTTATGCTTTAGTGCATCAGAAGTCAGTTGGCTGTGAGCAACGCCGAACCACTTTACAGAGACCACACATCGCATTATTCAACAAAAGTTTGAGTACTGAGCTAGTCGAACTAAGCTTTGATTTCCCATCCATTTTTTAGCCAGTGGGTCAGGTAGCAGGACTTCAATAAGTACTCAGCGAATATTCTCACTTACAGAGTTCAGCAGATTTAGAAAGCTTCCATTATCCAACCTTTAAAGAGGATGCAGGTTACATTGCACTGATGAGGATACAGATATCTTTCTTCCACTTGTCAGGGGAGTGTAATGCACGGAAATAAGTGTAATAAAGTGTAATGCACGGAAAATAATATATATAAATAATAATATATATAAAATATATATATAAATAATAACACAGAAACTCTGACAAAACCAAATATATGCTTGCTCTGTATGTCTTTAATATTGCCAGAGAATAAATGGCAGCAAATTGTTCAAAAATGGTGCTGCTACTGTATTTCTGGATGACTGAAATGGTTCTATTCATGTTATATCCCAGCTGCAGCTGAGAGGTTGCAGACTCACTACACAGCAGGAAAGAGGAAAATAGGAGCCGCTTTGACCACTTTTGCCATTAAATAGCCAAGGGAAAAAAAAAATATATTTTATGTGTTGGAAAAATGTTTCTGTTCAATCATGAACTATAAATGCCTTTTTGAGACAGACTATGCAGTCGGGGTGGATGGAGAGACCAATTCTTGTTTTAGAATTCAGTATTAGATTTTAATGCAAACAAAAATGCAAAGTTTTAGTTCTGGGTCTCCAATGATTTGCTGCTACCAAACAGTCATCAGATGCCTGTGCACTTTAATGGTCCATCCCAATCTCATGGATGCTATCCCATGCAGTTTGGAGGAAGCTTCTGTCCGAGCAATGTGTTCTTGAGAGTGGAAGGGAGAGACTGTCGTCTGGAATGCCTGTAGGAAGGTCAAGTGGTACAACACTTAACGCATGGGAAAGACAGTAACCTCAAGTTAATGGCTAAGGCTGAGGATGGCTCTTAATGGGCTTCCTCTTATCAAATAGACCTGTACATGTGCAGGTGGAGAACTCTTCTTGCTCAGCAAGGACTATACTGCAGATGTGCATTATTGATAGACTATTGCTTTGATCTTGGAGTTTAATTCAGTGCAAACTCTATTCAAAGCTTCGAAGTTCAAAGTTTCCGACCTTTCCTGTGAGAGTTGTTGGCTCAGCTTACAATGAGTGTGCTGAGCTCTGAATACTCGCTGGTAACCATCAAAATGCACATCCAGCTTTAAAAAGTTCTCTTCCCTGTGATTATTGTGCACTTTCAATCACATTTTATTTGTTGGACATCCCTATTTAGACTAGATCACACTTATTCTGTTCAGGAGATGTTTCACGGGCGTACAGAATCACATCATCAGCATACAAGGAGAGCGCAGTCTCACAAACATTAATAAAGACATTCATAAGGACTAGGTAGGGAATGAGGACTGAACCCAGTGGTACAGCAACCCGATCTCATGGGAAGGTGTACAAATATCAAGACATTTTTTTAGCCTTTTCATGTGTCATTTGTATGCTTCTTTTCTGTGTCATTTTTAAGCCATTCAACAAGACAACAGTAATGGCCGCAGTTAGGTTTAGGCAACAAAACCACTCACTTAGATTTAGGAAAATCATCACCATGTAACATATGAACAGTACCACTCTAACAGAAGTGTGGACAACATAACAAATGACACTAAAAAACTAAATCACTAATCACTAGTCACTAATGGAACTTCAAAATAACTCAAAACCACTTTGGGACACAAACACCTCCTGGTTGAAAGTGCTGTGTTTGTTGGATCCATCCACCTCCCATCCTCCCCACCATAAGCAGTCTTTCAAATGTTTTTATTCTATAGCACTTGCTCAGAGTGTGTCATATTTATGTGGATGTATGTACACTGAAGTCAATACACACTACAAATCCATCCATCCATCCATCCAGGGTCATTGGGCGAAGGCAGGGTACACCCTGGGCAGGTCACCAGTCCATTGCAGTCCAAACTGCATGTCTTTAGACTGTGGGAGGAAGCCAGAGTACCCGGAGAAAACCCACGCTTACACAGGGAAAACATGCAGACTCCACACACTACAAATGAAATGCCAAAAGCAAGAAATGCATTCCTATCGCACTCGAAATTCATACAGTATGTAATGTCACTCTTTATCCAAAGACCCCTGGATATACAGCGATTTGAAGCAGATTTCCTCTCCCCATAGTCGGTAGTTATTCCTCCTGTAACACATTATTTAGAGGGCTTGAATCCTAGCTCTCTGCCAGATATCATCAGATATAATTGTTGAGAATATATATATATATATTCCTCTGAAAAAATATTGGTTTATTATGTTTGTTATAGTAGTCAATTGCCTTTTGAGACTTAATGTTATATTACTGTTTGTTTAAAAAAAAGTATAGAATCATTGTAAACAATACACAACCTGATCGGATCTGATCAAAGATGAGTTTTTCAAAATAAAAAAAAAAAGCAGGTGATGAAGGCAGGGAATGTGGGTTGGTATAGGTCTAAAGATTAAAATAACTTTTTGGTTACATTTACAAAACCATTTAGAGCTACTGCATATGTATTGTACGTTGTTATTTACGTAATGGTAAAACATTTCACATATCACAAAAAAATGTGAAATTGGGAACCTCAAAAATAGATGATGAATCTGAGGATGTAATCATGCACAAGGTAGAAGAGATACTGTTGCCTAGCGAGGTGGATTGACTTGTTTACGAAACTTAATACAGTAAAGTTTTTTTCAGTTATCGTCTCAAGATGGAGACTTCACATTGTCCAGTGCTGGGCAGGTTTGACACTTTATTCTCCAGAGGTTAACAACACTGAAGGAGAGCCGTATTGGATGCCAGCTTAACAGGAGTGCAATCTGGACTGGTATTTAAAAGATAATGGTGAGGCAAAAACCAATTAGCTTTGTGCTCTGTGGCTGTCCAGTGCTCACAGCTGTTGTCAGTACAATTACAGGGTCACTCCTGCTGCCAGGTACAAGCCTATATCTTGACATCGGCCAAGCTAATTTTGCTGCAAAGCAAATTATGGACATAATCATTGCTGAGGAGTGATATATACCGGAAAAGCAAGTGTGTGTTTTAATAACTTAATTTGTTTCTGAGTAATATTCCTTCTCAATCAATTCACTGAACATATTCTTAATTCAAACTCAATCTAATATTTTTTTTATAAAACAGAAATTGTGAATACCAATTTCAGGGCAAATATGATCCTTAAAACTAAATATACAGTAAGAATATGCAGCTGAGTACATTACTTCTCATCATGGATTTTCAATTCATGGTAGTATACCTAACTTTCTGATCTCAGTTTAAGTTGTAAATAACTATGTTAATCAGTATAAATGTACCTGTCAGGCAGTGAATTGTGACATATACACAAAAATTAAACATTAGCATATTACTAATGCACAAGAATGGTGAACATGGTAAAAAAATATACCTGTTTAACATCAGCATGTTAGCACTGACATTGTGAACATGTTAATATGCTGATATTCACATTTAGCTTATCACATTCTTACAGCCACTCCACCTAAGAAAGTGTTTCTGGTAGTCTGTTTGACCCCATCACCAACCCATCTCACAGACCGGTTACACTTCCACTTTTTTTTTTTTTTAAATACACTGTATTAAGTGTAATACAATTGTATAATACCTCCTGTTTTTACAGGTTCTTATATGTTATAACTTTGTATGTAATGACTGTACAAGTCTCCAAGACTCAGTGAAGAGCTTTCCAGTTTCACAATGAATAAATAAATACATTTTTTTCTTTCTGTATAATCCTCATGCAGCTCACTTGATTCTCTTTATCCACTAAGTGTCTGATAGCCCACCTGGCGAAGGCCAGCCGTTCTCCTGTCAGCATCTCAGGAGCTGCTGCTGACAGACGGACAGACAGCTGGTTAAAATGACAGAGACAGCTGGACGGAAGTTGGAGGTCACACTTTTAATGTGAATTCCAAGTGAGTCACAGCCAGAGAGCCAAAAGAGTTCAGAATTCTTTGAATGACATGATTATTTGCTGATGTAAGGGTAAAAATGTTTATCTTTTCAGTGGAAAAATAGGAATATGGCTATTCCCACCATCAAAATTTAACTTGTGGTAAAACACAGAACATGTGGTGGTGATTTAGAATGATAATTTAATGACTAAATTTCATTAAATTCTTGACTTTCGTGACGTGCAGGAAAAGAGAGTTTTAAAAAACAAACTTAAGAAACACCTAATGCATCCGTTCAGCTTTAATTGGATTCTGACGTCTGTAACCAAGGCCACCTACCAGTGTTGTTCAAGCCTGACAAGCACTAAGATGAAAATAAGGCATGAGCCTGTGAAACCAGCTTCCAGACCTGACAAGTAAAGTGAACTTCCTGTGACATTCTACCGGACAGTCCATCATTAACCACTAGACAGCTTAATTAAATGAATCAGAATAAGATCTCTTGAATTTTAACCACTCTGAAAAGTGTCTCCTTTATCGGTGTGATGATAAGAGGAACTATGGTCATTACCATGTCATTACAAAGGATAAAATGGTAGCTGAGTGACTGCATGGCTCAGATATCTTGCCACAGCTTTAATATACCCTGTCTCGTTGTGTGTAGAATAAAAAAAAAAAATACCTTTAACTTTTTAACAATCTCACTGCAATCAGTCCCAAAAAAGACAGCACTTTCTTAAGGCTTTGACTCACAGGGAATCTCAGGAGCACATGGCGGCTGTGTTACTGAACTGCTGCACGGTTCACACGTCCGTTGTTCACAGTTCACACCAGCTGTGATTCAGCTTTGTTTCTGCTGCTGCAGCTGCTGCTGTCAGCTCTTTCTTTCTAAACATAGTTTGCCTTTCATAATGAGCATTTCATTATAAATGGAATCTATATTTATTTTAGACAGTTGAAGGTTATGAAATCTGTGGTAATGTGTAAATGATAGTAATAATCCACAATTAAAATGGGTACTATATACAGTCATGGAGCTGTGCAAGCCATTGCATGTTCTACAACACTGCCATACAAACATTTTGAAATAAAAGCATTGGCTTAACAAATGAAGGACTTGTCCACAGAAAAATATGCTTGAAATGAAAGGCAGAAGTGTTTTTTCATGTCTGTGACATTTTCTACAGATATAGACACTGAAAGTGTAGTAATGTTGCCAATATGATGGCAATGTACAGTTAGAAGATCATCTTCACTGTCTGTTACATATTCTGTAGATGTATAGACTTTGAAACTGTAGTTATGTTGCTGGTATGATGTCAATATGCTGTCAAACTATCATTTTCACTGTCTGTTGCACGCACTTGTGTTAAAAATAAGCGTGACCTCAAATCTCTAGAAGAGACACATCTGACTCACCGCTGAGCTGTTCCTGCTTGAATCTGTAAACATGGACACCAAAATAAAAAAAAAAAAAAAAAACGCAGCCGCCACACGCCAGGCTTTAGAAAGAGGTTTCAAGTATCTGTTTTCTCTGACATTTTTACAGGTTGTTCTATCTCCGCTGTGCTGTTTCTGTTTTTATTGCTCATCCACATCCATACATAAATGCACATAAATACACTCATACGCAGGATCACAAACAAGATTTATTATTATTATTGTCATTTTTAATAGAAACTGAAACATGATGATATTGCAATTTGCATTATACTATATACCCTGTTTATTGAATGCTTTCATCCTCTCAGTCTCACATACACCAAACTCCCCTTGCTTTTCTTGCTGTTTAACGAGTCAAACTAAAAATCATTTATATTATATGTGTATTACACATATCTCTCCACATTTGAATGTTTTTCACATCTTCTTTTGCCGATATACACACACCCACACACACCAGGGCCAGCTGGCCATTAACAGTAGCAGAACTGTCCATAATGATTTCACTTGTCAAGAGTGTCCTGCTGCGAGAAGCTGCATACAGCCGAGTGCAATGGCCACTGGGAGTTTCAAGTCAGCTCTGACAAATGGCCAAGGCTGGCAGTGGATCAGCAGACTTGGGGGCTGTCTGACTTATCACTCCACCAGCAGACACTATTACAGCCACTGGGTTTGTCTGCAGGCTCCTGTTCTCACTCGCTCATGCTATATTTCTACTGTGTCAGCCTGTTTCTCTTTCTCCTTATCACTTGTAATTCTAAACCGAAGTCAAGATGTTTTATCGGTACCGCTTTACAAAAATTAACAATACTGCCAAAATATGTCAACTTTTAATAAATGTACCCATGGGCAGATGACTGAACATGCATGTTTTTTTTTTTTTTTTTGGGGGGGGGGTTTGTTTCTTTGTTTTCTTTCCCCTGTGACACCGGCTTCATTTTTTTTTTCTGCAACCCAAAATGATCCTGACAAGACCCAATCCTGCCAGGAAAAAAAAATGTTTGATTTTGTTTCATTTTCGAATAAAGACAGGCTTGGGTCAAAGTCAGCATATTTTTTGACGATTAAATTTCATGGCTATGCACTGTAAGTTATTTTCTTTTAGGGATGTATGTTTTATGTCTGACAATATGCTATGCATCTTTGTATTAACAGTCGTGGCTGCAGGCTGTTTCCGCTTTATTATATGGTCTGGGAAGTCATTTACTGTGTGTGACAAAAGTCTGTTTACACAGTCACATGGGGACCTACTTACCCATTTGGGGGTGACAAAGGCAGGTCCCCACATGGTAGGCCATATGATTTTTCTTTAAAGGTGCTAAATAAAGGATTGGGAGCATCTCTGTTGCCTCTCAATGGCTCTCATCATGGCAATGGCGAGCTGGCGGCTTGCAGCTAACAGTGCTAGTACTAATGGCAAAAGTACGGACAGAGCTAAGTGTTGATAACACTGCCGTGTTTGTGGTGTTATTAGCTGTAACCACCATATAAGACCAGTACAGAGCAGCGGCCATGAGCGAGCCGGTGGAGCACGCAAGAAACAAAAACAAAACAAAGAAGCTTGAATTACAACACACACGAAGAGTGGAAGGAGGAAGAGTGACTTCATTCTCTGCTCATGTAGACATTTCTCCAATGTATATTTACATAACAACTAGTTGTTTGCTGCTATGTTAATGTTCTTAATAACCAATTTAGCATTTGGAAAAAGGAACAAATTGTTACTTTCATTTGATTAGTAACATCATCATGTATATAATGTAAATATGCCAGAAACCAGTTAGCTTTATATGGCAAAATCGTCGTAAACCTTTTTCCACGACTATTAAATTCAATTGCATTTAATTTATTACTAGTTACTTTACTACTGGTTATTTAGATAAGATATTCCTTTATTAGTCCCTCAGTGGAGAAATTTACATTTCTTTGGCAAGAATTAATTGGTAGACTACTGTACTGATTAGCATTTGGAAAAAGATAGATATGATGTAGCTCAGAATAGTTTCTGTGTCCATTGTGCTTCAGGCAATGTCACATACTGAAGGGCTAGGCCAGCAGAGCTTCCTTCCTCTGCTGCTGAATATTGAATATTATTGGGAAGCTTCTTCCTAACAGTTGAAATGGAGCCATCTGCATGTGAGTATGTCTCTAACTTTACAAAACTCTGAATCTGAAAGTCTCACCACTTAGATGGCAGAGCAAATGTCATACTTCATACTTGCCATACTTTTGTGAGATACACAAACATATTTGAAATTCTGCATATCAGGGACAGCTTTAACATTTCACGTCAGCTTATTTGGACAAACTAAAAACAACCTGGCTAAAGTGAGCTATTCGACAATGCAACATACACAAGTTAATCTGGTGCCAGTAGCAGTGAAAAGAAAATGCAACATGCTCTCAATCTCACCTGTTGTACAAAAAGCTTATTTTTCTGTTCTTCAAAGGATGGCTGCACCTCTGTACTTCTGCCTACTTGCAGTATGTTTTTTTTTTTTTCCTTCTCTTGCTCTCTTTTTCTCTCTCAGTCTCCCTCTTTGTCATTCTCTGGATCACTCTGTTGCTGATGTGAATTTTTCATCACAATACTTGGCTGGTTTCTCTTATGTACGCATAGCAAACAACATCCAGGCCTCTTTGCATGATGGCTATACACAGAATGCCAAATGCATTTTCATTGTTGTTGTAAAATAGGCATAGCAGGTTGTGTAAAGCATGTTGTCAGTGAAAGAATGACCTAAGTCCATCAGTGGGCGAAAGAGAAGAAAAGAAATGTATTGTACCTTGCTGGACATATTACATTGGAAGAAGTCAATATGTTCCATGATCCAAACTTTATTCTAGTAAAGTGACTTGATGCAAAACAGACCATAAAATGAATTACTAAAATGCATCTTATATTTCAGCCTCATTTCCGCACTGATGGTTTGCATGGAAATCTATTAGCAAACTTGGATATCAGCAAGTTTGTTAGAAATTAAACAAACTGGAATATTAAAACTCTGAATTTATGAACCCTGTCTCTTAAAAACGACATAAACAGCTTTGCCAAATGCGTTTTAAAACTGAAGCACATTATGTTCACTGACAAGATTTTTTCAGTTCCAGAAGTTCTTCTTTCCAGCCCATTGACACAAAAAGTGTGTGAATGCCACGATAATGTGCGAGGCGTTTAGCATGCAGTAAGTACAACGTTCTTGACTTCCATGTGTCATTTGTGCACCATGTATCCTGTGCAGAGTGCAATGTAAACACATTAGCGTATAAATGCAGCTGTAGGAGTTAGTGTAAAGTGTAAAAAAGGGAGACAGACCACTTACAGTGGGCAGGTGGGGAGGTGGATAAATCTAACAAACACCAAACTTGATGTTTGTCATGTGATGATTATTATAGAATTTTTAAGTGTAGTGATGTTAGTGATGTGCTTTCTGTTGTTGGGTTATGCTGTTTCCCGACCTATTCTACATATATTATTTCTATTTTCTATTTACGTAATTACACATTTTAAGCACAACCATGATATGTGTGTGTGTGTGTGTGTGTATATATATATATATATATATATATATATATATATATATACACTGTAGTTTTCGCACTATAAGGCGCACTCAAAATCGCCCAACTGTTTAACTGAGACACTGATGATGAAGGATTTTTATGGATTTTCAGTATTGTATTGTTTTGTGGGGTATTGTAGGGTATTGGCCTCACCTACTATATATAGAATTTTTATATATATATATATATATATATATATATATATATATATATATATATATATATATATATATATATTTATACATAGGCTGTATAGAAAAATAGGGAAGCGTATAAAGTGTTGCACATTTTGGTTAAGGTTAGGATAATCATGGTTTATGTTAAACTTCATAAAAGTAAACATACTGTCTTGTCACCGCTGACTTCATGAACATCACAAATCAAATTAAACCAAATTCATATATCAGATCTTGTCAGATTATTTTTCCCCCTAGTGGCCAAAATTCAAAAAACTTTTAAGTTTAAGTTTAAAGTCATGGTCAATATTATTTGGCCCACATAAACTGAAGGTATATAGAGATGCATAAGCAAGTGTTAAAGAGTTATATATGAAAAATTAGCAATTTCTCAGTTTCTCATCTGGTTATTTTTGACAGTAAAGTCCTGTTTTGAAGCCCTGAATCAAGGTTGTTTTAAAACATGCAGACTTACAGAAAATCTAGTTGTGGCAACTTCTTACTTTTGTTGTGAGGCCTTCAGGGTCATGTGAAGGACAGGGCTTGGGTCTATCGCACCGTGCACTGGGCAAATTGAAGTATAAGCATGGATTAACATATTCATCACGTTTGTCCCTATGAGCTATTTGGAGTGCTAACCCACCTGACAACGCATGTGGCAGGAAACATGTGAGTACAAGAAAAACAAAGTCCACACAAAATGTCCATGATCAGATGAGAAACCCACAACCATCCTGTGAGTCAACTAATCCCCATGCCGCCCATCAACGTCATAACCATTAATTTTGAGACATTCTCATAATCATGATAAACAAATGAGACCATCGCCAAGAGGATTGGCAGCCTCCCCTGGCTTCAACATTTTGCATTGCATGCTACCAGGTCAGAACTGGCAGGAAATCTTCTGGCTTGCCTAATTCACACTGATTGCTTTAGGGTAGGAAAAGAAAAAGGACACTATTCGTCCAACACAAATGGGGCTATAGCTTTCAGACTTTCTGGCAAGAGCAGCCAGAGGAAGGTGGATAGAAAAGTCATCTCCACTGTGTTATTCCCTTCTGTTAAACCAAAAGAATAAACACAGGTATGTGGTGCCAGGCAGTGGGAGGGGAACCAGAGGTGGTTTTAGGATTTCACCTCAGGGTAGGTTTAGCCCTCAAATAATAACGCAAGGTATCCTATTCAAAGCACAAGGAATATTGTTAGTGCTGGAAATGGACAGATTTTACTGGGGGACTCTTCTGAAACTAACTTTTCTGAACATTTTTTTTTTTTTCATATGTCAGACACTACTGTTAAGTGTCTTGATGTTATGGGTTTCAAATCTGTGTAAGAGGTGAACATTCACTTTGTCTTGTCTGTACAGTCTGATCTCCTAAAAATGACGTTCCCATGCAACACATCCACCACATTCTTACTCCCAACTTGATACCGACGACTCATCCCTCCGTCCATCTTTAACCGTTTATCCTGTTACACCTTGGACAGGTTGCCAGTCCATTGCAGGGCACATAGAGACAGACAACCATTCATACTCACATTCACACCTACGGGCAATTTAGAGTCAATTAACTTGCACGTCTTTGGACTGTGGCAGGAAGCCAAAGAACCTGGAGAAAACACACACTTGCACAGGGAGAACAAATACACTGCAAACTCCACACAGAAGAGCCCAAAGGCAGATTTGAACCTGTGACACTCTTGTTGTGAGACGAGAGTGCTAACCACTGCACCAGCATGTTACCCACCTATGACTCACAATATTACATTTAGTTTCAACCAGGAGACCAGTGTTTGAGTCTCTTGGGAAAGTCTTGTGTTTGTCTGACCCATCCACCTCCCTTCCTGCCCACCCTGAGCAGACTCACGATACTAATACTATGTCACTTGCTCCCACCATTGACTAACACTGCTCAGTCCGTAGGAACTTGGCTTGGGAACCGGAGGGTCACTGTGTGTGAGCACAAGTACTGAGTGTGAACTGCTAGCTGATGCCAGTTTTCCTCTTGGGCACTGCTGAGGTGCCCTTGAGCAAGGCTCCAAGCCCCCAACTGCTCTCTCTATTAATTTATATAGGTCCTTTTTGTGCATGTATGTATTTCAGGTCTGTGTGTGCTGTGTAAAAAAACAGAGTGAAAAAACTGAATTTCCCCTGACGATCAATACAGTGTGTCTTCTTCTATGGATGCTGCCCAATCAGCAGTGTTTTGATGAGTTGGGGTGTCAATTATGTTTTGAGAGAACAAATTTTCTCCAGGATTATGTTGGGTTGTGACGTATCACAAACACATTTCTCATCGTAGTCAATGGAGGTGCATGTGGGCAGAAGGTTGGGGAGGTGGGTGGGTCAACACATGACTTCTACCCAGGAGACCCCTCTTTGTGTCCCGGGCATTAAGCTTCACTTCCATGTTACAATCAGCTGTTTGTTCATGTCCTGTGTTAAAAATGTTCAGTTTCATTTTCATTTTACATAGTATAGTAATAGTAGTTTTAAATCCAACCTGTTGTTTTTTCCTAAACCTAAAGTGATGCTAATTCGGTTGGTTGTGATGTCAGTGTGATAATGTCACTTTTTTATGCATTTTAACAAACGAATGACTCTTTAATTATAAGTATATTTAATATTAAAAGAACTGTTCATTAGTCACCCTAGTCTAATCAATATTTGGGAGTATTTGAAGTGACCTTTGACAGCAATTACAGCAGAGTCTGTGTGAATCAGTCTGTATCAGCTTTGCACATCTGGACAATTTTTCCCCCTATTCTTCTCCTGTCCTCTGCAAAAAATGGATTCACTCCAGAGAAAGTCTGAGGCTGTCTGCTGGTGATAGCAAATCTAAAAGCCTCTATAAGGACATGGGAAGATTAAAACCAAAGGGCTGTGACCATTGTGGTCTCTGTGAGTGAGACAGCAGAGTCCAAGGTCAAAGTAGAACAGATGAGAAGCCAGTCAGGGTCAGATCAGTTCTGATAAAAGTTGCACCTGTAGCGCTGAAGGCTGTTGAGATCAAAGTAGGACAGAGCAACACGAGCATGAAGCATCATCTGGTCAGTGCACAAAAGAATGCAGTCAATCACGCAGAGAGACTCAAGCTTAAACAAATGATTGGGGGGGATAACATAAAAACCTGCATGACTGTAATGCAATGCCATTTTCAGTGGATTTCCCTTTTTAAATGAAAGAAAAAATATGATACAGTCAGCAAACAAGAGCTCATGGTAAAATGTTCACTTGACTTAGAGGGAATATAGATATACAAGAGAGTTTAAAAAAGACACCTGAATATGTAAAAAAGAAACATATAGACACATTTAGAGCTAAATGAATATAGTGCCCTACTAATACTACTCTACTGCTCAACCTGTTGTTGTGTGAGTGATTTATAGGATGCTGTTAAGTGCTTAAGTGCTAAATGAATGACCCAGCCTCATCACAGAACCTTACTTTAGATTAGGACCCTGTTCTTCAGACTGAGCAGCCACTCTGCCTGGAGGATGGTGTGGGCGACGTGAAGTGAACATAAAGCACCAAACATTGTATCTCTGTGCCAAACACCACAGTCAGAGCTCTTAAATTCAATTCTTGTTTTAGGCTAGTTGTTTCAACATTAATCTTAACAGATGCTTTCTTTTTTATCCAGATTTCAGTAAGGAACAAAACAACAGAACTCCATATGGTAGCCATGATGTGCAAACCTCTTAAATTCGGGCAGAATCTGGAATAGTGGTGGTTTGTGCTTGTTTTTGTTTCTCCTTCATCTGTCACATCACCCTGCATCTCATCCTTCTGTCTTCGTGTTGATCAGTTTGCTGCTACCTGAGCCAAAAACGTATTGTTTGCTGTAGGCAGTTGTGCTAGCTGTGTAAAAACAGCAGCAACAACAGCAACAACAGTGTATCACATATTCTTTAGACTGACATCTGTCAAAAAATAGCTACTGTATTCTGTTACTGTCATTCGTTGGACAGCTCGCTGACATTGGCATCTGAATTGAAATAACAAAATGAACCAGGTCCTACTGTATATGTACAAACAAACAAATTTCCTACAAAACTCTTTCAAAGGAACGATAATGATGACATAATGTATTTTTGTGTTTTGTTTCCAAAAGCTGTAAAATGTTTTAGCTCAGCCTCATTTGTTTTTTTATAAATCCTAATCATAAATCATGAATATATTTCTGATCATAGTCCACGGAAGTCCGTTTCACGAGTTCAGGGTGGATGGGTGGGTCAATCAACAGGACTTTCACAGAGGAGGGCGCTGTTTGTGTGCTTTGTGAAACCAACGTTAACTTATTTTAATGTACATCTGAATTTTAAAGGTACAGTATGTAGGATTTGGCGGCATCTAGCGGTGAGGTTGCACATTGCAACTAGCTGAAACTACAGTGGCCTACACAGGAAAGTGGGCTCTAGAGTTTGTTTCCTACATTCTGGGCTAGTGTAGAAACATGGAGGCCAGCTCTGAGAACAGGACCTGCTCCATATGTAGATAATGTAGGGCTCATTCTATAGTATCAAAAACATGACTCATTTATACTTATTTACACTAAAGAAAACATATTATTTAGCATTTCTACGAATAGACTCCCCTAAACATTATATATATATATTACATACTATTCCTTTAAATAATGTAACAAACATATTTTTAGCCAAGCCATGGTGTTTTACTAAACCTAAGCAATAGGTTAATTGCCTAATTTTATTTATTTTATTTTTAATTAATTTAATTTTATTTCATTTTACAATGTTAACCATGTGTTTAAAACTGTGACTGAATTTCCCCTTGAGATATAACTATAAATATAAAATAACTATGAATATAATTCAATTTTGCTGGAAGGTTGCCTTGTCAGGGCTGCATGGTGGTGCAGTGGTTAGCACTCTCGCCATTCGAATCTAGCTAGGGACTCTTCTGTGTGGAGTTTGCATGTTCTCCCCGTTTAAGCGTGGGTTTTCTCCGGGTACTCCAGCTTCCTCCCACAGTCCAAAGACATGCAATTTAGGTTAATTAATGACTCTAAATTGTCCGTAGGTGTGGATGTGAGCGTGAATGGTTGTCTGTCTATATGTTGTCTGTCTCTATGTGCCCTGCGATGGACTGGCGACCTGTCCAGGGTGTACCCCGCCTTCGCCCAATGCCAGCTGGGATCGGCTCCAGCCCCCCGCGACCCCTAACAGGATAAGCATTGACGATGGATGGATGGTTGCCTTGTCAGTATCAGACATTATATTCACTGCTACATAACAACTTATTACTCTTTTTTATATTTTCTTCATGCAGCCTGTCTTATTATCTTTGCTGTCACATTGTATGTGCAATTGTACACTAACTGTTTGAAAATGTACAAACAAATGATGTCACTGAGCTATTTCTAACACCATTCAACTGCCTTTTCTATTACTGTGTCGCCACAGTAAAAGTCATTATTCTCCCAAGGTTATTTAAAAGGTACACCATGGAATTTTCACTGAAAATAAGCATGACTTTGTTTACTTGTCTCACCACATCATTTGTGTGTATCCGTGTAAATATTGAAAAGTGCATGTTTCAGTGTTTTGTATCCTGCATTGTTTACATTAGCTTCTCTTCTACCCTTCCACTGGTGCGTGATGCATTAAACACACTGCAGTCACCAACTGTTACTGTTGGCAGAAATATGCACCATATCAAGACATCGCACTGCAGTGCCACAAGTAATAAAATAAATGTGCAGGTACCTTCACCTTTTCAACCCATCATTCCACGGGTGGGCCCAGGAAATCATTGTTAGCATTTTACTATTTAAAATACATCTAAAAAATACATAATAGCAACAGCATTAATTATTTTTGCAGCAGAAAGCTAAGACTTCTTTCAAGTCATTATATTTTACGTGTGTGATGATGTCATTACGTGAAGTTGGATGTGGAGTGTAACAAAGCTATCAAAAGGCCATTGCATTCTATCTGTTTATAAAAATAAGCACATTTCAAAAACTAAACAAATATGTATATTTCAATAGAAGAAAGAAATATTTTATTAATGTGTCAACATTTATAAATCTTTTGGATCAGTATGTTTTGTGTGTTTATTTAATATTATTTAATGTAAAAGCATGTCCATTTTTTTTTTTTTTTAACCATAACACAATTGCACTACTTTAGTCAATTATTTTCGTATATTGAGTGACAATCTTGTAGCTTAGGGCTTACAGATTTTAGGGATAACATCACAATAAGCAAAAATACCAATGTAAGCACTGGCGAGCAAGTTCAACGGGGTACATCAACCCAACTGCAAGGGAAGGTGTATAAATTACATGACTGTTTAAAGGATATTTAGTGTGCCGTGATACCACATTTTAGGCGTTTGAGTGTCATTTATATGCCACAGGCTTAATGCTGTGAAACGGCTTTTCCTGTCATTTAATGCCACTTTGTTACTGTGAAATGGTCACATTATCACGTTTAGGCAAAAAATGACGGTAACGGCCGCAGTTAGGTTTAGGCAACAAAACCATTTAGTTACGTTTAAGAAAAAAACTTCATTGTTGGACTTGAAATAACTTTCTAAACCAAGCAAAATATGCATGTAAACAACAGAAGTACAGAAAACACATCACAAACATTGCTGATGAAAATAAATAACTCCTTAACACTTTGGGACACAAACGCTGGTGTCAAACACCAATCACCTGTTTGATGTCCTCTGTTTGTTGGACACATCCTAAACCAGTCTCACTTTTATTCATCAGTTGCTCTGAGCATAGCGTATTCACACAGATGTCTTTACATTGTTGTCAGTACAACAATGTAAACACATAGTTTACATTGGTATTATTGCATGCAAAATGACTTTCATACGCCATATGGTGAGACCGGCTGTGTACATACACTAGCAGCAGTAGAGGAAGAGTTTGAGATGGAGCTTGCCATTCATAGTCTGCTGCTTTTAAAGTAAAAAGGTCATCAGTTTGGTCATGGTTGAACTGTTGGTTGAAGTTCCAGAGTAGGCCTATAAATTTGAGGCTGTTTCACATCACTGTTCTCGTATTTGTTGATTATTAATGCCTTATATTGAGAGAGGTTGTGCATTGTGGCTGACTGGCTGCATCTGTAGTCATTTAATGTGTCTGTTTGATAGAAGCTGCGATCAGTGTTAGCTTGGCTTAACATTGGAGAGGACAAGCAGAAATTACTGTAATTGAACATCCTTTGAGACTTTGTAGGCTTCTCAAGCCTAATTCATGGTTTTAACAGATAAACAGTGAAAAAAAAAACATGGCAGGTTGTCTAATTTCCTTGGTACCAATCAGTTTATTATCTGCACATCTCGTTCACTGCTAATTTAATATTCTAATTTATTTTCTGACTCCAGGGAATGATGCATGAGATCATTCACTCTGACAGCCATCAGACTGCACAAGCCATCTGTCAGTGATGTGGTGTGATGTGCCAATTTAACTTCAGTCTTTTGTCTTTATGTGCCAATGTAACTCTGTATCTGCTTTTTTCATATGCATACTGTATATCCCATATTTTATATAGTTCTATTTTACCAATTGTGATTTTGATACTTATTTATACTACTTATTTACTGGCATTGAATACATGTAGTTATACGTGTAAAAATGAATTAATAAACTTGCTGGCCACATTTAATGGACTTACATTCAAAGCCCAAGTTTCAAATCTAATTCCCAGTGAAAGTTCCCTTCTTTTATCTCAAAAAATCTAGATCATCCCTCCTCGTCTGTCTCTCAGGATCAGCTTCCTCCTGATGAAATGCAGTTACATAAGTTATATTTCATGTATATGCTTGTTAGCTCTCCTAAATGATTTCAGTGAAAAACACAAATGTATAACTGTTTTGGAAAAACTTGAAGACATAACTGTTTTAAAGTGAGAGAGATCAACATCCATCTGCAAACTCCACCCAAACTGATCTGTACGAGTGTACAGACTGATGCATCAAAATCAAAGATTAATTATTTGGCTCATTTCTTAGCTGTTAAGACAATTTGAAGTATATTTGCTCTGAATTAATCTTAAAGCTCGGGTCCGTAAAGTTGAGAAACTGATGAGACTGTGCTAAATTTTAAAAGTTATCCAACCAAAAAACCCAGCAGAGTGTTGCCAACTCTTTTCCAGTGAAAGTAGCTAGCAGCACAAGTTGCCAAGATGGCAACACAGAGTCCATCCATTCAAGCCTACCTCAAAAGCCACTTCTACAAAATTATCATTATGAACATAAGCATACAGTACACCGAACATAAACAAGAAGAAGAAGATAGTCCTTTATTAGTCCCGCTAGGGGAAATTCAATTTTTTTCACTCTGTTAACTAATACACACACATGCACAAACAGGTCCATATACATGCAACAATTGGAGAGGTGTCAGAGTGAGGGGGCTGCTCCTGACAAGCGCCCCGAGCAGTTGGGGGTTTGGTGCCTTGCTCAGGGGCACCTCGGCAGTGCCCAAGAGGTAAACTGGCACCTCTCCAGCTACCAGTTCACACTCAGTTTTTGGTCCATGTCGGGACTTGAACCGGTGACCCTCCGGTTCCCAAGCCAACTCCCTACAGACTGAGCTACTGCCGCCCCAAGCGTTGCTTGTGTTTGTACTCACAGCTGTCAAGGTAGGTGCTTGTGGAAGACTCCAGTGATGCACAATGGCAGGCAGGTAGGCCACCGAGTCATCACATTCTGGATGAATGAAATGATTGGATGGGTTTATTACAGTCATGAAACAGCCATAGATCCCAGATTTATTTATTTATATACATTTTTTGTCAGAGCAAACAACACAAAAATGTTTCCTACCAACACTTCCTTTACAGAAGCCTTGTTTCTGTGATCACATCCCACCTTTTTCGTTTACACTGTATTCCAACAGCACAAAATCTGTTTTACAGTTTTAAGGTGCCTTTTATGTCCACTTTATAAATTCATCTTGGGTTGGCATTAAATTAGCATGAAAATGTGTCTTATGTTTGTGTAACGTTTGTATTCATGAAAATAAATAAATTTCAGAGCCCTCGAGGTAAATATTCTCCATTTTGACAGTTTGATGTATTTTGTTTTGTCATGTTGCATACACTGCTCATCAAATTTCACTCTGGGGCAAAAAGGAAATTATATCGTTTTCACTGTTTCCTGATTTTTTTTTTTTTTTTTTTTTTTGTGGAAGGTCTGTGTGCGTCTATTAAGTTGCCGCCCACTTGGTTTCATTGAGGCATTGTCACATCAGCTTTTCCTTTCTTCTGCAGTAGTAGTTCACAGTATGTGTCCAACATGTTGTGTCCTCTTGATAGCTTTGGATAGCAATCCCATTGTAATATCAACATTTCTGTGAATGTAAATTGTATCTCGGGAGAAATCTTTTGAACAATGTCTAAACAAAACATTAATTGTATGTTCATCTAAAAGGGTGTTTTGCATAGAATACTGTATTTTTCTGATGAGACATATTTAGCTTTTTGAGATGAAAACTGCTGCACTACTTTGTCAGCACAAATATGCACATTGTTGAGACTAAGCGTCATTGAGCATGCTCCTCTGGGGCTTTTATATTCAGCATCAGCACAAGTGATTTATTCTCATATCTCGGGTCAGTCCAGATTTTCAACCTGCATCAGGAGTTTACCATTTTTAAAACTTTTAATAAATGCAGGTGGTCACAAGCAATGCATCTGCCTCACTGATGAAGAACACGGAGGCCCACATTCAGTGGAGGTGTAAACAGAGACTAATACATCATTACCATTCACATTAATTTGTAATATTTGAGCAACAAGTACAAATAATGTCCGGTCAACCACCAGTCACAGTTCTAATTCATAATTTTGCCACATATTGTGATTTGATTGGACAGCCAAATTGTGAATAACATGTACCAATAACAACTTTGGCAAATGACTTTTTGAGATACTGTGGTGGTGAAAGGCTGCTGTCAGTGAAACAACAGCCATCATCATCAGTGAGTCAGAAAGGCAAGGGAGAGATTTGTCCATCCTTGAACTCAGAGCAAATTTATATAGTGCGACATAGAGATTTGGCATTTAACACTGCTATCTTGGCGTCCACTTCATTATTTCATAATGCAGAACATTGCTTGTTATTTAAAGTTGTAATTCCCCCAAAAAACTCAAAGGACTATAATCCTCCAGTGTCAGACATTGATGACAGAAAGGAAGATGCAAGACAGCAATAAAGAAAAAGAATAGACAATAATAAATAAATGTGTTAGATTAGCCAAATTAGCCAAAACACTGTGGTCTTGATCACAGTGTTTTGGCTAGTTTTAGGCCCATCTCTACACTGCCCTTTATTTCTAAAGTCTTGGAGAAAGTTGTTTATACTCAGCTGAAGTTGTTTCTGGATGAACATGATATTCTGGAGGTTTTCCAGTCAGGTTTCAAGACTCTGCACAGCACAGAGTCAGCATTGTTAAGAGTCTTCAATGACATCCTCCTGGCTAATGACTCTGGACATTATGTCATTCTTGTCCTGCTAGACCTAAGTGCTGCCTTTGACACAGTAGACCATAACATTTTACCATCTCGGCTGCAGAACCTAGTTGGCATTGGTGATAGTGCTCGGGGATGGTTTAAATTCTATCTGACAGACAGAACGATTTGTGTAAGCCTTGCTGGTTATGAATCCTCCTCTGCTCCTCTGTCATTTGGGGTTCCACAGGGCTCGATTTTAGGGCCACTCCTTTTTTCATTGTATTTACTTCCTCTGGGCTTCATTCTCAGAAAGCAGTTTTAGCAACTAAAACCTAAGGAATCCATTGGTACCAACCATGTCATGCTACTTGCTGCAAATGAAGCTAAATAATGCTCCAACCTCATGCTAAATTCTGGGGAGGAAAAACTGTAATGCCCATTTTCAAGTAGGTCCCTTGACCTCTGACCTCAAAATATGTGAATGTAAATGGGTACCCAAAAGTCTCCTCTTTACAGACATGCCCACTTTATGATAATCACATGCAGTCTGGGGCAAGTTATAGTCAAGTCAGCACACTGACACACTGACAGCTGTTTGCCATGTTATGATTTAAGCATATTTTTTATGCTACATGCAGTACCTGAGGGTTTCTGGACAATATTTGTCTTTTTTTGTTAATTTATTTTCAGTAATAATATACACTTCCCTGTTGATAAGAGTATTAAATACCTCTTTAAAAATGTGTAATTAAGTCACAATGAAATATTTGAATCGATTAACAGTATTACACTATTCCTACAACGAACACTGTGTCCTTGAAATTACGTTTGTATATGGCTAATATACAATAGCAAATATGTTTTGAGGGAATCGTAATGCAGACGGATGTTTTTTTATTTATTTATTTATTTTTTTAAATCACCATACTGTAATGAGGAAAAGATTTAATGAACTTATCTGATATTTTATTTGTCCTAAAATATCTGCTCATTGTGAAAAAAAAAAGAGAAAGAAAAAGTCTGAGTAAACTTGTTTCTAATTAAGGTCAAATGTGTTGTACTTATGTCAAAGTATCTGCTGGAACATTTGTCAGAACAGCTGTCTACCGTCTGCCCACTGAGACCGACACCACTGTGGCCTCAGAGTTTAGACCTAGCTCCAGCAATTAGCTTTTTTTTCACATTTCTAAATGAGAATTAGGAAACTTCTGTTTTCTCATTTCATGAAGCGAATGTGCCAGTATGCACAGTGTATGTATGTGTGTGTGTGTTTGTTCGTACTGTAAATTTCTCCACTGAGGGACTAATAAAGGAATATCTTATCTTATCTTAAGGGTAAGTTCCATTTTATTTATTTATTTATTTTTTCTACATCTACATCTTGCTCATGAATTCCTCATCTGATTGCCCCAACTGACTCATTTTAGCAGATTAAATTGTCATCAGGTTATTAAATAGGTATCATTTTAAGCCCCATAGACGTGTCAAGGACAATAGGGGCCTACGACACCCATTACTAGGTTTTATCATCTATTCACATGGTCGATCACTGAAAGAAAAGAACACAACGCTGGCTTTTAGCGAGCGTAGTAATTCTGACAGGAGTATAAGGGGAATTCCGGTGCTAGAGGGTATAGACAATGTAAAACTCCATTGGGAGTGGAGGTTGGGACACGAAACATAGGGTTTGCATCCAGGATACTGGAGTTCCATCCCATGTGGAACCAACATGTAGTTGTCTTTTTGTTTGTAGCTATTTTAAATCAAAACATGTTTTTTTTTGGCCTCATCTTAAAGAAGATGTAGCTTAGTTGCCTAACCTTAATGAAGTTTCACTTTCACAATGCAGTAGGTATAGTAGGCCCCTACTGACCCACATCTATGGTGCTTGTAGCGACTAATAACGCCTATTTAGCGGCGTGATAACAGTCAGGTGCTCATTTGTTAGGACCATGAATACAGGATGAGCATATTAATATCAGATGATGGGTTTTTATTCTTAACTAAATTGATGATGCATCATTAACTTGAAGGACACACTTCCGGAAAATTAACAAATTGTCACAGATAGTTTATTGAAAACTTAAATTGCTGTCCTCTTGTCCTCTGCAGTTTCTTTGCATGCCTCTCAGCCTGGCCAATTTCCAATTCACTGTCCCTCTGCTCAGGCCTATTTTTCATCTTCGTTTCACAGCTGTAGCATCAAAGGTAGCTTTTTCTGTATCCATTAAGATTTTTAATGCTGGGGGAAACAAGCCATTCTCTTACAGCGATGTCCCCTTCACTGTGAATTACCTCGGACCCTTCCCTCCTGGACAGCCCTCCTGCTGTGATTTCCAGAGTTGAAAGGTGGAGCCCCCCAAAGAAAAAAAAAGGGCTGTTGGATTTGACATCTTGGTTGTGATTAAATGAGAACAGCTTCCCTATAGCAGTGCAGGATTTGATTTACAAAACAGTACAGCTCTGTAGTGGACATTTTTTTTTTTTTTTTTTTTTTTGGGGGGGGGGCATTAAGAGCAGCTAGAGATATCTGTTTTTGTTATAAAGAAAGGAAAGAAGCAAAGGAAAAGCCATTATCTTTATCCAGGAGATTTCCACTGAATCTTAATGATTCCCCAACACACTGATAATTCCATGTGTGCTATGAAAAGCACAGCCACCTAGTCAGTAATCAGCAAACATTGCTGTTAACATTAAAAAATAAAACATATTCCATCAGCCTTGTTAGCAGAGAGCAAAACATTGACAATCCGTTGTTTTTTTTAAGAGTCCAAATGTGTGATAATGTGAGGCTTTCACTGAAAAGTAGATGCTTGCTTTTATTCACGAAGGTGACAAATGCATTTTTCAACATTCAACTGAAAACACAATGTTGCGGTGGAGCGAACGCACAGATCCTCAAGTGAAAGCGTAATTACGCCAAATAATGTGCAATCATGCCAAGCTTCTCTCTCCCTCTGTCTCTCCCCCCTTTAAAACCATCCTAAATCAGTTTTGTATGAATGTGTAATTATTTTTGCTGCACAGAGAGAAAAAAAAACAAAAAACAAAAAAAAACAAAAAAAACAATTGGCATCCTGCAATTTGCTTTCCTAATTTGGAGGCAGCGTACATCTGAAAGCGGAGGTTTGTGCCGGCAGCCAGCAATGTCGCCAAACATTCAAAATGTGCTGCTATGTTTCTTCTCCCCACGCTGACATCTGTGGATCTCCAGTGCTTCAGACCATTTTGGAAGAATGTGAGTGAAAGACAACAAAATAAGATTGTCACGTAATATAAGGTGGTTTTGTGTTCTACCATGCAGCAATCAATGTGAAATAATTACAGTTTTTATTGAGCTGAGGTAATTGTATTGATATTGTGGCTCTTTATTAGAACAGCCCCCTTGATCTTACCTCTAATCTGTGTAAGTGTGTATAAGAGGGTAAATGTGCATTTTACCTGTTGGGCCTGTATATTACCAATGTGTTGCTTTTGAGGACTTTAGCACACATCAGCAAACCGACTTCAGTTCACGGCAATTTTTGATAGAGTGCACATCAAAGGCTCCCTGATAAGATATGGGCACATGTCAGGAGAAAACCTCTAACAGCGGTGCTTTATCCAGACAGGATCTGTCAGGGTCTTCTGAAAAGATGTGACAGTAGGGGCAAAAAGGAGCAAAGGACCGGTGTTCATCAAATATAATAAAATCAAATCCTGTCACTAAAAGTGCATATTCTCATCAATCTCATAATGTGGACAATATAATAAAGTCAGCGATAACAAACCCCCCCTATGGGATCTGTCCCCCCCTGTGTGGAGAATACAAAAGATGTGCTCAAATATGACCTGGCTTTTGATGTGATTTTTTTTTTCCTGTTTTTTTAAAAGGCACATTTTCAGTTTAACGTTTCTATGAAGTGACCTTGTTGTTTAATGCATTCATTATGCATTTATTATAGGACAAGTACAGTCATGGTCGTCAAATACCACTGCAGGAGCGTGCCAGTGTTCCCTCCGTCCTATGTTCCCTCAGCGTTATGTTCCCAATCAGTACCTCTGCCAGTGCCATGCATTGGTCCGACAACACATTATTCTGAAACCCCAATCATCCAGAATATGTCCCATAGCCTATTTGTCTGACAGCCTGTTATAAACTAACACCCATTGTTCTGAAGGCCCATTACTAATTATTATGAAGAATGACATCACCAGACCATCCCGGTCACAATAATTTTCTATTCTTCCTCTGGTTGGTTTACCCTGATATTCTCACTCTAAACCTAACCAATCTCACTCCTCATGCCTAAAGCCAATTAACGAAGGTAAAAAATGCCAGAAGATGAAAGATGAAAGATGATGCTGAGGGAACACTAATTTGGATGAAAACAAAAAAATGAGTTACATGGGTGCTGAGGGAACGTAGGACTGACCTGTTTTAGATAAGTCAATGACAACATGTCAGTTTCCACTCATTACATGCATAGTGTCTCTCAACAATAAATTTCCAATGTAGGTTTACTTAGTTTCTTGGTTAGGTTTATGCAAACAAAAGTACTTTGTTAGGTTTCTGAAAAGATTGTGGTTTGGGTAAAAATAAGTATTCCTGTTATGGGAAATATGTACCATTATTATGTAACTTACATACGTGGCTTTAGTATATTGGTGGCTTACGTATAAGTTACATAAAAGTAAGATAAAATAAGTCGATGTTGACTTGATTTCACATAGGATATGAACAGCCACCCCTTTCTCATTCTCACGGCGTCAAATACCAAGGCTTTGCCATGACCATTGACATTCAATGTCACCACAGAAGGCACCCATAACGTCAGTATGAGACGCTTCAGCCATTACCTACAATGTAAACCCATTTACGGCAACAGTAAATGCTCGGAGAAAGTGTGCCAGGAGTGTGGTGATATAGTTGAGACCAACCAACATGAGGCTTTCATCCAGGAGAAAGCTGTTTGTGTCCTGTGTGTCATGTTACAATCAGCTGTTCGATTGCCACCTAGGGGTGTGACAAAGCGGCGGTATATGACGAGTTGGGATGGGAAGGTGTTGGAGCATTGTTCTCCTGAGTCAAAGTCCTGTGTTTGTTTGACCCATCAATCCACCCCTACAATGTCCCTTCGCAGATTATTTCGCTCTTTATACTACGTCAGTTGTTCTGAGCAACTAATTCTGATGTGGGTGGGATTACATTGGTTAGCTGAATGCCTGGAGCAGCTCATACAGACGCTAAAGTGTACCTTAGTGTGTCAGTATCAAATGACGTATCAGGGCCACAGACCAAGCATCTGTATTTGATAAGCTGGGAGTGAGAACAGGTTGCCAGCTGTGGCAGGACGTGATTACTGACCTTAGAAAGGTGTCACACAAACAAACTTGACTAGCGTTCATCTATCACAATTACAGTTTAAACAGTAGGACCCAAATGCAGGATTCCATGCAGGCAGGTAGGGTGAATACAAGCAAGCTTTATTTAAAAAAAAAAAAGCTGGTACCAAAAAATAGCTAAAACAATCACTGGGAGCAAACAAAGGAAACTCTAAGAACAAACACACGATGACACAAGGAACACAGGAATCAAATACAGACAACCTGACACAGACTAAATACATATGGAGAGCAGGGTGATTAGGCACAGGTGGAGGCAGGGCGGGGCAGACAATCACAAAGGCGGGAAAACACAAACAGGAAATAAAACCAGACATGACACTTGAGAAGAGAGAACATTCAAAATACAAATCAAAAACCTAGGACCATGACACCAACAGTACACAAAAAAACAAAGGGTTTACTGGGCATACTGTATTTTGTCAAATCTTCCAGTATGAACACAAACCTAAAATAAACCTATAGGGAAGCTACCCTTCCCTCCACAGGTGACTTATGTCTTCTTTTCTTTCTGATTGGCAGTTTATGCATCCAAGGTACAAATCCAAGCAATGTAGAAAATCAAAACTATTAGACAGTTGTAACATTGTGGATATGAGCATTTCCAAGATGTGATGATTTTTCATGAAAACCTTGGCCTTGTGGAGGCAACTCCTTTACTGAGAAACCAAACAA
This sequence comes from Pterois miles, assembly GCA_947000775.1. NCBI lineage: Eukaryota > Metazoa > Chordata > Actinopteri > Perciformes > Scorpaenidae > Pterois > Pterois miles. The sequence goes on along the minus strand of CAMQGK010000171.1, from coordinate 6,559,513 downwards.
TTGATTTAGGCAAATGTAAAATGCCTTTTTTTTCAAGAAACATCTGTGATAAAATAGTATGTGCCTCCTCTCCTCACAGTTCAACACCTCTGCATATAAATAAGCATTTTACCACAAAACAGCTCTTATGGATGAACCTTTCTTCATAAAAGATGCAACACGTTATATGTCACTTCCACAAATGGCATTTAACATGTTCCAAGCATTTTTAATTGATATGGCCCTTAATAATGTGTATGCATGCAATATGGTGCTCACACACACATAAACACACACACAAAGCCTAATGCCGCATACTTGCATACTTATGCACAGGCTGTCTAGCAATCCTTCCAAATGTCAAAAGGTTTGCTTCGGGCCATGGCTTGCAGAAAATCTCTAGGCATATTGAATAAATATAGGCAAATATTTGTGTGAGAATATGAAGGCTGCAGGGCACGACCATTTCACGGGGTACAATGTTATCAAATGCTCAGTTCAATGACAGTGGCGAGGGAGTAATCAATGATTCAGTGATGGCTATTAGGCTCACTTGTAGGAAATGGCTCTGGTGACCCTCATCACAGTGGAGCAGTCTGATAGTGACATCAACAGTTTGGAGGTGGCAGCACTTTACACAAGAGCATCTGTTTGAAGGGACCACAGAGGGGAAAAAAAAAAAGGTGGAGGTGCAACTGTGTCCTCCATACAGTATAACTGGCTGAACTGGCTTTTATAAATCTCAAGTACTGTAACTTTAATTTTCTCAACATGTCTAAACTAAATTAAAAACCTTGTTTTGTTACGTTTAATACTCTGTTCTGCCATTTATTTCATTAATTTCAGGATTATTTATTTATTGCTGCCCTGTCATTGCACTTTCAGTGCAAGTTTTATTCATTTATCTATTATTAATTTGTATATTTTACTATTTTCTGTTATTGCAATTCATTCATTGCATTTCTCTTTCTGATGTGTTCCTAAATCTTTTGTCCTTCTTATGCCCTATAACACATTGAACTGAATGTTGCTAAACAAAATCATTTCACTTGCCTAGAACATGGCAACCATTTTAGGATCTTTACAGCAGATGTGCTTGAAAGGACTATCATAGTTTATTTATTTATTTATTTATTTATTTTTATTGTGAGCTCCAGCGGTTCTTCAGTCTGACAATAGAAACCTGTGTAACAGTGGAAGGCAGTCTTTGAGTTGTCATGCTTCACAAGGACTCCTACTGGCAAAAACACAGTTATTGAACTGATGAGTGACAGAGGTGATACAACCAAGAATCATGTGTCAGGCTTTACTTTACAAACACACACACACACACGCTCACACACACACACACACACACACACACACACACACACACACACACACACACTATAGCAAGATATATTAAAGCAGTAGTGGGCTGAAATGGAGCAAATGTGATTTTAAATGTTATTTGCATAAAATGGTCACTATATCCTGACAGTAGTGCATGAGACAGGTAATCTGAAAAATGTCATGTGCGTCTGTGTCCTCTGGTGTTCTTAATGGCCTCTACAAGATTTCACAGACCGGAGGAAAACAACCAATCAGAGCCAAGCTGGAGTCTGCCGTCTACAAGCAGCTGTCAGTCACTCGTGAACCAAATAGTCAAACTAGGCAGCGCCAGAGCAAAAGTTCTCATTTTACAACTAAACGGTACAAGATGTTTCTTAAAACATTTGAGGAGAGAAATAGGCATTACAGTAACAGAATACTGATTCATATTTTATCAGCGCTGCCGAGTTTGACCGTTTGATCAAGATAAGATAAGATAAGATATTCCTTTATTAGTCCCGCAGTGGGGAAATTCACAAGATCAGCGTTCCCGAGTGACTAACAGCTGCCTCTGTTGAATGAACAGCCAATAGGAACGCTCAGTCTGAAATTACCTGTGGTCGGCGAAAGTCTCCTGTAACAGGCTAACTTTTTAAAGTCTGAAAACAGAGCCATTAGGAGGTACAGAAGACTAGTTATCTCTCTGAGCACTTGAATTACAATATGCTGAGGTATTATGGATTTTTTGCCTCACGATGCCAACAATATTTTGCCTACTGCAGATTTGAACCTAACCTGCATGTGACAACATGTAACATGTAAAGAGATACTAATATGAAACTATAAAAACCATGGGTGTCCATAAATTACAAACTTATCCTTCAATGCATTAAGGAGCTATAGAAGTTTTACCATTAATATGCAAAATAATGCAGCAAAGCGCTCCAGTATCTTAATGCTCATGTTCTCTGTAGGAGGTCTGAGTATATGAAGTTTCTATTGTTCTTGCTTTATTATGTTTACAAGGATGTAGACAAACACAAGCTGAGATGACAATTAATTGAATGCTATTTACAGTTGTAGAGGAATATGCTAAATATATTTACAACAATGGATGTGATTATGTTCCCTGAGGTCGAGCAGAGTAACAGGAGAATTATAAAAAACAAACAAACAAAAAAAAAACATGTCAACACAACACGTGTCATGCTTTACAGTAGTAATTATTATAGTTTCTACAAATGTGCTTTGCATAATTCAACACAGGCAGACAGGAAAGCTTGTGTGCCTCCAGTAGAGTCACTTGAAGACTTGCAAATTGCAGCTTGTCATCCTGATAAAACAATAACTTTTCACGACTGGTTTCACACCAACTCCATGGAAAATACCCATGGATGTCGAGCAGAGACGTACCGTTTGATATTGTTAAACAAGCACAGACAGGCAAATCCTACATGATGAGGACTTCACAGAAGAAAGTAATTATTCTCTCATTGTTTTCAGTTTTCTAATGTGGAAACTGAAGTGATAAGTTGCCAAACGCTCCCTCCTGGGGGATCCCGCTGAGATGCTGTGACTATTTGCAGCAAAGTTTTGACATAGCTGGAAATCGATAAGGATTCATATTTTCATACATTCAGAAACTGTGGAAGTTGGAGCTCACCTTGCTCCAAGTTTGAAGAAGCAGAGAAACAGAGGAAAAACAGAAAAAGAGAGCAAGAAAGAGAGAATATCTCTTCTGCCCTCCCCGGTGAGCGGGACAAATTGATTGTATTATTCCTGCCTCTTGGCAGTCACTATAATATAATGCTATAAAACAAAATACAGCCATAGGAGCAGCAGGGAGTTTATGCATCATAGGAGGATAGTTGATGGTTATCATTTTGAGAAGAACGTATGCAATGAGTTACCATTCAGTCAGCGCTAGCCCTCCCACCACTACAAAAATAACAGTTGGCAAGGTTTGTAAAGCGATCTAAATAATACAGTGTTGTTTTATGTACACAGTTGCCTAATGGAGACAAAAGACAGCAGCGCTCAGTGGGTTACTGCTAATACAGAAAACCCTCGAAGAGAAAGGCAAGAATGCAAAAGGAAAAGCACAACAGATGTTCCCAAAGCTGCTTTAAACTGCTGAAATGAGAACTTCCATATTGATGTGATTATCATATAAATAACTCAGTCATCATCCCATTGACACTTAACCTTTATTGAATAAAAAGGTACCTGTCAACTTATTCCCTTTTTTTCCAGGAGACAATAATTATTACTGTCATTGCTGTGGATTTTTGAAATGTTAAGTGTTAAACTGTGAGGAATTAGAGCTGATGATGTAATATTCAAAGTGGTATTCCTTTGAAAACAAAACTGCAGTACTTCATTCAATCACCACATCTCAGCAAATTGAAAAGAACTAAACGTATATCAGGGGTTAGAGGAATTGGCTGCATCTAATGCTGAGCCTGCAAATTGCAACCAACTCCTCCCATTTGTCGACAAAAAAACAAAAAACATGACAACACAAATGACCCTACCATGGTTTGGTTTGTCCATTCTGGGCTACTGTAGAAACTTAGCAGACTGGGTGAAGAGGACCCACTCCCTGTATAAATATATAAACGGCTCAGAGTACTGATTATTGATTATACACTAACAAGAACATATTATATTCCAACCAAGTGTCACAGGAAGGCATATAAATAGCATAACATTACACAGACATGTGTCCATGTATCATGAGTACGTATTTTAATCTTTCTGGGTATCATTTGTACGTCATACAAATGTCCGCAGTAGAGAAAATAAAAGAAAACTGACTGACTGGAGTTCAGGCGACAAAACCACTTAGTTGGTTAAGAAAAACTATCATGGTTGGACCTAAAATAAGTATGTAAACTAAGTAAAATGTGTATGGAATCAATGTGACACAACCACAGAAAACAGAAGTGACACAAAAAGTCACATGACAAACGTCACTATTGTAACTTACAAACAATTGGCCTCCTAATTAAAATCTGGCATTTGTTGGGTCCAACCACCTCACCACCTGCCAACCATAAGCAGTCTTACTTGCTTTTTATTCTACATCACTAACTCCTACCATAGCATTTATACATGGATGCATTTACATTGCAGTCAATGTAGGATACATTAAATGCAATGATATTTCTCATCACATGAACTCACATAACATGACAAATATCTGTCTTTGCATATTAGGTAATTTACCAGCTCAGTATGCATTTATTTACTGATATTTGTTGTTTTCTAATAGCAAATTGTTAAACTAAAATTAGTTTTATGTCAGTGGGCTGTATTTTCCATTTCTGCCAATAGATCCTTCATTTTACAACAAAACAAATCTTTCATTTTATACAATAGATCCAGTTAATACAAGATAATCTCCTTTAAATACCATTATGTTAGTAAATGTTAACACTAAATGCCTTTGTTAGTAAATTTGTCACATTAACAGGATCATTACAGGGTGCTATGCCCATTGTTTTTAAGGTGACAATCAGCCACAGATATGCCACGTGGGAAATAAAACAGCATGAAAGCATCTCAGAACTGGTTAAACACTTTAGAAAAGTATGTATTCTAGTTAGACAGAGAAAGAAAAAAACACAAAATCACTTTGGATGAACATACAGAAAATAGTACTTTAAACAAAATACACTGTTTGAGCTGTTATTTAACATAAATGCCATTTTCAAAATTGTCATACCTATTTAAACATATTTTGTAGATCTGGGGAGACATTTACATTGTGTCCCTGAGAGCTTCACCACTGGGATAATTGAACAGGCTGAAATGTTAGGAGGGATAATCACTAACCTGGCTCCCCTCCCACCAGAACCCACTATTGCAGTCATACAGTGACTATATCACACCCTATTAACCAGAATGACCCAGAACCCAGGTGGTGGGGTACTTATTCATCTCGCTGCTTCTTATGCAGCGTGGTGTAAACTCTGCAAAAAACTGTTATTAAAACACTTCCTGGGGACATAATTTACCATAGGCTGGTGAGCGTGGATAAAGGCCAACATGTTTAGAATCCATTTCCCTGCTTGGTAGCTGCAGCGAAAAACCAACTGTACGTCCGTGGTAATTGCTACAACAACCTATGAACCTCTTTAATTTCCATACATCCTGAAGGGATCAAATGATTGCCCCAAGTATGCCATCAGCTCTGAGGTTTTTATATGCGTGCGGGGGCGTTTTCTGTGTTGTCGAGCAGGCCAACCTGTGTTCTCCTCGGCTCTTGATGGGGGCTACTGCTGTGCAAACATCAGCCCCTGGGAATCAGCTGGACTCAGGCAGAATGTGGGAGGTGTTGTGGATGAAATATAATTTGAATGCTCACACGCCAAAATGGGAAATATCACATTAGAGGCTTATAGTATATGTTTCCGTGCCCTGAAGATACAGGGCTTCATTACACACCGGCTTTGATATATCTGAAAGAATTTCAGTGTTTATCATTGTGGTCTCTCCCGTTGCCGTGACGTGTGCATTAATATCACACAGCCTCGCTGTTGTTGTTTTTTTTTTTTTTCCCCTCTGAACTCAGCATGCGGAATGGATAACTGTGGCCTCATTTGTCTGGCTCGGCTGCTTTCCGGGTCAACAGCGATACGGCGGGCAAATTGTGTCAGTGTGTTTGGTGGGATTTTGTCCAATTTGAACGACAGGGGGAATCAATGTTTGTTTCATTTTCAGAGCGCAAAAGTGGCTTCAACAATAGACCTGTGGTTAAGTGAGGGGTGTCGTTAAAAGTGACGACAAAGATTAGTATTATGGGTATCACCTCATGCATTTTGCAGAGCGTGATAGGCCCAATCACTGCAGCTTAAGAGGGCTTACGCTCTCAACGCACCATCGGTACTCCATCAGTGATGAGAAGACGAGCACCGAGGTGATACAATAGCCTTTTAAAATGCTTTAAAAGCAAGTCTCCCCAGCATACTGATTCACCTCCAGAACAAAAAGCAGTATTCATCCATTTGGTCCCGTCTTGAGTCAGGAACTGTGCTGCCATACATCCAATTAAAAATACATCTGACTTCTTGGCTGTCAGACACCTTGCACCTTTAGAAACATAGTACGATCTGATTCTAGCACTTTTTGAAGGTAGAAAAAGCTGCCTTTCTTGATGCATTGTGATTAGCAGAGGATTTGCCGTGGCCAGGGCGGTTTCAGCATCTTAAAAGGTTGCAGAGCTCAAGCCCTTGCTGGCTGTGCCATCAATTTGCTTTGGTCAGCATTACCATTACAAACATGACAATTTGGCTTCCCACAGCTCAACACACACACACACACACACACACACACACACACACACACACACACACCAATCGCACTGACACTAAGAAGACTATCTTCCATGCGTCACACTATCACAACCCATTTGGTGGATGTAGCATCCATGCATGCTGGTGGAAACGTCTGAGAACCACTTTCTCTGCTAGGTACCAGAAAATGCTGTCAGGATTAATATTAATTAAAAAAATTCCGGCCCCCTTTTTCCCCCCCCCGACTAACTGGTTGATATTTAACCAAAAAGGGCAATCTAGGGCCTAAACATATCTGTTGCATTAATGGGAATAATTTTACATAAAAAAGGTGGCTTTCTGACACTGGAGGTGAGTAGAAAAGGGGGCTTGGGGATGCAGAGGCTGGTGCAATAAAAAAAAAAAAGGCGGTGGTTTTGTTCACCAAAAATCACAATGAACAAAGAAGCAGAACAAAAACTTAAAATAGAGCAAATAAGCTGAAAATAACTGAAACAGCACGGCCTCCCTGCAAACTGTCCCTAACAGAAACTCACCCACAGTCAGTGCCTGCATGGCTTTATATACTCCTCCTGACACCACCCTAATTGGACTGTACCACTGTGTTGGGGTTAGGGAATTCACACTGAAACTCAAAACAATGAAATGGCAAACATTTGAACAAAAAATTATATTCAAGGTGGGCAATTATTAACAAATTCTTCCCTTCAATGAAGAATTAGTATGCAACCCCACCCTTAATTAATCAACAGTTCAGTCCAGATTGACCATGACCACAATGACACTACTAAAAAGTTAAAAATCACAACAAGTGAACATTGCCAAGGTAAATGTACACTGCAAAGAAAAGCACTTAAACATGGTCAAGAAATATCATTTCATTTAATACATCTTAGTGATTATATTATAAATAAACCAACTAATTGTAATAGCGTCACCCTGTGTCTAGCTAGGCACAGGTGGCATGGCTAAGCCTGATGTCAGTTGATTGCCGCAGTACATGTAGGAAATGTAGGCATGGGAAAAGGTACGGAGGAAACCTTTTAAGAAGATGGTTAGCTTAGACTCCAGGAAGCTATTATTCCTAGCTAAGAAATAGCTCAGCACATAACTCACAGTAAAACCACATCTGTCACTGAAACAGCAATGTTTTACACAGTTTTTGTCAGTAACATATTCATATTAAGCATACAGATTGATATTCCAACCCTGTCTCCATGCAAAATTACATTCCCTAAACTGCACTCTCAATTTCATGTCTAGGAAAACATATTTTCTCCAGGACTGTAGTTGCAGTTTTAAACATGTGGTTAATGTTGTAAACTGGAAAACAAAAAAGAAAAAAACCCAGCAACTACAATAGTTCATTAGGTTTAGGCAACAAAGTGAGGTACTTGGTTGGGTTCAGTAAAAAAAAAAAAACATAATGGTTTGGCTTAAAATGGCAAAATAAAACTGAAACAAATCAAAAATGCAACACTTGGTTTCAAACGAGACATGAACAGCAGACTCTTGGAGGAAAGCCCTGTGTTTGTTGTACCTATCCACCTATCCTCCCACCTGCACTTAGTGAACTTTCTCACTTGTTATACTCATTATCATACAACAAAACTTTCAATAATGTCATTATACGCTTAACTTTTTCAACGGTCACTCTATAGACTACGACATCTTTTCTGTGAGTTACTCATTGTACTACGTAACTTGCTGTGGCTTTCTGAGGACTATCAGATCGTAAATCGTGATATGTCAAAGAAAAACCTAATCCGCAACAAAATATGTTTCCCTCCAAACATAATTTGAAATTTGAGAATGTAGTTTAGCTATCTGGGAAAATATTTTTTAGGAGACAGAGTGGATATTCTCATCTACTAAGTGTATTTCCAAAAATGTCAAACTATTCCTTCATAATTTTCTTTCTTGCTGACTAGCTGAAGTGTGTACTGTAACACTGTATGGTCAGTTTCCAATAGCCAGTTGCACAAAATTCTCTGGAAAAGCAACAAACTTTAATAGTACAGTATACTGAGGATTTGAATGATGATACTGTATTGCATAAAGACATTTAAACATAAACCTCAACAGATGTGGTCATAAATCCAAATGGGATTTACAAGGATTCAAATATGATGAGCAAGTATGATGCTGATTGCACATTTAATTGAATGCTACAGTATTCCACCCAAAGCCTGAGTGCCACCATTCTGGATCAGGGCTAACTCAGCACCAATAAGTTGCATTAAATGTCTGGAAGTATGTCTGCAGAACTGTATAAAAACATTGGGTCACTTTTGATAAGCTGCAAATTATTTAATTATTCTTGGAAAACAAATCAGAGTGCTGACATCTATTTTTCTGCTATAACTGACAAATGCTGCTATGGTAATTGGTATTCAACCTACTGTAACATGACCTCTTCATGTAGCAGTGTTTATAAATATTAAGTTACTTCAGGATTTCTCATTTTCCATAAGGTGTTTATATGATTTTTCCACCTCCTGCAGCTTGTCAGGCGATTTGCTGCACAGAAAAAAATTAATGGCTGCGTATACATAAATGAGTGTAAAAACATGTTTTGGAGCATTTGGGATGTTTTCATTAATGAAGACAGCAGGGCAAGCCTTAGCGAGCTTATAGGCAACGTATCCGAGGGAGTTCAGCAATCATTCTCCTATCAGGGGGCGATCTAGCCACTGTGACCAGATTACATGGGGGGAACCCAAGAGGCTGTCTTTATAATTACTCTGCTGATTGGAAAAATAAGGGCCTTTAACAAGCTCTGTCAATCAAGTATGCCATGTTTTCCACAACCACAACAAAAACGTTGAGCCTTTTCTGTGTTATTATACAGCCTGCAGATCTAGTAGAATACCTGAAAGTTGGCCAATTTACCTGTTCTGGGAACAAAACAATGGAAATACATAAACCCTGTGCATTCATAAACATTTCTGCTTCGATGACTCCATCAAGCAACACACATGTTGAGTACATGTAAATGTGTTGTGCCTTAATGGGTATTTGCATGTGCTTCTAGCTTGTGTGTCCAACACAGGTTAAACCAAATCCAACAGAAAGTATTTGTTTATTCGTGTTTTCCCCCCATTGTGGTTCGCTCACATACTAATCCCTATCTAAGGATTTATTCTGAGGTGAGACTCCAACTTGATAGCAAAGCTTGGCAGGAAGGGAGGAAGCCTCTCGCTCTCCTGCTGGCATGTCATTGATGCATGCCATTAGGCGCCATGTGTCACATTCTTCAACATGCAGCATTTTCAGAAAAGGCACCAAACAATGCAGTGCAAATAAGGGGCCAACCTGCAGGATGGCATTCTGGGGAAGATAATAAGGACAACATGTGAGCAACTGAGCTGTATCTGCAATTCACAGAGGGTAAAAGTTTGACGGAGAACTTAAACAAGTTGCTATGTACAGCATCCGCCCAGCCATCACTTCATTGTCAACAGCAAACAGCTAATTTGTCAAACTAGGAATGATACCAGCATTTACCATCATAGCAAGGCAAAAGCTGGATGACTCACCACATGCTATGTTTAACTAAACAACTGGGTATTATGTGTATTAAACATAGACAATTACTGGCTCCTTGTATTCCTCCTCTCTATTTGTTCTTCATTAAATGACCCATCAATTCAAATATCAAATGAGCCCCAAAAGCACACACACTCATGCATAAACACCCATCTACACACACACACTTTCTTTTCCCTCTGGTGTGCCCATTTTAGCTAAAAATAGCAGCACAAGGATGCAATACCCTTGTAAAAGAGGGTCTTCGGCACGAACAACTGACAAAAAGAAAAAAAAAAAAAGCTGCCATCTTCAAATGTTGTGGCAAAGCATTGGAGGCAACCTGGCTCTCTCTGCAAAATTCATATTGTTTTGCGTAAGGCTTTAACACCCTGGCAAATAAACAAATCAAAAGAAGGAAAGACAAGTGGGCTGTGATGAAATTGGGCTGCAATGACACGCAATTTAGCCTGAGTGGAGCACTGAGAGATGTGGAAGGGACTGCTCACCCCTACATTTTCATCCTCAGAAACAGCTGCTGCTACTGCAGTGCTTACTTTGGCATTGTGGGGCGGAAAAAAAAAGGAATTGCTGCACGAGAGAAAGAGACTCCTGACTTATTCATTGGGCAGCCCTCAATTACTGTATGAGTGAGAGACAGCACAAGCCATTCAGTGTGTAAAAATAAAAATTTCCCTTGTATTAAAGGCAAATTAATCATCATTGCTGTAGTTTCCTGAGCAAACATGTGACGTAAGCTTGCATCTGTTCATTTTAAGTGGACTTTGCATTTCACGTCCGGTTGATATGTGTGCATAGGGCAAAGAGACGTCCCAAAAGGAAAATTATTTGTCTGAATTTGGGTGCAAGCAGTCGTAAAGGTTTACTGGCACACACTTGCTGGCGGTGGCCTCCAATGTGAAAGTACTACAGGGAAAAAAAAAAAAGTTAGCTAACAAACATACCCACTAAAGCTTGCTTGACTGTGGCAGGACAGAACTGAAGCATGAAGAGGGATTATTGATACAAGTCTAAGTTTTGAACAGTTTGAAATCAATAAAAATAGTAGTATGGGGTGCTGTTTAGCTTAGTTGGTAATATGCCAAAGTGGCTTTGCTGCACCAGCCCTGGGTTCGAGTCCTGCCCGGGGCGTTTTGCTACATGTCATCCCCTCTGTCCCAGGAAGTAAAATGAACTTTCAACAAAGAAAAAAAAATGATAGTATACAATTTAGCACAAAAAAAACAATAACTTCAGTTTTTCGGCAAATAAATGCTTATGGAGCTGGGAAAGTTATTTCTCATGTAATGTCTGTTCTTGTGATGAGAAATGGACAACTTCAATATGTCTACAAAGGTTTTGTTTTATTGGCTGTGTTGGGGGATGATATGGATAAAATATTCCCATCTGAAACCGACTGGGGTGAACGCAAAGCTGTGTCAATGACACTAATGCGCAAGGCAAAAACGTGTAATAAGAATGGCGTTCTCGCTTTAGACGCGTCATTTGCATGACATGTAGTCTGTACTGACTGCAATGTAAATGCATCCGCGAAAATATGCTGCGATCAGAGCTAGTGATGCACTATATAATAACAAATGAGAAAGACTGCTTATGATGAGTGGGAGGGGAGGTGGGTGGGTCCAACAAACACAGGGATTTCAACTAGGAGACCAGTGCTTAGTTTTGTAAGTTATGTTAGAGACTAAGTGTCTTTTTTAGTAATTTGTAAGAACTTATGTTACATTGTTTCCATACATATTGTGCTTCCATACTTATTTTAAGGCCAACAATGACGTTCTTCCTAAACTAAACTAAATGTTTATTTGCTCCTTGCTGGAATTGCACCTTTGTACAAGCGTGTATTATTCATGTCTTAGCCTGGTAGACAGGTGGATCTGTTACATACTTTTGGGTGACTGGGTTGGTCATATATACTTTTTTGTTGTGATTTCAATGTATATTGCATTATTGTAAGTTTTACAGAAATCCAACAGAGAACCTTTTAATTAGGCCAACCAGATGAGAAGTACTGGCAAACCTAGTCCTTTAAATACCTGATAAATCAAGGCTGTTAAACACTATAAATTCATTTTAAAAGGCATCACCCACCACCTGCATTACTCACCGAACCTAAAAATTACTGCCATTGTATAGTAGTTTTTGTAAGTTATTTGTTGCATGTGCACTTTAATCAAATGACAGTTCAGTGTTACAGCAGCTACAAGCTCTGACTTTGTGTATGCATACTTTTTTGCATGAAAACTGGAGCCAAACTGGGACACATGGAGGATCCTGGCGTATGTTTTTCATTATTTATCAGTCTTCACAGGAAAAAAAGGAATACTTAAAAATATTAGTTCAGTTTAAAGTGGGTTTCATCGAGAGTGTATGTCCACACAACACCCAACACTAGTGTTTCCTGCTGCAAGAAGACACAGATAACAGTAAACCAGGTCATCCTGTTCACAATATGCTTCTGATAATGGAAAATGAGAAAAAAATAATGGGGATCATATATATATGTTGGTACATATACCTACTGTATATGTGCCACAACATTGAGGCTTACATTCTAACTGGATGCAAATTGACCAAGCTACTGAGCATAATGAGACGACAACTCAAAATAACAATAGGCCCCATTTATTGTATGTAATTTTCCTTGTAAGTACAAGCAGCTCAAGGCTGTAAACTCCCAATTAAACTGTACAAAACATTTCACAATATGTGGACATACATTTTTAATGAGCCAGTCTGGAAATTCAATCCAGTTAACAGTTCTGAGCTCTTCATTCTTCTGTGTGACCTCCATTATGAGAGAGGACTTTACTGTATTGTAATGAACACAAATGGAAATTGTATTTTTCCCTCTCTTTTTCTGTGTTTTAATGCTTGTCTTATTTCACTGTGTTATATAGAAATTCAAAACTGGAGTTCACTTGATTAAGTCTTGTGTCAATAATGGGTGTTACATTCCCTTCTTCATTTAGGGTCCACGGGATGGACGGAGTAACAATAATTTTTTACCCAGGAATGAGAGAGGTGCAACAGATTGAGTGCAAAAACAAAATTATACAATTTATTAACAATAAATGAAAATGTACAGACGCCAACTTATAATTACTTTCTAACAGAAAGTGTGATCTAACTATACTACTTAACAAATAAAGCAATATCTTCATCTTCATCTTCAACCGCTTATCTGGGGTTGGGTCGCGGGGGCAACAGCTCCAGCTAAAGCAATAAATAAATAAAGCAATAACCAATCTTAAAACACTCAAATTAAAGCCACTGCTCAACAGATGCAGTGGAAAAAAAAGTAGTGGTAGTAGTACTCAACTTAGTATTGCTGATCCTCAGAGGCAGCAAAAACAATCTCAAACATCACAAGGTTTTCCAGCTTTGGCGTACACATCAACCACTGCTGTAACCAGAGACCACACAGTCTGAGACACTGCAGCTTAGCCACTGGACAGCTTCTCCTCCATTTTCCTGATCTCTTATACTCCTCCCTGATTGCTGATCAGCTACAGCTATGCACACTCATCCATCGCAACTGTTCGGGGGGGAAGGGCAGCACCTGAGATACATAGGAGAAGGAAAAGACAACACAAAATCCAACTACATGTAACAGTGGGTCACAGGTGAAAACTCAGTGATTCTCTCAATTATTTGAGGGTGTTTCAACAGCAGTCTAAGAAGCTCAGAGCCTCGAGGCCGAATAAATAAATCATGAACAAAACTGACATCAAAAAAACAATTCCACAGGTTCTTCAAACAATAATTTGGTAATACAGTATGCTCCACTGATAGATGTTTTGGCTTTGACTGCAGACAAATTACTCACATTTCATAAAAAAGTGAATAGGAAATTATCTTCTTTCTGGTTTATGTTTTATGTTTTATTGCTCTGGTATTATGTTACACCAATCTTGCCTTGTGATTGCTTGCTTTCAGCTCTATCATGAAATAATGCAGGAAATGAGAGATGAGATTACCTTAAATCAACTTGTGTCCCCAGAAGATTTATGCCACCATCCAAAGACAAAGCTTATTGAAACAGCACAATCAGTGTGCAGAACTGCAACAGTAGCGGCTAATTCCGGTCACATCATTAATTCATTTAGTCGCACTATGTCCTCATCTTATTTCCCTCCAATCACATGGATTTTTATGTATTCTGGGAGGTTTGTGTTTGGCTGTAATCTTCAGAATAATAACCATGCATTGTCTCTCCCTGTTACTTCTCCACTGTAACTAATTTTCTATTCACACACAAGAGTCTTATCAAGGGGGAAAGTTGTAGGATCACAGGATGGTACGAAAGTTTCAATGATGAGAGTGCCAGCAGCAAATTGCGACATGATTCACTGGAGTCTGCAAGAGGCTTTTTGACAGATGAGACAACCATCAGAAGAAGAAAACGAAAAAAAAAGAGGAAATAGCCTGATTCAAGGTTTGTACTGAAGGAAATAAATTATTCTAGCACTTAATTTGTGCTTTTAATGCTTTCAGGGGGTCTTTTGTGAAGTTTTCACAGTCCTCAAAAATTTGAAACCTTTATTTTTAAACATACAAAATATAGGGCTGTCAAAGTTAACGCATTAATAACACGATAAAGCATTGGGGTAAATTTTACACACTTTAACTCAACTTCCAATTTTCAAGTTGTAGCAGGCTCAGTTTTAAAGCTAGAGTGGACATACTGATCAATCAATCAATCAATTGAAGCTAGAAAATCAAAGGAATCCACTGCTTAAGATAAGATATTCCTTTATTTATTATCCACAAGCTTATATTAGCTTGTTGCGAATGGGGCTAAATGACGCTCCAAACTTGCGCTAAATTTTGGTGACAAAAATGTGTTCTATGGGTACCAACAAGTGTCACTTTTACAGACATGCCCACTTTATCAGAATCACATGCAGTTTGGGGCAAGTCATCGTCAAATCAGCACACTGAGAGCTATTGTTGCCTGTTGGGCTTGAGTTTACCACGTTATGATTTGAGTATATTATATTATGTAATATGCTAAATGCAATACCTGTGAGGGTTTCTGGACAATATCTGTCATTGTTTTGTGTTATTAATTGATTCCCAAAAATAAATATATACATACATTTGCATCAAGCAGCATATTTGTCCACTCCCATTTCGATACGAGTATCAAATACTTGACAAATCTCCTTTTAAAGATACATTATGAACAGATTAAATAATAATAATAATAATAATAAGAAGAAGAAGACGAAGAAGAATCTCCATAAGGGTTTCTTTATCAGGAAAAAGGACCCAAGTGCACGAACAAAGAATGTAAGCAAGAGTCTATGGAAAAACACAGATTAGTATACAGATAAAGGTCCAGAAGAGACAGGTAACAGCATCAACAATACTAGGCGGAGACATAGGCAAAAACTCCAGTAGTGAGGTCATCAACACGAAGACTAAACCGGGACGATAACTGCTGGGATGCTTACTAAATCAGTAAAGACGAAAGTGAACTGGCACAGAAAAAGTGGAGCACACAGATGAGCTATAGATGTAGGGAGGGTGATTACACATGCAGGAAACACACAAAGACAGAAAGTAAAGTATCTGAATCAAGAGACAAAGGTGAGTATACCAAAATAAAAACAGGAATAACAACTGAACACTGGAAACAAGGAAAACATAACTTAGACCAGAGTCTGTAACATTCTTCTATTTATGCTGCTGCATTATTCATGTGCCTGATAATTGAATTAGTGTGCTGAATACAGAGTCAGGCCTTTTTCTCTTAGACATCCATCAAACTCATGCAGAGGATGAGTAAGACAAATGGACACGCTTACAGTAACTATACATAGACACCTTCAAGTAATATTTACACATGGCAGTGTTAGATAAACAGTTGCCTAATTGCACTATTCCACAGCTCATAAAGACTCTCGGTATCCATTAACATGAGGTAATTAGACATAATTTGCATCATTAAAGACAAAACAATGCATAATTGTTTATGAATACTCAATCAGAGGATAATTACCTAGTCTTGATCTGCATCTTCAGGCTGGAGAGATGCAAAAAAATGCAAAAAAGGGTGGGGAGTCTTTGTTTGACTCAAGAACAACCTCCTCTTCCTCCCTCACGCTCCCACGATCACACTTCTTCAGCTTTAACAAACCCTGAAATTTGGTTATTTAATTGCTGCTGGCCCATTTTCCCTTTCTCTTCTTTTTTTTTTTCTTTTGTGGGGGGAAAAAGGAAAGTGCACAACAAAGTCTTGAATGCTTTTGTCTTGTGTTGTAGCCTGTAAGACTTTGTCAGCGGAATGGCATTCCTCTTTGTTGGGTATAGAAAGTGAAGATCATTAGCTGCTGAGAAGACATAATGAGGAGAGCACTGGAGAGGAATATTGCATTGTGTGTGTGTTGTGTGCAAACTACAGAATGTGAATGCTTTGCGTTTCAATGCATGAGCACATGTTGCTGCTGATGGAAACCATTCATGTATAGCAGTGATTTTGTTTGTTATTGTACTTTTTATGTATGTATCTATCTATTAGAAGACAGACCTGTTTTGAATGTTGCCCAACTATGTACTGTTTACTTATATCAGCATCCAGACATTTACTAATGACTCTTGCCAGTAAGTTTACTAGTCTGGGGGAGTACAGTGAAAAGAGTTATACAATGTTGTATGTGTTTCTGGAAGTTTTTACAAAAGCAAAGAAAGGCTAGAAGGATTTGAATCTTATAAGCAACTAAATATCTAAAAAAAGAAAAGAAGAATATCAATATGTACGTCGCTGAATGTATTGCACTGAAGTTGTTTTATATTTGTGAATGTATGTGGTTTGAATTCCAAGTTTGAACTCTAATTTTAAGTTGCTTTTTTGAGACAACCTGCCACCCATGCAATTAAACAGTGGTGACATGTGGTAACATTGTTAGTTGAAACAAAATAAAACAAAATAATGTGACAACACTACTCAGTTAGGTTCAGGCAACATAACTACTAGGTTTAGGTAACAACACTACTTAGTTAGGTTTAGGCAACATAGCTACTAGGTTTAGGCAACAACACTACTTAATTAGGTTTAGGCAACATAACTACTAGATATAGGCAACAACAATACTTAGGTTTAGGCAACAGAACTACTTGCTTAAGTTAGGACACACAGCCACTTAGTTAGGTCTGATCAACAAAACTGTTGAGTTAGGTTTAGCCAACAAAACTATTTAGTTAACGTTCATGCAACAAAGTACTTCAACTTTCAGCAACACATGTACTTTGGGTTTAGGTAACAAAAGTACTTAGTTAAGATTTAGGCAACAAACTACTTACTTAATTTCAGTAAAATAAGTACTTAAGTAGGTTTAGGCTACAAAACTGTTTGATTGAATTTAGGCAACAAAACTACTTGGTTAAGTTAGGCAACAAACTACTTAAGATTAGACAACAAAACTACTTAGTTGGGTGTAGGCAACACAACTACTTAGCTAACTACTACTACAAAACTACTTTCTTAAGTTTAGGCAGCACAGCTTAGTTAGGATTAGGTGACACACTCGCTTACTTAGGTTTAGGCAACAAAACAGCTTATCTGAATGTATGCAACACTACTTAGTAAGGTTTAGGCTACAAAATTACTTAGATAAGTTTAGGCAACACAGCTACTTGGTTAGGTTAAGCAACACAGGTACTTAGTTACAGTTCAGGCAACAAACTACTTACTTATGTTTAGGCAACAAATCTGCTTAGGTTTAGTCAACAAAACTACTTAGTAGGTTTAGGCAACACGACTACTTAGGAGTAAGTAAGTTTAGGTAACACAGCTACTAAATGTTTCCTTTAAAATGAAAATTAGTATTAAGTTGCTCATAAAAGTAAAACAGTGAATATGTTTTTTTTTTTCATCTGCTTCCATAGTTATGACAAAATCCCTTGAGTGACATCACTGAGGTATCTCTGCCTGGTCTTGGAGACTGACCGTTTTTTAACAGAAAACCTGCAGCTCTTTAAGTACCTGGTAAAAACACTGGCAAAGTGTATTTGGGACTTAACGCAAATCAGATGCTTAAAATCAGCATATCTTTGTATTTTTGTTTTGTTTTCGCCTGTCTCTTGTGATCCTCTAAACTTAATGAAGGTGCAATGGTAAATCGCTGGAGCACTCTTTCAATTATCAGGCTCAGATGCTTCTTTGTCCTGCCCAAACAAAACAGGTCAGTGAGTTTTGCCAGGCATCTGCTGGACAAAAATCTAAGCCTCTTTCTCTTGTCTCTGAATCCCATATTCCTGAATTTCCATGTTATCAAAGTGGGAATCTGTCCAAAATCTTAATGGCATGTATTATTTGTTTATGATTTTGACTCATATGCTTTTAGAGATTTATGTCAATGTTTTACAGACTCTGTCTTTAAATATGACCAAATGAAGGTTTACTTTGGATGCTTTATTATTTTTACATGGATATATCTGTTGTTTTATACAGAATTGGGTTTAGTTTATTTGACATAATGCGGAGGAGGGCATTTAATCATTTACAACTATAAACATCCCAACGCATAAAGTTGAAGACTTATTTCCATTTTCTTGGAGAGAGATGTGTCTGAAAATGAGATGCTATAATTGTAGGCTGACTAGTTGTTGTAGTCAGCCGTTCATCTTCTTAAACGAGACAAAAAACACTCCTTACCCATAAAAGCTGCATGCCGTGTGGTTGCTAATTTGATGTTACGGCACCTTTTTCATCCCAATTCAAGCGCTGCCCACATAGTAGAGGATCATTGCATATGCAGAAAGATCAACAAAAGATTACCCCCACACACACACACGCACACACCAACTACCACCATGCACACCTGTAGTTCACATTCACTTTTGATAGCTTTGCATGGTGAATGCAAATTAAAGAATTAGCACGCATGCATGCACAGGTATAGACACACAAATAGACCTACGTGCACGCACCTGTCTGCCTACCGCCCACACACCATCACTCACATCACACACACACCTCCTCTCCCCACACACACACACACACACACACACACACACCAGTTCCGCCCACCCCAACCCAGATGGTCGGTCCAAGCTACAGAGCTGTGAAACACTGAGGCCACAGAGCATCAGTACGAGCGATTCTGACTTCCCAGCTGAGCTTTTAACATGCGCAACAACGGTCCACAGCCACTGCATGTGATGCTATGAGCCAGAGAGAGACGGACAAAGAGAAAGACAGAGAGACAGAAAGGAAGTCAGGGCAAGAGAGAGGGAGAGAGAGCAGACACAGAGACACAGCTCCCCACAGTGGAGCTGCATTGCACAGTCTACAAAACACTAAAGGAAACGTTTAAAAAAAAAAAGATGTAAAAGCTTCAACACAGAGCTTTATTTATGTCACCTACAATCCAGGTTTTCACTCCTGCTGCTCACAGCTGCAGCTATTTCAGCTAGTTCAGTTAGATCCCTCTATCATGCCCCACAAAGGTATTATTTATCACATTCCAACAGAATGGCATTATAGCTTAAAGAAGGAAAAAAAAAAAAAAAAAAAAAAAAAGCTTTGTAGGACTCTATGGGCCCCTGAGATGCACTTTCAAAGTCTTCAGCATCAAAATTTCCCCCTCAAAAATACATTATCAAATTATAATGCTTTCTCTTTTTTTGTTCTTTTTTTTTTTTGTTATTGTCTTTACTTTTTACTTTACTTTTTACATCAAATCAAATACTGTTTACATAGGGTGGCACATTTGCAATTCAGCTGTGAACAGGGCATGCCCTGTAAGCTTTCACTGAAACCTAATAAAGTTAGAGAATAAGCAGCCAAACAGAGGTGAGGAAGGCTAATCAACTGTCTGAGTCACTCCCCAACTGTAATCACAGGGAGGACCAAGCAAGAGAGAGACAGAGGGAGATTAAACTGATTAAACATTGAAATCCTGGACCAAACATGTTCTCTAAGAGAAGTTAATTACAACTAAATTGATTATTTTATTTCAATTGTTGCATTAATTTCCCCAAGCTCTGCATGAATTTTCTCCTTGACCTTAGCTGTAAGTGAACTATGAACAGAAAGTACGTGGACAGCCTACACTGCTGGCACAAAGCTGGGTAAATACAGGCATATTCAGGCGATCCGTATTTATTTTTTTAACCTGAAAATCAGCATTGTATGGGACCTTGAACATGTGCTTTCTGATTATTATAATGATATAGCATATCTAGTTATATTTAAAATAGCCATGATTATCATTCATACTAAGCATTATGACTCCTTATTAGCATTTTTGTAGGTATAGTGTTACCATTAATAGCTGTTTTATGTCTCATATTAGTTATGTTCAGTCATGCATTTCCTCAAAGACAATATTAACATCAATCTTTATGGATCCCACTGGCATCAGATTGCTCAACTGTTCTATATTTTCAAATGAACACTTTGAGTTAGCACAAGCGCTGTAGCAGTCACCGTGGGTCTGCTATATGTTAAAGTGCGTATATAATCCCACAGAGGGGACAAGCAAAGTCTGACCAGTGTGTGGAGAATAGTCAATCATCTACTAAGTATGCATGAGCTGCATTGGTATTATTCAAATAAGAAGTGACCATGGTGAAGATGCAGGGAGCTAACCTGTTTCTAGGAGTCTCTGTCGCCAGTTCAAATATTTGTAAATGGCTCTTTGTAATCCTTTGGCTATACACTGGACCTTTAGCTCTATACTTTTTTTTTTTCTCTGTTGTTGAGAGAATGTGGGGTCAATGATGTTACATGGTTTGTAAGATACAGTAGCGCAGTTAACAGTTATACATTGATTTTTAAAGTCTTTCTGATTGTGTACAGACATTGTTATGAAATATATTTTTAGAAATATTTCAAAAGACTTACTTTTGTTTTTTGGATAGCAAGTCCCAGTGTACAATACGTGTTTCATACAAGTGAAAATATGTATACAGCAATGTGCTTAATAATGAGAAAGCATAGCCAGCTGCATTCCCATTGTCAACAGTACTGTCAATGAATAAATAATAAAGTCAAACTGCTTTTATGGGCAGCTTTTAATAGCTTGTTGTGAACCAAGGTTGTCAATATACTGTATATGGCCCCCGCATGGCCCTCACCATCCAAATCATTGGCATCTTACAATAATGGTTTATGTAAATTAACATTTTGTATGTACAATGTAATTATCAAGGTCTCATAAGCAAAGGTGGGTTATGTAGGACAGACCTTGATGCATACTTTATAAACAGATGTTCTCCCCATCCACAACTGCTATATCACATCCCCACTGCACTGTCTGTCTCATAAACAGGATTCTTCAGCAGCTCTCACAGTAAAAACTCTCATTTGAATGCTTTGGGAATGGAAGGCGTCCTAACAATTTAAATATCTACACAATAAAAACGCATTTAAAGTCCTTTGTCGTATCTGAAATGTACCATCACTGTACTATATTTTAATGGAGATGAAATTGTTGCTGCCCTCGCTCATTCACTTAACCCAAGGTCAGGTGCTTTAACTTAAATTAAGCTTATAATATGTTTCATTAGTTGCTCTTAAGTGTTGACTGTCATATGTAATTTTCATTAATGTCTGGACGTGGGGACAGATGAACAAGCTCTAAACACAACACTGACGTATTATCGTGTTATAATGATGCACACAACAGCAAATGATTGCCTATTTACACATGCAGCAGACACAGGCCAATATTAGCGTTAGCATTAAGAGTCATGTTTCTAGTGACCTAATGAATGTAAGTCCAATATTCACTCTCTTCTTTGTTCAGTTTTAATCTCCACAAATTCATTGGAGAAATATCTGTCTCCACTATGTTCACCAGCTATCTGCTCACTTTGTTGGTCTGTCTTTTGCTGCTGGAACTTGGGAAACAAATTAGTATTAGCTGCTTATGTTGGGGTAACATAGACTGTATAAAAAATGGACAGTCACCATGATAGCACCCATTTTTTTGTGTGTGTACTGATTTTTTCAGCTGTGTGACATCTTCATATTTGGTCGTCACCATCTTGTTTTTTTTGCAACCAGAGATGACACAAGTAGTTGGAGCTAAGTATAACTGCATTCATGAATAAGACATTTTTGGGTGACCAAAAAAGTTATGATTAACTTCTGTGAACTGAAAACACAGGCTGCACAGTGGTGCACAGCACCACGCCTCACATCAAGAGGGTCACAGGTTCGAATCCATCTTGGGACTGTTCTGTGTGGAGTTTGTTTCTCCCCGTGTTAGCGTGGGTTTTCTCCGGGTTCTCCGGCTTCCTCTGCAGTGGAAAGACATGCAGTTTAGGTTAACTGATGACTCTAAATTGCCCGTAGGTCTGATTGTGAGCATGAATGGTTGTCTGTCTCTACACACCCTGCGATGGACTGGCGACCTGTCCAGGGTGTACCCTGCTTTCGCCCATTGCCAGCTGGGATCGGCTCCAGCCTTTGCGGGACCCCTAATGGGATAAACGGTTGGAGATGAATGGATGGACTGATTGATGGAACTGAAAACACACCATGAAAGGGTTAAAGTTCTAAGACAAAAACACAGACAAAGTGGACAATGCCATGGTATCAATCTGTCAATCACAAGGTAGCCACACCCTAATGCGTAACCTGCTTTATAGTCTATTTGAGCCTAAATGGGACCATAAAATACTAAATGAACATCATGCTGTATTGAAGAAGACTTAAAACTAACGATTGAGACAATAAACTCATGTATACAATGTTTACAGAGGTAATAAATCAAGTAAGAAGTAGAGTCATTTCCTCATAGACTTGAGAAAATCCAATAATCCAAGTTTAAGGCACTTTCACATTGGCTTCACTTCTCAAAGCCAGAGGTTGTCATCTGCGAGGCAATGGTTTATTAGCCTGGTACTGAATTGGATGCCAAGTTTGTTATTACTTGAGGTGCATTATTTGACTTTTAAAATAGCTGCTTAGCACAGACTAAAAGGGAAGTTGTATTAAAATTAGTAACATTTCATGTAGTCGATTTAACCTATGGGTGGTTGGTTTCACCAGTGAGAGTGACAGTAGCAGGAAGCAGAAGTACTGTTGCCATGGTTACCTGCAATTTAATTTACTTTGATTATGGTATCGTGCCATATTTTTTGGACACAAACAGTATTAGTCATTAGTAGTACACCAACATTCATCAGTACTTAAATCGACAAATGTTGTCAGTGAACATTAAATCAGGCAGTATCATGTTTCCCAAATCAAAAGAACTGATTAGATTTTTTTTTTTCTTTCAAATATATAAAAATATCCCTCTCACCCTCGTGGGGTGGTATCTGTGTCATCCTTAAGCTTGGGTCCTCTACCGGAGGGCTGGGAGTTTGAGGGTTCTGCACAGTATCTTAGCTGTTCCTAGGACTGTGATCTTCTGGACTGAGGCTTCAGATGTTGTTCCTGGGATCTGAGCCACTCTCCCAGTCTGGTGGTTACTGCCCAGAGAGCTCCCACTACCAGGGGGAACCACGCTGGCCTTAACCTCCCACATCCATTCCAGCTGCTCTATCAACCCTTGGCACTTCTCAACTTTTTCGTGTTCCTTCTTTCTGATGTTGGCGTCTGCTGGTATCGCCACATCTGTCACCACCACCCTCTTCTGCTCTTTGTCCACCACCAATATGTCTGGTTGGTTAGCCAGGAGCTGTTGGTCAGTCTGGAAGCTGAAGTCCCACAAAACCTTGGCCCTGTTGTTCTCAGCCACCTTCTGAGGCACGGCCCATTGGGATTTGGGTACTTCTAGTCCATACTGGGTGCAGATGTTCCTGTATAGTATTCCAGCCACTTGGTTGTGCCTCTCCATGTATGCTGATCCAGCTAACATCTTACACCCAGCTACTACGTGCTGGACTGTCTCAGGAGCATCTTTGAACAGTGTATACCATGGGTCTGATCTACTCTGGTAGATTCTGGCCTCTATGGCTCGTGTACTTAGGGTCTGCTGCCATAATCTGTGTCACTGTGCTGTCTGTCAGTCCAGCATTTTCCAGCCATTGGGAGGTTTTCTTAATATCAGCCACTTCTTCAATTTGGTGGCGGTACATGCCACGTCGGGGCTTGTTCTCCTCTGCACTCTCGTTGGGTTTCTGCTGCCTTACACATTCACTTAGCAGCTCATCCTTTGGGGCCATTTTCTCGACATACACTTGGATTTTCTATGTTTCATCCAGGACTGTGGCGTTGACATTCACTAGTCCTAAGCCTCCCTCTTTCCACTTAGTGTAAAGTCTCAGGGTGCTGGACTTAGGGTGAAACCCACCATGCATGGTGGGGAGCTTTCTTGTGTTGATATCTGTGGCTTCTATCTCCTCTTTTGGCCAGCTTATGATCCCAGTGGGGTATCTGATGACTGGTAGTGTGTACATGTTGATGGCTTGGACCTTGTTCTTACCATTCAGCTGACTTTGCATTTGGCCCTGGCCTCCTCATGGTTTCCCATTAGCCTGTGGGATACCAAGGTACTTGCAAATGAAATAGAGGCCACACTGACATTAGTCATAGAGATATAGTAGCATGCATTACACCCTGTTTGTGTTTGCCTCATCAGACAAAATACTATAGCTCTTACATACAACAATCTCAGTTTATCTCATGCTTACCTGGGCTTTCATTGGCTATCACTCTTGAGCTGAATCTGTGATCTACACACACAGAAGGACTTGCTATGTACCCTGCAGATGGCTGGTCATAAATATGAAACATGTTTGATGGTATCAGGGAAGCTCAGAAGTGTGAGTCACTCAGTCTTGAAGCGATTGAATTTCTAAACCTCTCGCGCTCAGCTGTCGTGAAATCTTTTCCAACTATACCTGTCCGGAGTGTGTTAACTAGAGTCTGGAGTTGGTAGTCTGGAGAAATCAGCATGCTAGATTTTAAAAACGATCCAAAATAAAATAAAAATAAAAAAACAAGTCAAGTGTTGCCAACTCTTTTGCAACGATATTAGTGAGTACGATCAGCTACAAAAGTTGATAAATCTAGTGAGAAAGTTGCCAAGTTGTCAAAATCAAAAGCCCGTCCCTTCAGGCCTCCTTCCAAAACCACTGCCCCAAAATGATCAAACAAAACAAAACAAACATGTTTTCTGATGATTACCAATAGCTTTAACCAGGTGTTTGATATAAAATCATTCAAAACCATTAACCACTCTGATTCTGCCACAAATGAACTCAAAGTTGAGGACACTGAGGAAAACGCTAAGATAAACATGTTATTGTGTTGAGAAGACAAAAAAGCTGTTTTCCATCATCGTTAAGTGATAGGATGGCAGATAGGTTGCAGCTGAGTTGGTGATGAATACCGCTCGGAGTGCGTATCTGACAGGTTTTTGTTGCGAGCATCATACTCTCAGCATTTCCAGTGGGGTCATTACAGATGCAAATCCCAGTCGCAGCGGTGTTTTATGACACCTGTTCTTGTTTTCCAGGCTGGCCCCGGCAAGTGTCCCATCGAGGACTTGCAAATCAAGTCGGAAAACGAGAGATAGGAGGACAGGTATGCCCCTTCAGCTGTCAGCGTTGTCCCTCGTCTCCCTTCACTCCCCACCTCCCCTTTCCTCCGGCTCACAGCTCTGCCATTTGTGCTCCCATCAGTCATTTTCATAGCCTCATCCCTCTCCCCTTCCCTCTCTCGCGATGTTAGATGAGGACATTGCACCCCACCTCTGCCTGATACTTGAGCATCTGCTTCTTTCTGCCACCAGTTGTCTCCCGAGAGTTTGATGCTCATGGGGGTTCTGTGTGAACTGTGTCAAAAAGCCTCCTCATTCCTGTATAGTACAGATGTCTGGATTCATGCAAAAAAATGGTCCCAATTTCATGTTGAGGAAATATAGTGTCATAACTAGAGGTGAGTAGTGCAACCATGAAATGCTGAAAAATCCTGCAATAGCTGTCAAGCACTGCATGTGTGAAAGTCAGAAATTATATGTAAAAATGGTCCTACAACATTGTTATCTGCCTGAATCACAAAGTAAGGTTGCAACAGTAAAGAAGGTCCAATATCCCATAGTTCAGATGACATAGCATTACCCTATTTATGGACACTGCGGGGAAAACTTTGTAAAGTAGAATTCAGGACAGTAAACCTATAAATTGCATCTATTTATTAGACAATTCTGCACCTCACTTTACTGAGTGTAAATTCAGGCAAATAAAGGTGTGGAGGTCTGCACATTGAACAGGTTGGATGTTTCACATCATGCAAGATGCATTACGGTCAAAAGACCTGCAGTTAATATTTTATTAACTCATTGATATTTAATGTATTTAGCCTAGCATTTTAGTTGGCTAACCTTTCTCGTTCCTGAATCAGTTTATTTTCGATAACCATGATTTTTATTAAATATTACAGAAAGTGGGAATTTGAAATGTTCTCGTCTACAAAATCTCCAACACCCTCATATTGTTTACTGACATCTCATGCTTAAATTTCTGCAATGGCTAGACAGTGCCCAAGGTACAAAGTAATGTATATTCATATGTCTTGGTAGGTGTAACAACCAATAAGGTCTTCACAATAAAAGTTTTTAGCAATCAAATAATCCCTAAATAATTCAAAATGGTTCACCCTGAAATACAGCTAATATGCTTTTGGTCTACTTTTTAATCATGTAGCC
This sequence comes from Pterois miles, assembly GCA_947000775.1. Lineage (NCBI taxonomy): Eukaryota > Metazoa > Chordata > Actinopteri > Perciformes > Scorpaenidae > Pterois > Pterois miles. The sequence continues at coordinate 6,532,761 of CAMQGK010000171.1, read as the reverse complement.
ATGTGACTAAAGGGAATTTAAACATTAATAATGTTGGAATTTAGCATTAGTAATGTTGTCATTGCTTCCTCATTGCATTGTGGAATATTTATGCCACTGTAGTGTCCTGTGTTTGCAGACTGTAATATTTCACTGGAAATAGTATGCATTTTGCATACTAAGGTTTTGGACATTATATATATATATATATATATATATATATATATATATATATATATATATATATATATATATATATATATATCACATTCTGCTTTAGCTTACTAAATAGTCTGTTGGTATAGAATTTCAGATGCAACCAAATCGTCCTCAAATGTTCTTGTTGAAAATGACCTGTACTCTTTTTTTTCTTTTTATTATGGCTGTTTTATAATTGCTGATTTGCTATTTAGTTGAACATATTTGTTCTATGGTCAGTTTACTGTTGAGCTAGCCACTAGAGTTTTACTAGCTGTCTGGAGCTAAAGTGTTGCAAATGCAGTCTTCACGTAAATGTTGAATTTCTTTTGATTGAATGAATCGTTTTGCTCATTTACCTTTACTCTTATAGACTACATGTGTGTTTGTTAGACTAGATTTTTATGTTCCACTAACTGTGGGTGTAATAAATATTGCTTATACCAAATGTAAATGATCTCGCCACCTCATTGTTAAATTTGTGAACTTTTCTGCGAACTATAAACATGTAAAGTGATAAATAAATATATCCAAGAGCCAAAACCCAAGCCAAACAAATATTCAGGCCTACAGCAGTATTGTCAGGGCAGGGTTAGTCACAGCCATGCCTTCCTGACTCCTACCTCTTTGCATTGTAAACAAATGATTTGCTTATCGTCTTACTTTTTAAAATTTTTATGAGGTTTGTGCAGTTGCTGGCCTCAGAACGCAGTCTTCCAACTAGGGAAAGCAACAAATTAGTTTTTTGCAGCCAAAATGCTGAGGTAAAACAATTTTTTGGTGGAGGGAGTCTGAGGTTAATAAGTGAAGAGCTGACATTTCTGTAAACCCTGAGCTACTCCCAGAGCTACAACTCAACATGCATGGGCTTGTACCTGCAGGGTTTGTTAAGTACGGGAAAAGAAGCCTGGGCAGCTAAGGATCAGCGTGTGTTGTTGCGTGCATATTCGATCAACAGTCATTTCTGGCAACAGAAAACACATGTTGTAAGTATGAGCTCCAAATTGGCTTTAAGCTTCAAGTCTTTGGACAAACTAGTCGTCTGGCACTGAGGATTTTGAGACTGTTGAGCATTTTGAATGTTTTACTTCCTCTCCAGTCTGCCTTGTTCTTCGGTAATGACAGGCTTTCTCTGATCGTGCCCAGGCAAAAAAAGCATGTTGCTAAAATAAAACCGGGATGTGTTTTGCAGATAGCTCTCTCTTGTCTCTGAGTTTATGAGCAAGTGTTTCTGATGGGGCTCCTGTGATCTGTGCAGTTTTTATTGGAAGTTTCTCCCTCTGTGCTTCTCTGTACTTCTCAGTATGCCTCCAGCTCTCTTTGCCTTCCATCCTTTCCTCCCTAAGAAAACATGAAAAAAGTCCAGAGATGAATGAGAATTCTTTGAGCTGGATGTGCTCAGCGCCCCATATGATGCAACCCAAAAAATGGCTGTATTAGGATACTAGCCTTTCCTCTGGTGCCTTGTCCCTTACTTCTAAGGGACCTTTTGATAACACATATCTTAAAAATACAGCTCAAAGCGACGCTGTTAAAGCTGTCAGAAATTTGTAGCCAACCCTAACTAATTTTAAGCAATTAGATTTTTTTATCACGAGGGACATCAAACTTTTATTTATTTATAAATTTTTTTAGGAAGCCAGTATATTCGAGCAAGTGAGCTATATCTGTTGAAAGCCAAGGGACTAGAGCACTAAACATTTAGACCTATGCTTCTCTGGCTTTGAACAACATCTAAAATATCTTACTGATCTTACAGGAAAATGTGCAGGTCAGAGTTTGTACACCTACAGACAGTTTTATTGAGTTTTACATATTAATCTAAATCAGGAACTGTACCAATCTGCCCAGAATATGCTAATGTGTTTTCTCCTCTCATCTGTAGCACTCTATGCTGGTTCAGGCCTCTCATGCCAACCCATAGCATATAAATATAGCATTGCATTGCAATAATACTAATAATAAATAATAATAATAATATTTTTTTAAAAAAAAACACAGCACGTGACAGTGTCAATTGTGTATGTGTTATTGCTTATCTTTATCTTTCAGGGACATTTCAAGCCACCTTTGTTTCACACAAATCCCCATTGAATGAGCAACAGAAATACACAAAAAGTGAATAGGATTCTATTCACCAGAATCTGATGGAAAAAAATAACTATCTTAATAAACTCTCCAAAGATTTTACCATTAAAACACACACACACCAGCTCTAGTCACACACACATTCATTTGATGAGTGGTGGGCTGTGGTGTCTGGAACAGTCTTGTTCTACGTACCAGTGCTGATGACTAGCTGGCGAGGTCAGACCAGTGCTGCAGGCTCCTGACAGTGTAACTGTCTGAGCATGAACATGTAGCAGGGTGTTAACCAAAGTAAAAGGTTGTAAAAGCATGCTAAAATATTACCAATAGCATTACTTCCGTGGTGCACAGCTGCTCCCACTGCCAGCCCTCACTGCTGGGCTTGGCTTGGCAGTAGGGAGAATGCTGCAGTCCTCTGTGCTCATTACCTAAGATAAGGCAAAAATGTGCGTTCTTCAAAAATGCCTGCCATGTCATTATTGATAAAAGTCATCCATACATTAGGCCTACTTTAAATACTTTAGCACAATTTGAGTGTGGTGGCACAAATTTAAGATAAAATGACATACCTCTCTACAAACAGTAGCTGCTGCATCTTCCCGCTTACAATGCATGTATATTCAGTAAATGTCATAGACATATTCTGTACAATAGTTGTTATCCCATCCACTCATCATTATGTGATTATGTGACTAGCTCTTGCACATCCACTGAAGTCTGTGAGTTTTTCTGTGCAGATGCTGGTTCTTTATTTATTTGCTCCACTTTTCAGCATGTTCACTTGCTGTAATTCCTTGTTTTACATCCACTGCTCTGATTTAATTCTTATCTGATTCTCTGCTTCTGCTGCAATGACCCACAGGGTTCATTAAAATTTCATCTAATTTAGGATTTCTGAACATGTAGACTAATAACAAGGGAATACTAGTTTGACTGTCAACTGCCATGCTGGCATAAATCATTGCAGACAAGCAACAACTGAACTTACAGAAAAAGGATATTATATTATTACTTATATTTTTGAAATTCAAGTACATTTGGTTGATTACATGTATTCGTTGAAATTCATTTTAGGATACAGGACTTTTACTTGTAATGTTGAATTTTTTTGGTATTAATTTGATGTCCATTGAATTAAAAGTCCAATCCCTGAATTGAATCATTGTTTAAATTTTCCAACGATCCAACGACTGCTGTGAATGCATCATTAAAGCTTTTGTTTTTTGGCCACTTGGGGCAGCAGAAGAAGTTCTAAACGCAACACAGACAAACTATCAACTAAAGATGATGTGGACACTGATACTGTTTCTGCCACGGTAAATGTCAGTCCAATTCACTCTTCTTTTAGCTCTGCTTTGGTCTCCACCAACTATTTAGAAATATCTAGCTCTTTCCACTCTGTTCATCACTAACCTGTAATTGACAACAATTCTTGTAAAAATAATAATAATAATAATAATAATGTGTGCAAAATGTTTTGCATACTTCCTTCACCAAACATAAAGTGAAAAAAATAACTTTTAATTGCTATGATCTATTTTCATGTAACAGTGTTCAAGGGGGGGACCAACTGTGGACAACACTGACTATCTGATACCTGGTACTCAATTGAGAGCCAATATGTGAGTTGTCATCAATTTCATCCTCTAGAATTTGAAATATGACTAAATGGTGGTGCTGTCCATATTTTTGTTAATAAACTCTCAATGTCAGATAATTTAAAAATGACATTTAACTAAAAAATGAACAGATTATAACATTAAACATCAGTTACTCTGATGTGATAAATATATACACATTCGGGTTTTAACATTGCTCAATTTTTTGTCTCCCATTTTTGCTCTGCAGGGCTCCTGTTGATAATGTTGTGGCATGGGGAGAGTCACTCGACCATCTTCTGGAGTGTAAAAGTAAGCTCACTTGTGGATTCATTACTCTCACTCTTTACTCAAAATGCCATTTCCTCAATTATCTGTCCTCTCTTTTCGCCCTCACAGTTTTCTGCCGCTCTGCCCTGCATATCATCCTAAATTGCCCTTGGGCTTCTTTTGTAGGATCAAGGATATATTCTTCCTTCAAGTTCATCAAATCCATTTGGAGATATATGTAAGGAGGCTGACACTGGCAGAGATAAGAGGCCTAATCTGAGCTTCCAGGGTAGATAGGGTGATTCCAGTCAGCCCTTATTCATTTATAAAGCCGGCACTCACTGATGGTTTTCACCTGACCACATTCCCGGCCTCTATTTGAAAATGACTAAAGGGGCAGATGGGCTCTTTCTCTCTCTTTCTGCTGTCTCTCCCCTCTCATCGCTTTACTGAAATAAATCCAGCTGATCTGTAATATTTCAGCCTGTTGTCTCCTGCGTGAAGATTAACTGTCCTCCAGAAGATAAATTTTGTCTTGCGTCCCAGTTGCTCCATTTCCCTGTGAAGAAATGTAGTGACATGTACAGTATGACAAATTGGTAAACAATAGCAAAAAAAAAAAAAAAAAAAAAAAAATAGCTGTGGATGTGGCAGTTGCAATTTGATGGCATTCATATACCGTATACGTCTGATTTTAAAGGGTCGACTCTGTTGTGATGGAAAGCTCAGATATGGGCTGAGAGTGATTTGTAGACGGGAACAAGCAGCCCCTGGACATATTTTGTTTCCTGTCAATTACTGTTGGAGCACCAGCTGTGATTTATGCAAAGCAATTTGTGTGAACAACATTTGTGCTCCCAGTTAGCTGTTTGTTTGTGCTCCCAGATGACATGCTAAGTATTTTACACCTGCGTTAGAATCACAGCTCCATGAGTACTCATCCCCCAACAAAGGTATGGGAAAAAAATAACAAGAAATATATAGTAGTTGCGTGCAATTATATGATGCTGAGGCAGTGCACACCGAGATGCAGGGTTTGGTTTTGAAGGTTTTGATGTTACAAGCGCCTCCAGACCACAATACCATTTGCAGCACCGTCTTCTTTGTTCACTGACTTCTTTGAGCTAACAAGGACAATGTTGGGGAAGAGAGAACGTGAGTGAAAGATAAGAGAATGGCTTAACCTTTAGCTACAGCTTATTGCTATTATGTTTTTCTTCTAAAATGCAAAGATTTTTGTTTGAACCTATTTTCACCTGATTTTAAATCTCTGTGAGCGCAAATGTGTGAGGTTTCCTGCTGCAGAAAGACCTTGATCAAGGTAATTTACATTTAACAGGGTCCTCTGCAGTGTTGACATTATGTCAAACGTGTCTGTGTCCTGTATTGCAGAGATATCTACTGAACTGAGTATGCTGGGCAGGTCGCCCCAGCCAATCCTTTCTTGTAATATCACTTGTACCGAGAGAGACAATAGCACGTCACTGTGGCGTCTGCCATCATTTGTTACATTATTTAAGTTGTGGATGTAATTTGAATAAACCACCGTTGACTTTTGGCTTCACACAGGACACAAACAGCAGTCTCCTGCTGTGGGTCCTGTGTTGACCCACCCGTCCACCTCAACCAACTCCCTACGCAAACTTCCACAGACTATCATGAGAAACAAATTTGTTATACTAAAAAAAAATGTATTTTTAATTTAATAAATAATAATTTAATTTTTAATTATTAACAATGTTAGTTAAATCCCATTGTCATTCAGTATTATTTATTTTGAATTTGACTTTCTAAACAAGCTCCGGAGTCCTGAAAATGTATATTATTTTACACCCTGTCTCGTACAGAATTGTGTTTTCATTCAACTGAACTATATCCTCAATTACGTTTTGAGGGAAACGTATTTTCCCCCAAATTATGGTTGTAGTTTTAAACACTTTTAACACATGGTAACATAAATTGCAATGCTGACTTTTAATTTCACAGGGGACACAAACAGTGGCCCTCTGGGTGAAAGTCCTGTGCTGGTTGACCCATCCACCACCCTCCTCCCTACATGGACTTCCATGTACTAGTATTAAAAAGAAAGAAAGAAAGAAAGATATTCCTTTATTAGTCCCACAGTGGGGAAATTCAGTTTTACACTCTGTTGTTCACACAGTACATATACATGTCAATGGAGAGATGTCAGAGTGAGGGGGCTGCTCCTGACAAGCGCCCAGAGCAGTTGGGGGTTTGGTGCCTTGCTCAGGGGCACCTCGGCAGTGCCCAAGAGGTAAACTGGCACCTCTCCAGCAACCAGTTGGTCTTGGTCCATGGGGGATTTGGACCCGGGTCCTCCGCATCCTAACCCAAGTCCTTGCGGACTGAGCTACTGCCGCCCCCATACAGTATGAAACATACAGTATTTGTGATTTGTATTTGTGATTTATCAAAAGCAAACATAGTCTGCGGCTATTTTTCCCTTGAAACATAATTTCCAATTCAGTTTTGATGAAGGCAGGGCTGGTTTTTAATAGCTAGTGCACACAAGTGAATTGGTCTCATCCAAGAACTTATCGATTCTCAGTTGACATATATGAGTGATTTAAGAAAGATTTGTGACATTCACCAATAATCTAGTGACCTGTTATACAGATAGTTTGACTTTGTTTCATAAGTAAAAAAGAAAAACAACTCTTGTTTGACTTAATAATCATAATGCCTTAATCTAAATGTATTTAGAGGTTAAATAAAATAAACTACTAAGCTAAAATAAAATGTGCAACTAAAACAGACTCAAAGGAGCATTGTGGAGCTGGTATCTAACAGTGAGGTTGCAAACTGTTGCCAACTGAAGCCTCTCCTGTGTGGTGAGTGGTGAAGTAAGAGAGAGAGTGTGACAGTGACAGCACCACATAATGTTACTGACATTGAAAAGATATGTATTTGGTTTGTTCGATCTGGGTTACTGTAGAAACATGGCGGTGTAACGGAAATGATCGTTCTTGTTGACATATTTCAGCAGAACAACTTGTACAGTTGATAGTGAGAGAGATCCTCTGACAGCTGCTTCAGCCTCTTAATGCAGGTCTATGTCCTCTACTCTGTTGCACTAAAATATTCTCTGGTCTGATATCTGCAAGACTGTCACGTCCCCCTTGACCCACCTCTCACTTTAGTCATTATTTAGTGTCTAACTCCATGTCAGACCATTCCCTGACTGTCACAGTGCAGCACTGCTCCTATAATTGTTCTGGGTCATCTCATATCACTACTGGCACTGCTGAACTTGTCTGCTGATATCAGTGCGGTGTTAAAACACCCACACAGGTGTTTTTATTTATCCTGCCTGATCGGACCTCTGCTCAGATTGAAGGTAGGTGGAGCTATGATAAGAATTTATTCAGTAAAAAATCTTCATCTACCAATAAGAATACTAAAGTTGCAATTTGTCCTGTCCTATCAGGGCCACCTCCTCATAAACAACTGCTGTTCAGGCTGAAAAGTTTATGCAGTTAAACTGAATCTGACTTCAACTACCAATACAAAGACAACTTTTGTGTTTTGGTATAGGAATGTGAAAATATTGTTACATGAGAACCAGTGTCTTGACATCACAAGATTGAGCACATAAAAACAATTATCTTTTTGAGACCTCAGGGGCTCTGGAGCTTTTTCTTTTTACATGACATAGGCAAAATTATGAACAATAATTAAATCCAACATATGTTGACGTTTGTCTTTGACGTAGTCCAACAAGCAGCGCACAAACAGGTAAGGAGCACAACAATATTGAGCGACTGCTAATGAAAGTTACGTGGAGTAATAATGTTATTGATATAACAATGAAGACAAGTGAGAAAGTCCACTGCTGGCGAGTGGATGTGGAGGTGGATGAGTCCAACAGACACCCAGGAGACTACTTGTGTCCCGTGTGAAACACAGTCATTTTAAGCCAAAACATGATGTTTTTATATTAAATGTAACCCAGTAGTTTTGTTGCCTGAAGCAGTGCTGTTGGACTTTTTGTTTTGTTTTGTTTAAATTTACAATGTCAAGCACATGTTTAATTGAGAATGCACTTTAGTTGTAATGGGAATATGTAACTTTGGGGACTGCTATAATGCTAAGAAAACCATTTCCAGCCTATGTCTTCCACTGCATTATTTGTAATTATTTCATATTTCGTATTATTTCATTTGTTGCAGACTAGACACAGTGTAATTAAGGTAAAATAAATAAATAAATACATTTTTTTAAAATTAATGTGGCAGACGAGCCAGGTCCCTTGAAATTCAACTTCACTTGAATGTTTGAAATGAAACTGTTGTGGTTTCAAAGTGTTTCTCTGTTTTTTCCTCTATGCAGCAGGCCAGCTGCTGTTTGAGGACTTCTTGAGAACAGAATACAGCGAGGAGAACCTTTTATTTTGGTTGGCCTGTGAGGACTACAAGAAAATTACTGGTGAGACTGAAATGACGGTTGCTGCCAAAAGGATCTACGCAGAGTTTGTCCAAGTTGATGCGCCTAGACAGGTATGGCTTTGCAAAGTGAGGCATGAATGAAGTCAAACCTGTGTAACTCCAACTCTGCCTCAATTGCCACCTTGCTTGTCGTCACTGTTATGCCTCTACAGTTCCACTCAATTTTACTATGAAATACAATGATAGGCCTTCCTCCCAGCAGACATTTTGACTTGTCACGGTAGGAAAAGCACAGGTGTTGAATGACTAACACTAGTGATTAGGGCTGTGTATTGTCAGGCTGTTCTCATATACCATTCATACCTATACCTACAAAACATGATGCCCTGTAATCTGTAAGCTACATATCCCACAAAATCAAATTGTATGTGAGCCATGTAACTGTGAACCAGGAAATGAAAAGCAACATGCCATGTAGAGGGAAGGTCTGGGTGAATATCACCAGGTCTGGGTCAAAAAACACTTTAGACTAGGAGATGTTGTTTTATTTTCATGTAACTTCTGCTCTTAAGTTACGGGCCTTCCAGTGATATTTTGAACCCAAAGCATGATCTTTTCCTAAACCTTTTGTTGCCTAAACCTAGCCAAGTTGTTTCCTGTGAAGATGTAATCGATTTTGATAAGACTGAGACAGAAATTTACACATTCATAGGAAAATGGACAAAAAATGTGGAAAAACTTTTCCTAAGATATCATACAACCATTGTATGAGGATATGTTGTATTGAGAAGTTGTCAACTGAAATAACCCAGTAGTACGTAGTACAGAAACTTGGCACCATTTTATTTGTGTTCCAAACAAGAGTGAACCAGCCTGCAGGAAGCTGGAATCAAAGCAGTTAAATTCATGATTAGTTTAATTATTTAACCCAATGTTTTGTTTTGTTTTTTCCAATTGTGGCAAGTCAAAATGTCTTCTATGAAAAGGGCCTTTTAAAGGCCACCTTTACTTACTTTGCTGCTCAGTGCTACTCTTTTTTTTTCTTTTACTCCTTCAACATGCACTTAACTTTCTCACCAAGAATAATATTGTAAAAATATCTCCAAATAGAAAGTACTCATGAGTGAAATAAAAAGGTGTTTGTTTTCTGAACACAGATAAACATTGACTGTGTGACGAGAGAAGGAATCAGTGAAAATCTCTCTCAGCCAGAGCCAAATTGCTTCGACAGGGCGCAGAGACTGATATACCGCCTGATGGAAAACGACTGTTATCCCCGATTTCTGAAATCAGAAATGTACCAAGCTGTCCTGGAACAGGCTGAACAGCAATGAAAGCAGCATGAGGGGGAAAAAAGCCTGTCTAGCGCCTCTCTGAGTGATTGATTCTGCACTTTGGCCGACTCTCAGAATCTCAGTTTAAACAAAACGGGCTTGTCTGTCAGAGGAAGAAGAAGTAAAAGGAGATACAGAGCTGTCGGTATGAGGAGTGACAGGATCTAAAAGCCAAACATGATCTAAATAATGTATTAAGCAGCTTTTTGAAGTCATTTTTTGTTTGAATTGTTTTGTGTTGCACAAGCAAGGCCGTTAAATCAAGAAAAGGCTGACGCTGAGTTCGGAAACATTGAAATTTGCTTGGAAAAGGAAGTATTTAAAGTAAAATGTTTATGATTTGAGTGCACAAATTAGTCATTTCTACCATTGCATTCATTCTAATCAAGAATAGCTTTTTAGTTTATGAAGAATCCAACGTCAAAGCTATAACCTGTGAACAAAAACTGAAACTGTCCAATATGAACCTGACAATGACATTAATTGTTAAAATTCAGTCATATTATAGTTGCTGATTATAATGGATCTCATATGAAACATAACCAAACATTATATGTGCTTGTATATAATCCAGACCAGTTGTTATATTGTTGTATTTCTGAATAATTAGCACTGTATTTAGTCTGTGATCTATCACTATTGTAATTTTGTTTTTGTTGGATCACATCACATAAAAGCACAATAACGGCAACTTCAAAATGTTTCATACTCCCTGCTCTTCAATAAGGTAGCTTTGACAGTAAATATTGTTTGAACTTTGACTCTGCTATGTTGTTTTTGTCCTGCAGCTGTTGTGGCTGATTATGATGATTAAGGACACACAGCTTGCAAGGTACACACATCCCAGAAACTTCTACAGGTGCTGGATCAAAAAGCTAGCTGAAGGTGAAGTAAACAGACAAAAGATCTGCACAGTGCACTGATGGCTCCCAGATATTTTGATTTAACAGAGCAACATTTTGATAGAGATCTCATTGTCAAACCACCATCATAAAGCAGCACAAGCAAGACACAAACACACTCATCACTCAGGTGACTATGATATGCATGACTGAGGACCAGTCTGGACCAATCAGAGCAGAGCTGAGCAACATTGTCTGGTACTCCCACATAAGGGACAAAGGAAGCCATAAAGGGCAAAAACATCAAAATAAGCAAACAGGCACAGTCAAATGTCTAACACGAATCACATAAATCATCCAGAGGAAATAATTATTATAGAAACAACTACATAGAAAAAAAAAAAAACATTAATATATTACCTCACCAATATAATTAAAACAACAAAACAAGTATAACACATCCAATTGGCCAGAATTTGTAACAGGAAAAACTGGTTTTGTCTGATTAGGATGATGAACAAATGGTTGTATCTACCAGCATGGATGTATGCAATGTGTGTGTGTGTGTGTGTGTGTGTGTGTGTGACTGTGTATATCTATCTTAGTGAGGACCAATATGAGTTTTAAAGCCTACAGAGTGAGGACATTTTTGGAAAGCGAGTCCTCTCTTCTTCAGAGGATTGTTTGAGGGTTCAGACTTACAGGTTAGGGTAGGGGTTGGTGTTATAGGTATTTAGTTGTCATGGTTAAACTGTTGGGTTGATTTTACATCTCTGTCAACTTCCACTTTTACTCCATTACATTTCCTATACTTCTGCTCTGATATTTCCCCTAACCATCTGTGTTACCTTGTTACTATTGCAAATAAGCAGCTTTGGTGAATCAGTGCTCCTTGCTTGCATGTGTTGCAAACAAAGTGCTCTTAAAACCATAGTTAAGCTTTGATTTCCACTCAAGTCCAAGCAGGCTGCATGTTGTTCAGCATTTGAAGAACAATCCTTCAGTGTGTATCCAGAAGCCATTTTAGTCTGAAGCTTCAGGTTTCTAATAATAGTAAAGCATTTTTGGGTCATATGTTCATTTGCTTTCTTGAAACGTCACTCTCACATCTCTCTGTTGAATTTGAAGCAGGGGGACACAGCCACCTACAAGCACCTCTAAAGTTTACTAATTAAGATTGTATTTATTCAATCAGAAACCAAAGTTTAAGATGACAATGACTTTAGTCTCCAGGTAATTCATTGGTGAGCTTTAGCGGAGCTGGGAGGTGGACTTTGTTGCCTTCTGACAGAGGCAGGCTAAATGTTAGAGAAGCTAACACACATACCTTGGGGGGGGTCGCCCCCCCCCGGCGGCCCCCCCCTTTGTGTTTTTTGGTGAGGAAATTTTTCCCCCTGTGGGAAATAAAGGAGATCTTCTTCTTCTTCTCAGGGGAGATATAACGATGTTAGCATGTTTCTGCTAATAAAAAATGAACTCTTTGCACAGCCAGCACTCTCTCTCTCCCTTTTTGTGTGCATCTCCTCATGTTATGCTATTGACCTTGTGTGTGGGGTTGAGAGTGCTAGAAACCTTTCCTGGACCTTTAACAGACAGTTTGTTTGTGTGTGTGCCTGCAGAGTGTAGCACTCGATTGTGCCAAAAAAAAAAAAAAAACTTCTGCCAGTCTGATTGGAGGTCCAACATTATCTGATTGTATTTCTGGCCCTGCCGGAACTCAGCAGGGGTTTAATACTCAGGATATGATAGGATAGGATGGGATAGGATAGGAAGGGTTGGCAGGGACGGACAAAAAGCCTGGATAGAAAGAACTGTGGGAGGGAAGGGACAAATAAAAGCAAGGGAGGTAAGAGTATTAGAAGTAGGGGGAAAAGGGAAAGGATGGAGTCAGTAATGAGATAAACACGGATTTGTAGAGAGGGGCCAGTGAGAAAGAACAAGATGAGGGGTTAGGGTATTAGAAGAGGCAGAAAGGAAAGGAGAGAAACGAAGGAGTGAAGAAGGAAATTAAGTCAAAACATTAGGGGAAAGGTTGGAAAGGACAGGGGGAAGAAGGGAGGCGGAGAGTGATTGAAAAAAGAAGTACAGCAGGCCGAGGGGAAGATGAATGATGGATGGATGGACGGATGGACGGATAACAGGGGAGAAAGAGGAGTACTCGGAGGCAGAGCAGCCCCAGCAGGTCAACGTAATGTGAGCAGCAGAGTCTGAGATAATGCCCCGGGATATCGGGCTTGTGAGAGACGAGAGTGGCAGAATTCACAGTGGGTGGGAGACTGACTGCTGACTGCCACAAACTCTTCTTCCCAGTCTGAGGAGGAAAAACTTTACACTGTCTCAACGCAGAAACTCCCAAAGATTAACTCCTCCTGTGGCCGAATTCAGGTGCATTAATACCGACCTTCAAAGGTATTGGAGGAGTGATTTTTTTTTTTTCCCCCTTTACTATCTTATAATCTTAGGTTTTTCTCTTCCAGCTTCCTCCCAGCCAGTGTGCTGCATGTGTGTGTGAGAAACATAGTGAAAGACCCTGCAGCCTTACTGTACCATTCTGTGATAAATATTTCACATTGTTTTCATCAAGTCAAAGCTTAACACTGAAACGTTAGATGCACACTGATTATCACAGACAACTTATTTTTCTCATACAGGGTCAGTTTCCCTCTTGGGATTATTATTATTATTATTATTATTATTATTATTATATTTATTTATTTATTTTTTTACCACTAGTAGTGCTATGGGAGCTTTGGGTCTCCTGTTGCAATACATAATGTAATAACTGTACATAATCTAATAATCAACACATACTGTAATAAAATCTTGAGCGCATAACACAATAACAGTTGTGTTCATAATGTAATAAGTAATGAGGATATTACATCATAATTATAGCAAAAAAAAGTTAAATAATGTGATATATTCATCCATCCATCCATCGTCAACCTCTTATCCCGTTAGGGGTCGTGGGGGGGCTGGAGCCGATCCCAGCTGGCATTGGGCGAAGGCGGGGTTCACCCTGGACAGGTCGCCAGTCCATCGCAGATGTGATATATTCAAGTTGAATAATGTAATAAATTCAGTAGATAATGTAATAATTAAATAATAATTAAAATTAATTAAATTAAAAAAAGAGTATTGTCCTTGTTTTCTTAAAGCATAGGAACCCTCTAGTTTTACATATCACAATTGTAGTAGTTTATTTAAAGCAACAGGCCTTTGTCTGTTTGGTCAAGAGGACATTTTCATCAATCACTTCCATACTGATGAAGCCTCTTGGATGTGGGACGACTAGATATCTAGTGACCTGGACAAACGAAAACCTTTACAGAGATTATGCTGAATTTAACACATTTAAAACAATGGTGACTCTTAGAAATAACTGTTTAATACTTAATTATTCCTGTTCTTCAGTACTTTTTATCATATGTTTAGAGGTAAGTTAGGGCATGCAGCTGAGAGAGTGTCAGGGTCAGCATGACAGATATTTATAATAGGGCCTGTATAAGGGCCAACATGAGGGACAGTAACAGGATCTGCATGTGAGGCTACATTGAGCCTACTGTTATGGACTAAACTGAGGTCACTGACTGAGGCACTGCAGTAATGCACGGTTACTGTGTCAGTCAATAGTTTGATGAAACATACATTTGTTATAAAATATGCAGCAAGCATAATATTAAATAAAGGCTTTAAGCCTGGTTTTAACATAGGCTTTGTGTCAAAGAGCCTCAAGACTAGATAATATTTTCAGGGCCCTTATGATGTCCCACACCAAGTGATAAAGTAAAAAAAAAAAAGGTGCCTTTGGTGCCTCTGGTGGTGATCTGGGGTCTGGGAGTAGTTTTCTGTTTTTGAAAACTTTACCAGGTCAGTAATGCAGCTTTGCCTCACACTAAACATGCTTCACTCAGTCTCTCTTTACAGTACATATAACCTTTATAAATCAGTGTTTACACATGACCACTAGATGGAGACAAATGCCTGCTCTTATCAAATGTACAGTAACAGCCTCATTCGGAAAAAACAGCCTAACTGTACCAGAGGTTTAGCTACAGGTATAAGTGTCAAAGTTTAAAATGAAACTAGCATAGGGGACTGTATTTTGCAGGTTTGACATTGTATTTATGTTTGTATCTTTGATATATTTGTCATATTTGAACCTACACCTTACATGACATATATGAACATGTAGTTCACTGTAATTATAGCATATTAAGTTAGCTAATTTATGTCATTCCAAAGTAAAAATGGTGCAAGGCTGAGCTGACTTCTGGGTATATGATTTCCACATTTGCTCAGGCTTTTCATCCAAATTCATTCTGTTGTATGATTGGTTGACAAATTTTGAGAAACGGTATCCTTTATTTCACTAGAGTATAAAAACAGGAAATTGGGCAGTGCAGCGTGATAAAGATTCCTGCTGACAGTCAAAGAGAGCACGAATTGAAGTGAGACTCTTGAAGCAGGGACTTCTGTCTGGGGACAGTGGAAGGCATAATAGGAACCTGTCAGTCTGACTTCCCCCTGAATCTGCCCCGGCCTCATATCCCTCGGCTACCGAAAGCTGTTTCACTTCCACACAGTCTTCTGGTGAAACGCTTGCAACACTGATTCCTCGCCCTGCCAGGCAGAGTCGACAGCGGTGGTTTTCGACAAAAGATGTCCAAGAGAATCACTTCGGAAAAAAGAAGAACAGATTGCATCTCGGAAGAAGGTGTTATTTTCGAAGTCAACAACTTCTCCACACAGCATGATAATGTTCATAATGTTGTTTGCCTTCATGTCACTTTTATGTAACTTGCTTGAGATGCATTTTTTGTTTGGTTTTGTTTTGGCTGCTTTGAGCTGTCATGTAACAACCACAAAAAGAAAATGGAAACTCAAAAATACGAAAGTCTTAGTGTGGAATTAGGCCAACACAGTAGCTTCAAGATTCTGAAACTCTACTGGAGCAATCACAAGAAATCTACTATTTGGTAATAAACTGGGTTAACATTTTTTGCACATAAAAACACTTCCTGTTGCTCAATTGTCAATCAAAAGGCAGATCACAATGAATGTAATCCGTCAGAGTGTATTTATGAGCATTTACCTCATACTTTAAGTAGTTCAGTGGACCTGTAACAACAAAACACTTAATATTTTACCACAGCCATCCTTCATCAGACCTCTCATCCATGAGAAACAAAAACCTAGACAAAGACTTCCTTTGGCATATGATTCATCTGACCGCATGACATTTTCCTACCAGGCACTTGTTTTCTGCACGACAGGATATCACTCACAAAATTATTTTTTTAGTGTAAAAAGGAGAACTAGGGAACTATACTACAATAAATACACAACATTTCTGTTTATTTTAGTAGAAATGTGATTGATGTAGAAAAGAGCAGTGGGAGTCCTCCCTTCTCCCCGTCAGCTCAGCTGCTCACTCTCTTGCACTTGTCACTCATAGATGATTTTGCCCGGCGTGATGGAAAAGCTCGTTTCAGGGACCAGAGGGATTCAGGCATGACCACACAGGGTCACACAAACACAGACTAATTACTGTAGTTAGTATTCCTTGTGAAACCTCAGCAACATTGCTGTGTTCTCTCCGCCCCCACCTCCCACTGCAACTGTAGCACTTTCATGCGTGAACCTGAGCATGATGGGATGTCAAGTGCTTACTTTTTCTGGGGACTAAATTTGTTTTGGGTTTATCGGCATTCATCATGGTTTGCAGAAACAATTTCTATGAGTAAACACAGACTCTGGAACTAGAGTTAAGTGTCCTGAGTGAGAGAATACTACCCTACAGTATATTGTGTTGCTTTTTAAAAGGCCTCTCCCTGATAATCAGCTCAAGTGTATGATGACTCAGATAGCAAAACGTCTCAGTTTACCTGACTCACACACACAATCATCAGTGCCAATTTTAGTATGCACTTTGTTTGATAAAGCACAATCGGCTGTCCTACCCAGACCAACCGACCAACCAGACCAAGTACAGAACACACATATACAGGATAGTGTGCAGCACTTAGGAAGCAATATTTTTTTAAATAAGCCTGCTAGAATGATTTTTTTTTTTTTTATTGGAGCTAAGCAGTACACTTGTCACAAATCAAACAAAAGTGAAAGCGCTATACTTCTCCATGGTCTTCAGTTGCATTGTAGTACATTATTGCTGCTGTAAGCATTCAGATCTCACGAAGCATACTTCCTGTCAATCAGCTAGGCCTAATCTGATGAAATAGATCATGATATTTTTCCATTATTTTGTAATGCTAATGTCACAACTGAGTGTCAGAAAACATCCATATCTTGGTGCTATACATGTTAGCCTGATGAAAGATGGGTATGATGGACAATCAGGGGGAATTCTGGTGTTGTGAACACACTGCAAAATCATACGAAACAGATATTCCCAGAAGACTACTACTGAATTTTTAGTATAAAATAGGTGCCTCATAGTGAACTGAAAATAAAAAAGATTGGTCCTCCTGTTAAAGGAAAGGTCGCTGGTTAATTCTTGACATTGGAAAAAGCAGTAGAGCAAACTAACGCCGACATAATTGCTTCTGTTTTCTGGACCTTCACACTTCATCAGCAGGTAGCACAGGAAGACGATACAAACTCCACACAGAAGGGCCCCCACCTGGATTCCTCTTGCTGTGAGGCGACAGTGCTAACCACTGCACCACTGTGTAGCCCTAGGCAGCCGTAAGTAAAATACATTTGGAAATCAACGTAACACAGCTACAGCATGTAGCAAACATCACTGACAATGTCATGCGATAATCACATGACTATTGTCACCAACTTAACTTACAAAACAGGTTGGACACATCCACCTCCCCACCCACCTACCATAAGTGGTCCTTTTTGTCTGTCACTAACTCTTACTGTAGCATTTATACACGGATGTGATTGCATTGCAGTCAATGCAGGAGACATGACATACAAATGACACACAGAAATCAAGAAAAGTCTACTTATTGCACAATACATGCCTTGCACATTATCGTGATATTCATATACTGTTTTGTGCAAATGGGCTGAACTTTATCTACAAGTGTGATACAACCAAAAGCACCAGAACATGAAGCAAGTAAATACAACTTGAATAGAGAGTTAACACTGAATTAAATGCGAGGGTGAAAGGATGCTAAAGAGTATTTCTGTAGTCACTTTAAGTAGAGTCATCTATCTGGACCTGATTAGCTCTTTTACAAAAGCTAACACCACTGAAGTTAAGCTTGCGCTCCCCGAACAAGTAGCTGGCTTTGTGTGTTTGTTAGGTATAAGTCATTACACAGTGGATACTTAAGCCCATTGGTTTCTCCACCAGAAAACTTGCTGAGAAGAATGAGAAGAAAAATGATTTTCTACATCCAAAGTGGCTTTCAGTGTGGCTGTTTGAGAAAAACACTTATTTGTAAAATCACATTAGTATGAATTGTAAATAGTAGACACTACATAATTCACTGGACAAGTTATAACAGTGAACCCACCAGATACTGCATGGGCCTACAATCAGCTGCTGATGGTGCAGTATTACTGGAACGTATGATGAGGCATCCTGAAAAAAATATTAAAAAATAGTGAATAATGTTGCAACATAAACAGGGTCCTGTGAAATGCAGATAGGTGTGTACATAAAATGAAATAAAATGTAATGTTTAATCCAGAGGAGCAAGGAAGAGGGTGTGGAGTTCAGTAGCAAAATCTACAACATGATGAGCACATATATGTAGCTTAAAATAACTGTATGCGCTAATGTGAAAAGAATGTTAAGAGGTTGGTTCAGTATGTGGATAAACTGGACCACGTCTGAGGGCTATTTTTATTTTTTTAGTGTCAGTGGAATGTTTAATTTAATTTGAACCACTCAGATGACTCATTTGGTTTTGTCTTCTTGATGAATGTCCCCACAGAACAGAGTCTGGTATTCATAATGTATCTACGTCTTTAATGAAAGGCCTTGGACCGGAACAAAGCTGGCAAATGCGGTCAGTGTACTTCTAACACATCATGTGAAATAAACTATAAATGTGACATAAAATTAAACTTTTGAATGATAGATTTCTTTTTTTTTTTGATGCAAAAGGCTAATGGACTACCTCAGTTCACATAGGAAAATGGATCAGAGTAAACTGATACTTGTTGTGCTCTCAGCAATCTGCTATCAGTGGCAGTCATCAACTTGTTTCCACTTCTGCATCAACCATACAACAGGAAGTCAACCCAGGACAGATGATGATTCATTTAGTCAGTTTAGTTAAGCCACAACACACTCTATGTGTCACTGGCAGCATCTTTGCTGTGTTGTAATTATAGGTGCAACTGTGATCAATGGCCCACTTTATTCTATGGCAGCTTGACTGAGTTCCTATATATTCCTACTACACTGGGTGATGGATGCTGTAGATTGTAACTATCATTATTTTCTTTTTTTGATGTGTTTAATTCAAGATCAAGTTTTACTGTCGTCTGCATTTAAACCATCAGAAATATATCCAGTGCAATTCTTGTTCTTGTTTACATTTCGGTGGAAGATAATTTATCTTAATAGTGGATCATTAAAGTCCAACATCTAGACTAAGACTAAATTGTTGCACACCATAAAGCACCAGACCTCAGAAGTAGTGGTGCCATCCTTGGGGTCAGTATGAATACCACAACAATACACAGACATTTTACATGTCATGAGTAGACGTGCCTTTTTGCATGTCATTTCTTTGCCATGCAAATGTCTGTAGTTAGGTTCAGGCAAGAAAAAGACTTAGGGTAAGGGAAAACATCATAGGTGGCCTTAAAATATGTAAGTAAACTAAGTAAAACACAAATGTCATAAATGTAACTTACAAAACAAAATTCCTGCCAAAAACAAGTCTCCTGGTTAAAAGTCCACAATTTGTTTGGTCCATACATCTCCCAACCCGCCCACCAAAAGTTGTCTTTGTCACTTTTTAAACGATCTAACTAACTATCACCGTAGAATTTTTACGCAGATGAATTTACATTGCAGTCATTGTGTACAAATGACACACACAAATCAAGAAAGACGTACTTATTTTACATTAAACACCTTGTGTCTTATCATGGCATTGATATGCCTTTTTGTGCGAACGTGTTGTGCCATGTCACAAGATAAATCTGACGGGTCACAAGATGATTAAAAAGACAGAAAGCAAGAAAAACATCTCTGTTACACAAAATATATTTTTGTTATATCAAAATGTTTTCAAATCTGTGCTTTGTTCTTGTGAATCACTGGATTGATTAGCCTCTGGATAACACTAAGCTATTAAAGTGAAACAGTCTGTGAAGAGAGCATCACTGTTTGGTTACTCTGCTTACCAACAAGGAAGCATAACACAACCTGCGTAAAAGGGTGATGAGTAAGCATGGTTTGGGTCACAAGCCAAAAAAGGCTGGTAATAATTTCCCGAATTTCCCTCCGGGGATTAATAAAGGTTCATCTTATCTTATCTTATCTTATCTTAATCAGACCAGCTGATGAAACTGATGAAATCATTTGCACAGTCTAAAAATCGGACATTTCAAGCAGACAACCTTTTAACACTAAAAAGATTTGGATCACTGAGATAAGCTGGTTGACTGTTGCATTTTGGTTCTATACGCTCTTATTTCCTGTCTCTGTTTGAATTTACATTTCATTTTCCAGAGAAACAATGCCAGGTAGTTGACCTACAGTAACTCACAGGCCACATGACAGGAAAATGGTGGCAACTACGAAGCAAAATGTAGGTCAGGAATAATGGCACTGTTATTAACAAGGCCACAAATACACCTTAGTGCAGTGGGACAATGGGCTGCATTAAAAAAAAAAAAAAAAATCAAAGCAACTTGTCTGTCTGAAAAGCATGTTACAGTAATTCAGGATAATCCGGATACCTCACTGTGAACATTTCCCACTGGAACGACAATCTGCTTCATATAGAATCCCAATAGGGGTAACTGAAATACTGTCATCAATTAAATTACAAATTTATTACTATAATATATTTACTTATGCCTACATTTAATTGCACTATGTTATACCTTAGATTATTTTTTTCTTTTACATTTACTTGTATGATTTCCACTTCAATATATACATATTGTATGAGCATTGTTGAAGGAACCTGTGACGAAAGATGTTCGTTGCCTCAGACTGCTTTGCTGGAATTAGCATATGACAAAAAAAACCTTGATAATTGGATAAATGAGAAAAAAATGACGTTTTGTTTGTTTGTTTTTATTCTTGTTATTATTATTATTATTATTAAATGGAGTTTCCAGAATTTCTGGCAAAGAGTAAAACATTTTAGTTCTTCAATAAAGCCAATAACAACAACAAATCTAAAAAAAAAAAAAAAAAATATGAGGTGAGAAATGCGGTGCTAATGTTCAGAATCACAGGGCTGGAAACCAAACCACAATTTTGCATTTGTAACTTACTGTTCAGTAAGTCCTGTCAGTTAACGTTGTTACTGTGAAGCTTTCCATTCTTCCAGGGCACTTGTGCAGTTTCCAATAATAATGTGGCATATTTACCACTCTAAATTCTGAGTAATTTCTGAAACAACAGATCCTTAACTTCAGACAAAGATAGAGAAACACAGGCTAAAATAACAACTGTAAATAGCAGACTGTATTAGCTGTAGCTAAGTAAGACAATGGTGGTTGAGTTGGCTTGAAATGCAGTATCCTGCTGTTGTTGTTTTAATGTTTGGCAGTGGATTGCTAAATAATTTGCTGAAACTCACAAGAAAGCTCTGTACATTTTCCCAAGGGAATGAATAATGTATCTTGTATTTATCTAAAGCTGAGGGAGCTGCAGATTAGGTTTGTCAATACAATTGACCCCCTTTCATATCATCTGACACATTGTTATAAAATTATAAATTATAGTCGCTTTAAGGAATAAACATTGTGAATTAATCAATCACAATGAACACTTTTTGTTATAGGCCATGCATGTAAATATGAATAGACACTACCATGATGATGCTGTGAGCGCTGAATTACCCAAAGTGGTTTCATTTGCATTCTTGTAACTTTCTCACGTCCCTGATGAAAGTACAGTTCACCCAAGCATGCAATATTAAAGGCGTCGCCTCGCACGTGCTTCTACTGCAGCTCCTGTTCTTGTGTGGAAAGTTTGAAATAAACCCACTTCAGCATTCTCTTAACCACAAACATACCACTATACACAGTGATGAGACCCCTGAGGGAATCCTGAAAAGCACTACACACCCACACACCTAGACACACACACACACACACACCGAAACACAGACACCGAGACACTAGCAAAATTCCCATTACTGTTTCAGTCTGTTTCATAGGACATCGGACATGCATATTCAAATAATAACTGTCCTTACATTAGTCAGACCATCTTTCAATTTTTGTGTGCATATTTTCTGACCTTTTATAGAGTTTTAGATTGCTGATCATAAGATTTTCTGTGAACCTGGTGACTCTGCAAATGTAGTACAATGCACAGAGCTGACCGTAAACAGGCAAGAGACCATGTGTCACAAACTGCAGCAAAATACCCAATGGAGACACATATTCTGAACATACGTGTCTAAAGAATTGTCCTAAAACCCAAATAATATTGGCATATCTTAATCGGAAAATGCTACACTTGAAATAAGGCATAATTCTGAATATCCAAAGGAAATATGCTATTGATATGACCCATAGCCAATTCAAAATATTGTAATTTCTGAAAAATAGTGTAATATTGGTGTATAATGTGTTAGTCAGTCTCATTTTTAACTTTCCAACCCTGTCAATCTCTGTCCCAAGGGCCCATTATCCTGAGAGCCCAGTCGTCAAGAAAATGTCCCATTGGACAAAACAAATGGCCAATGCTCTGAACATACAGATTATCCATTCAGCAAACAGTAACACATAATTGTTCACTAAATTATGAATCCTGCTATGGCGAAGTGACCCATTTAACTCTACGTCTGATTAGCGAGCACTTGGTTGGATTGGTTTAGAAACCAATCACAAACCTATCACATGCCTAAACCTAACCAACCAAACCGACAAACGGAACGAGTAATAAGAGGTAAAGTGGTGGGTCATATCTTCGCTATTTAGGGAAAAAAAAAATCGGAAACGTCCAATGACAGCCTACTGCATAACAATGTGCATCTGTTTATTGCACAGCAAGCCCTTTGGAACAATGGGTGTTTCCTTCTGGAAAAGGGGGCTGTCGGAGAAATGGGCAGTCCCCGTCCCAAGTCCATTTGTTTCCACATAAATCTCTGAAAACAGCTCAAAAATGTAATATGTGACTCAATAATGAGTCATTTTAACTGTGTTTTTAACCGGTATTGTTGTTTGTTCTTCATTGTTTTCATTTTTATTGTTTTATACTGTGTTCTATTTATAGATATAGAGTATCGATTCAGATCGTATAGATTCAGAATTTTGTAGAAACTTTGTTGCAAACATGAGATTGTAATGATGTCTATAGAAATAATTCTTGCCTATTTATTAACTGCTGTATATCAAGAATATGGCTGTATATGTATGTATACAGTACAAACCTTTGATTACGCTGAAGCTCAGCGAAGAAGCTTTGAAAAAGCACTGCAAGACTGTTTTAATTCCTACAACTATTGTATGCTATCTGTATTGGTTGCTTTAATAAACACGATCATTGTCAATGATTTCACCATTTCGTGAACCCCCTTTCCCTCCCTTCTTTCTCCTAACCTCAAAACACATTTGAGGCACATTCCCTTGCTTTCAGCCTTGCCATTGACAACTTTAAATGTCACTTGATGACAATCCTTTCTGAGCCATTAGGCTGGCAGCACACTCCAGCCTTAAGGAAACTCAACTGTTCACCTGCCGTGAACTGTGGTCTGCACACTGAGAAACACAGTAGAAATGCTGCATGTGGCATAACGGCACTCAGACACACCAGCCTCCAATCAGCACCTTAATCACAGCCACCCACACACAACCATCCCCAATCACTGTCAATTAGTGTACGGGTGATGACACAGGTCTACAAGATGAATGACTGTTGTTGAGTAATTCACCAAATGAAATGCCTGAAATGAAATGAAATGCCAACCAGAGACATTAAAGGGATTGCTGCCTCAGTAGACACTAAATACATTTTGATGTTTTTTTTTCTTTTGTCACATATTCAGATAGTCTTGCCCACCCTTAATCGACGCCATGTTTTCAGGCCCCTAGCTATCCACCTCTGGGTTCCTTCATTCAGAGTTTTCCCCTCCATTCAGTGTCCCTATACATTCAATATACATATTACACTCACCAACAAATCCTGTCTCACTGGAATTTTACAGCGGTGAATCAGTGAAAACAGTAACTGAAACAGCTGTATATGGAATGGCATTTCGCTACCTGTACCAGCAGGCCCTCAGCGTCATAGGTATGACACCTTCCCTGCCAGGTTAAAGGAGAGAGCTGGAGGGAACGGAGCTGTTTACAGTCTACTGTAGCTCCTTACAGGAGTCACCAGCAATGTCAAAATGCCAAAACGTTTGTTTTCAAGGATTCAGTTCTATGACTTAAAGGATCTGATGCAAAATGTGAAGCGGCCCAGAAGGTAAGCCAGACTAATGATACTGAGTAATAGTTTGATTAAGGTGAATAGGCTTATTTTTTTGGGGAAACTTTACATTTACATTAACCAACACAAAGTTTAACTTCATTTGTTTCACAGAATTGATATTGTCTTTAACCGAAGGAGGCATAGGAAGGACATCATGGTTCAAAAAATAAATGATGACACACATCCTTCAAAACAACAACAAAGGTAGTGTACGTAGTAGTAATATATACATATATCTCAATGTTATGTCTGTTTATTATGATGAAAATGAATACTCAAAGCTCTCTTTATTACAGTGGGCAGACTGATCATAAACTCCACCTGACTCTGGAAAAGTTGCTGCAGGATAAAAGTAAGAAACTTTTTTTTTTTAATTGGGTGCTTATATCTGGATATCAAAGTATCCCAAAATAAACCATAAACATTAACATCTCTTGGAAAACCTGTTAAAATTTGTGTGCACAGAATTACACTCCATGATCGTTCTAATGAGATTTAGTGAATAACTTAGACGTCTCATTCTTTACAGAGTATTTAGCAGCGTTCCGCAGCTTCTTGCGGTCTGAGTTCAGTGAAGAAAACATTGAGTTCTGGCTCGCTTGTGAAGACTTTAGGTCGACCACTTCACCGGAGGACCTCCAGTGGAAAGCAGAGGGGATTTACCAGGAGTTCATCCAGCCTACAGCCTGCAGAGAGGTCAGTTTGACAGTGATTTGATGGTTCATGGATGAAAGAGACTGAGCTGGATGAGTAGTCAGCAGACAGTAGAAATGAACTCTATTATTTGTCTTCTTTAGCATACTTAACTAAACATAAACAAATGTATACACTATGGATTTCCCCAAACTGAGATTACAAAACAGGGGAAAGTGTTATTGCATCAGCACAGGAAGTGACACTTCATATTAGCAAGAAGGCTGATTAACCCATTTGTGCCCGGAACTGATTTTTTTATTTTTGGCAGAGGAGTTCACTGGGTTTGCATAAGCACAAATGTGAAGAATTTTCAAAATCGGTCAAACCAGAAAAGTTAGTTTTTCTTATCCTGCTATATCTTGTATTTGGACACGTGATTAATGTAGTCTCATGTCCTACGTTCCCAAATATATAGTATGATAAGAAAATGTGCTCATTGTAGTTTCTGAGATACAGACAAACAAGTCTTTGGTATCTATGAACTCATAACAAGTTGATTATCAAAGATATGCACACATATGCAGTGTAAAAAAAACATATTTCATATATAAAATTTAATAAACACAATGTTAGTGTTGACGTGACTTTGACCATTCATCAAAAATTTTAAAGTTATACTGTTAGATACTTACCTATAGTATGACTTTTGACCAATCAGAACAAATGCTGTGTCATTTTTCCTTATCATATTAAATACAGCTTTTGGGCACAAGTGGATGCAGCATTGTGTGGATGACGACTAAATGTCACAACTTCCACTGATTATCGTGCTACATGAAGTGTTTTTGTTTGCTGCACTGAGGTCAATGTGCATCCTCTGAGTCTAGGGTGGGCTTCAGTAGCATTTCATATTGCGATCACACCTTTTGTTTTCTTTGGTGTTGATCAAGATGGGAAACCTGTGTATTCTGAATCTAGGTTTTTTTAGGCTTTTTCTTCTGATTACAAGGAGAACTTAAACTTGCATGGCAGTCACGGAGTCACAAGATCACACAAGAGTCGCAGGATCACACGAAAATCCATCTTGTCAGGCTTCAAGTAGTGCGTTTGTGTCTGGAATGCCAGACAGAGCTCCTGAAGAGGTTAGCATAGATGCTGCATCAGAACTGGAGGGTAGCTCTTCTTTGAAAGAAGAGGAAAGAATGGCATTGAAGGGGATGATTTCGCTCTTCCCTTGACTACTGACAGCAAGAGTTTGATTGACATTTGGTTTATCCAGTCTTCTGCCAAGTATTTAAGTGCCTGGCCTTTTCCCAACAGTTTCCAATGACAGCTTCTCAGATATATGTATAACAAACCATCTGGCAGGTCGGGTTAAGGAGACCTAACATTGCCAACAAAAATAGTTTAAGTTTGATAATGTCTCTGACATTGAACAATCAACACAAACTCTTGTCACATTTGAAACAGTTTGACAAACTTGACTTTGCTTTAACAGCTTTGCTTTAATTTAATAATAATTATTTCCACATAAATGAACCCTAATACTCTACATATGCTCCATGACATGGTTAAATAAATTGGATGTTCATAAGCTCTAAATCTGTGATTGGTGTTGGCAGGACTTTTTATGCAGCATTCTCTCCCAGATCCCAAATGACTCTATTAAGATATTGCTTAGTCACAATTCTGGCAAAAGAAATTTGTCACCTTTTCAATACTTTCCTAGATTTTGTTTTTTCATGAGGTCAGGAGGATGGAAAAATCAATCCTGTGGGCAGAGAGTTTCTGTATGTAGTTTGCATGTTCTCCCCATGTTTGCATGGGTTTTACCTGGACTGACTGTAACCCCACCCCCACCCCCAGGGGCACTATGAATGGGGACATTGCATCAGGAAGGGTATTAGAATATACTAAATCAAATATGTGGATCATAAAATCTGATCTCAGTTGATCTGCTGTGGCGGCCCCCTAATAGGATCAGCCAAAAAATGAACAAACCAAAACAGTGCAAAAAAAAAAACAAACAAAAAAACGTGTTGACTGGGAAAGTTAGAAAGTGAAAGTTAAGAAAAGGAATACTTCAACATGAAGCATTATCAGATGCCAAAATATGCCTTCAACACATTCACAAATATGCAACACAATATACATTGTGCCTTTGCTTCTTCTCTAGATCAATGTTGACCACCACATCAAGGAGAAGATCAAGAAGTCTTTGGAGAAGCCGAGCCCCTCCTGCTTCGATGAGGCCCAGAAACATGTTTACCTCCTAATGGAAAGAGATTCTTGCCCCAGATTCCTGCTCTCAGATGCCTACCTGAGTCTAAAGCACAAGACCAAGTCTCATTGGTACATTTAGCACAAAACACTGTATCTAAAATGCTTTTCTAATCCTCGCTTGTTGGTCTTTTTTTTTTTTCTTGTTTGGCTGAATTGATCTGATTGATTCACCTCTCCATTGCTTTATAACTCAAACAGAAATATTGTTTTCAACCATGTGAAACAGCAACCTGTTACATGATGGGATATTGATGAAATATTGTGGAAAGTAATAAAGCAGGAAAAGAGAAAGTGGGAAAAAGTATATGTACGTAGGGGGGAAAGAATGGCGTTGGTATGGGCCAGGATTTTAGATGACAGCACAGAGTTTGGAGTTGTTTGAAATACTGTATGTGTTAACAAAAAGTAAGTTAAGGTGCAGAGTATCGTAGGATAAGTGGTTTCTGACATGTAGAATGAAATGACCGAGTTTTCATAAATGAGCATTAAATTCAGAGTTTTTCAAATTCATGACTCCTTGACCATCTTTGGATCCGTTTCATGAGATGAGTAGTTCTCACTCATTGTCTATAACTATTCTTACTTTTATGACTATTTTCCATGAAGTCAGACTTTTGAGACAAACATTTATATTTATCTGACTGGCAGTCTAACTAGACATGTGGGGATGGGCATGAGTCAAAAATGATAAAAAAAAAAAAAAAAAAAAAGGAGAACAGTTTCCACAGCTCACCCAGCAAGGAGATTCTGTCTCTGGTCACATGTCTGATATCTCCTCTAATTAGGTGCTGAGGCAACTCCACACACCAGCAACAGGGTTTGCCATACTGGAAAAAAGTAACCCCGGGGTAACCCTTGATCTCACTCTGTTCTGTAAATGGCCTTATTCCTAAAAATTGTGCCTTAAAAAGGAATCCTGAGGCAGCTAATAATAACTCGGGGGGCTTAAACGACAACACTGGAGTCATCAGACAACCTGATGCGTAGCAGATCAGGCTGAATGTGTTGCCTTGTTAGGGGAATAAGCTCATCACCCACAAGACAATGACGGCAGAGATACACAATAGCTTTACTTGGAGAAATAACCTTAAAGAAGTGTACTTTGAGAAAAATAAAACCAATTGTTTAAATAAAAGTATTAAAAGTGGAGAATAAGCTTTTCATGTCTCACCTAAATTAAGATTTATGTTTCATGGGTGAAACTTTGGAAGCTTGTTTTGTTTTTTGGAAGTATAGTCTCTCCAGGTGTAATAAATGGCATGGAGTAAAATGAAATTATTAAATATGAAGTGAGCTTGAATTGGTTTCATTCTCATCGTGTGCCCATAAAACACTCACTGCATCACTTGCACTGCATATATTTATGCAATATATAATATATTAATTCAAAAAGTTTTTAAACTGTCATATCTAGTGATGGGACAAAAGCCGGTGGATGTGGGAGTAATGGAAGTCCTGGTATTAGTTACATTTTATGTATAAAATGTTAATGCTCCTTGATATTTTGTTTGCTCTATAACTTTACCATATCTTCTGCCTGTTAACCTCAAACTAAAGCATAAAGTACACCTGATGTACCTTTAGGCAATGTACTACATACATTTAAGTATTTCATGAAAGATTTTCACGTATTTTGATTTTCAAATTATTTGTGAAAAAAACGAATGAAAATGAACTTTACTCATTCAGTAACTCTTGCTAATGAAAAAACATGTTAATCTCAACTCCAAGGTCCACTTACTAGCTCTAGAGCTTTCAACCATGTGTAATGGTCCTCATCAGTGAATGGAGTTATCTTTATGATGTGACCAATGCTCCTGCCCCTGTCCCAGTTCAAGGAAGGTCTTTACCATTGGATTTTATTTTGTCACTTATGTGCTTAAAGGTACAGTATGTAAGATTTGGTGGCATGTAGTGATGTGGGTGCAGACTGCAACCAACTAAGAACCCCTCCGCTCACCCCTCCATTTTAAAGATGGCGTTAACTTGAGCCACAGAGTGCAAAACCATGGTAACGCCATTTGTCTCACTCAGAGGCCACCCTTACCATAATAACATTAGTTTAAGAGCAACAGAAGTCAGACGGTGGCTGGTGTTACCATGGTTTTGCACTCTGCGGCTCACATTACCACAGTTTCACACGTTTTTTCATTTTGGGTTTGATGCAAAATGGTGAACTCTGTGAAGAGGACCCATTCCCTATGTAGATAAAACCGTTCATTGTAAGGTAACATAAACACAACAGCTCTTAGTTTCAGGTGATTATACACTAATAAAAACATGCATTTGTGTTCCATATCCTCAAAATGTTACACACTGCTCCTTTTAATCTAAATTTCCCCTACATTGTGTTTTCAGGGGCATTATCACTGCCTACACATATATATATATATATATATATATATATATATATATATATATATAACACTTCTAAGTTGTTTTACCAAATCATTTTTGAGAGGAAATGTACTTTATGGACTTTGACACCAGAGACTGGGGTTTGCATCCTCAGTCCTGCATGTGGTTAGGTTTTTAGACGACACACGGACTTTGGTCAATGTTTGGGAAAGACCATAGTTGGGTGAAACCCGTCATGTCTTATGGCTAAAGTCACACTTCTGGCTTTTTCAATATTTAACCAAGACCACCATATAATCACAAAAAAGTTTAATGATGCTGTAGTTGCTACAATCAGATATTGTATATGTTGACCATGAACATTTTACTGATACATTCAGTATTGTGACATGGCAGTGATGAGTTTTTAAACAAAATGTCCTCATTGTATTGATAAAAAAACACAATTAGGAGGTTCTAACATGTATTTGCTGTTATATATTAGTAGTACATTAATGTAATCTATTGGGCTGCAAGCTGAAACCATTTGCAGGTATCACTATAGACAGTTATTTCAGTGTCAAACGTCAGTAACTCTGAGCATACTGGGATGTCAGGGGTTGCTCCTGCTACATGACAAAATCTCCTGCATCACATGGCCCATCATTCTTCACACACAAGCTGTCACTGTTTTGCTCATAGCCCAGCACAGTTGCCATGGTAGCAAAAAGGAAGTGGGTACTGTCAATGGCACGGTGTTAGTCAAGACAGTCACACTTGGGGAACTTCACTCCCGGATGCTATACAAGCTAATAATGTATGGCATGGCACAGCATGCTGCTGTGCTCCTCCTTATACTAACTGTAGTCACACAATAAAATATGAAGGGAAAGCTCTCAGTTCAGTGTTTGGTGATTCTTCGTAACGCCTCAGTACTCAGAACCGTGTTTGGGCAAAAGAGGGAGAGCAGCATCAGTGAAGCCGAGCCAAAGGGCAGAATGTAACAGAATAGCCTGGGGCATCAGATGGTGAGCAGGAGCGACTGGCAAAGATACATTCAGTCAGGTTTCTGGTGTTTTTAATTACCTTCTGAATCCTATTTATTTTCATTTCCTTCTATAATCTGCTCCCTATTATAACTTGTATTGGCAGAGAAACATAATAGAGCCGAGGCTGGTGATTACATTGACTCCTCTTGGTTTGTCAAGCTAAGTAGCTCTTGAATATAAAAAAAGAACATCTTTTTTTTTTTTTTTTTAAATCAGGATCAGTATTTTATCTTACTACAACTTTAAATCAGATCTACTAAAAAGTGGATTGTTAAGCATTGGCCTTAGAAACAGGCTGGGAGTGAATTACATGTGTGTTGGACCTGCAAACCTCTATTGGTTAATGTTCAAATGTATTGACAATATTAAGTATTATCAATGGAAGCATAGCAGTACTGATCTAACAGTGATACCCTCTGTTGGATCTTCAGCTGCTTTTATAGACATTTATTTGTGAAAATTTTAAAAAACAAAATAATTTCCCGCGTTAAGGATGCCAAGGATGAGAGGAATAATGCATCTCTAATCAAAATGTCTATGTTGATGTGAAGTCAGCAGCAGATGGTGTGACTCTGTCCTGTCACATTTCTAGCCAAAGCTTTGAGTGGAGCAAGGAGACGCGGTTACATTTGCAAGTTTTTCCTCCAAAATTACCATAGGGACCGTATCTATGCTGAAGATGTTGTGGTACTCTTAAGTAGAAAGAAGTAAAACACTAAAAGTGCAGCTTTGGATTCTCAGGCCTCTAATCGATCAGGCAAACAAAACAATCAAGACGTCTTGACAAAAACACTGACATTTTGCAACCAGGGCTGGCATTACTAACATAATTGGACTAAAATTTTCATTTTGTGGGTGCTATTGATTCATGAGGTAAGGTTTTTTTTAATATGTGCACCCACCTGATCTATTATGAGAGCCAATCTGCACCACCCAACCTGCAAAAATATGCGTTAATTAACCACCCGACCTCCAAACTGCCAACTTCAGCAT
This sequence comes from Pterois miles, assembly GCA_947000775.1. Lineage (NCBI taxonomy): Eukaryota > Metazoa > Chordata > Actinopteri > Perciformes > Scorpaenidae > Pterois > Pterois miles. Next base: position 6,501,142 of record CAMQGK010000171.1, on the reverse strand, counting down.
TAGTAGCACAGTTATCAGGACTGACTTCTGGAAGTTAGTAATAACTTTCTTGTAACACTGCTTTGAACCCATGCATCACTCGTAGGTGGCTCAGTTGGCTCAGTAGTTGTATTACTATCGTTAGCACCTTCGCAACCTATATTCATCACCAAGCCTCAACTTTAATGCTCAAAATGATATAATACCATATATTGCAAAAGAAATGTTGCCAGCTCAAAGGGTCAATAAGCTGCTATCAAACTCAGAATTGGGGGGCTGTTTTGGACAATATTTGGAAACTAACAATTTGCCATTCTTACCCACTTAATGCTGCAATTGACCAAGTGTGCAGAGGTGTGAAAGTTTGTTGGATCTGAACTTCTCTCACACATCTACTTCCATAAATTTTTGTGTATAAAACAAAGTGTAGCATCATGAATGCTTTCAAGGAGAGACTGTCAGAAAGTGTGTACCATTATCAAAATGTGGATGATTATCAAGTCTCACCGCTCTCCATGACAATGTTATACTGTAGCTATAGACATGGCCGGATGACACTTTGCACAAACTAGTTTGGTTCACGCATACCCTTGCTTTAAGATGCTATAAATTTAAGATCTGATGTTGAAGCCAATAAATTCCCACAGCTCATTCTTCACTTCCAAGTTCATACTTACAGCGCCAGGCAAAATATGTCAAAGGGCAGCACTGATTTGAAGGAAACATAAAATGTCAAGGGTCAGCACTGCTAAAGCTAATTTCAGCTAGTCACTCGCCAAGAAGCTGTCCAGTTCACTACATATTCTCACACCGCAACTCGATTTCTGGCCAAGGCCCATTATTTGTCTTCACCCCTGTCTGTTCCTGGTCCCTTGAACAACTCGCAGGCTCAGATATAAAAAGCCTGTGGTCCATCAAATGTGTACGAGTCAGTGTTGACATTGGCATATCTATGGGTACCATGTTCATTATTGCAGTAGTTGACCTTGTTGGCCATCCCTCCCTTATGTCACAATTTCACACAATTGCTTCAGTCTGCGATAACTTAGCCTCACAGAAATGCATCTAAATATTAATGTATGTATACATATTTATATACTACTGAGATATGTATCATAGAGTATAATCATTACAGTAAAAATACAACATACACTTGAACATTGTGCCCTCCATATAAAAATTTCAGTCCACAGCTTGACCATGTAGGTACATTTCAACAGTAATGTAATAACTCTGTGTCTGAAACAAGAGAGTGGTCATGGTATGACGTTGTGACAATTTTTCGGACTTCCCGTTGCCTCTGTGTTGCAATCAATTTGCTGTTTCCTCTTTCTCGCAGATGACTGTGGCCTTGTGTCGCATGACTTTACGACACATTTTTTAATTTCCCTTTGAGCCATCGATAAAAGTAGATTTTTTTTCACACAAAGACTAAAATCCAAAGTTATACGAGACAGAAAAAAAAGCAATACTTCCATTTCAGGCTTCAGTCTCATTTCAGTGAAGCTACCAAAAACACACAGTGTGTGAAGGTCACAATTTGCCTATCACAGCACACTGTTACTGTAATTTGCATCCATATTGCCAGACTAAAAATAATGTGAACACAGCAAATAATGTGAACACAGCACGCTTTCAGCCTCATCCAGACGGGAGGAGGGAAGGGAAGGAAGCACAGAGACATAATAGGGAGTAAAGCATCAAGAGGGGTGGGGGGTTGGGTGGGAGGCATACATGTAGTACAGTGTGAGTATGTGTTGTTTCTAACAGTGAGGTAGGAGGAAAGGAGGAACATGAGAAGGAGGAGGAATGGGGTGCTTCCTCTTCTGTCTGGGCTGAGCTGCTGATGTATCCCAGCAGTCCCCGGTCAGTAGGGACAGGAAACCTTGGTATAAAAAGCTGCGTCGCAGGGGGAACCCTCCTAAGTGTCTCTCAGCTGCAGCATGACCAGGACCGAGAGCCCGAGAGTGTGGACTTAACAAGACAATGCCCAGCCTAATCGTCGAACCACTCAACACACAGCATTTCATCATGGACAGAGATGACAGGAAGAGAAACAAGAACATGTGAGTGAAACGCTTACTTTTAATGCTGAGCTGGGCTTTCCAGTAAATATGCTGACTTGAGGCTTGATGAAAATTCACTTATTTGATAGTCAGTATATCTGCACAAGTTTTGCTTTTTCAGCTCTCATGTCAAACCTCTCAGACACAAGAGCACACTCAGGAATATGATGGATGCTTCATGGAATCTCCTGAAAATAGCTTAACTTAATAATGTCATCTAACTTTACGACACCACATGCTCTCTTTTCTAATTGCTAACATGCCCGACATGCTTTGACAGATTCACTGGAAACTAATTTAAACAGCAGTAAATCCAGTCGGGATTTATTCATGTATTTCTTATCTCCACACAGCGGAAAGAACTTTATGTGCCGACTCCAGTGCATGTTCTCACACTCATCAACCTCTGAGAGGTAAGGAGACTTATGGAGTGTTTTGCATACATTTCAGTTCTAAAATAGCCAGCCTGCTCCTATCACTTCCATCTATGGCATCATGAAAGGATTCAAATGAACTGGAGACACCATGTTTGCTTTGGCACGGCCCGCACTCTCGCCAACATATCCCATGGTTTGACATTTTTTGTAAGAATTAGATAAGCACATCTGCTACGCTTTCTTGATTAGACTGCTTCTGTGTGTTCGCCAGCCCCCTCACAGTTTTCTTTATTTTACCCAAATTTGATTCTGGTTAAGTAATCTAACTTGCATTCTCTCCCAGCAGGCTAAGTTTAGAAGATACCCAACAATGGTCACAGTCACTGGAAAGGCTTCTCGAGTCTAAATGTAGGTTGCTTTTTCCCAGAGGACGAGAACACTGCTAGAACAGTAAATCATATTTCTGAGAGTTTAAAGAGAATATTTGCTTCTGTAAAGAAAAAAAAAAAAACGGGTGTTATCTGTACTTCATGCTTGCTGCGTTTTCTGTGCTTTCCTCAGATGGACTAGCCACCTTTCGCAACTTTCTCAAATCTGAATACAGCGATGAGAACATTGAGTTCTGGCTCACCTGTGAGGACTACAAGAAGATCAAGTCTTCATTCAGAATGTCCTCGAGAGCAAAAAAGATTTATGAACAATTCATCAAAGCAGAATCTCCTAAAGAGGTAAAGTTAAAATATATTCATACGCAGACACTCGCATATATTTTATCAGATGGAAAAATGGAGACACATATTGAGCATCAAAGAGTATCAAATAAGCAAAGTGCCTGAGCCTAAAATATCTTGCTCTTGGCTCAAATCCCCCTCATCCCTATCCATCTGCCTCATTCCAGATCAACATCGACTATCACACCCGAGAGCAGATCAAAAGGAACGTCAAGACTCCCACCATGCACTGCTTTGACGACGCTCAGAAGATAGTTTACGGCTTGATGGAGAGAGACTCGTACCCACGGTTCCTCCGCTCAGACATTTATAGAACTCTCCTGGAAAACCTTGCCGCCGACGCCACGAAGGGATGAAAGCTTGGACAAGGGCGGAGAGAAAGAGAGAAAGGACATAAAACCCATAACTGGAATGTTTGAGCTCCTTCAGGAGGAAGGGCCGATGACAAAGAAGGAAGGAGGGTCAATCCGCGTGCCACACGGATGCATACAGATGCCTTGGCGTCGCCACTAGATCCAGAAGCAAACTGTGCGTTAGTGCTGTCATGGGAGGATCCCAACATTGAGGACTGTGTAACAAGAAGAAGAACAAACACAACCAGCCTTAATCATAATGACCCTGTAGCATGTGTTTGCACTGGATGATAAGTCTGTGTACGCAGGCCAGTTCACCACTTTTGGCAATGAATGAATCAGCAAGGCGACTGACGCCTGCTCTGACTGTGGAGCTGCGTAAGCAATCCGTGCGGTGGACCTTCTTTGGCCTTCTTTGCAGAGGTGTTTCCTGTGCAGATTGAGATAGAGGATGTAAGATGCAACGGTCACACTCAGTTAGTTGTGTGTGTGTGTGTGTGTGCATCTGTGTGTGCGTGAGTGAAAGTGAGTATTTAGCTATAGATTTTAACTGCCACTGACAAAGAATATGGCCAATTATGTAACGACAGCGCTAAGGAAGAAAGCAAATCCATAGCGGATAGAGGACTCAATAGTGATACTGTATATCATCTTTAGTAAAAGGTTGCAGAAGGCCACTTAGATCTGCAAGAGGCACTCTGAGACACTTTAAAAGGAGATTTGTCTTCTTCTTTTTAAGAATGGACCAATATGGAGATTTCAAAAAACTGATACTGATATTTCTTTAGATTGAAACTTCAAATGGGTTCAATATCTTCATCATCTTCAAATTAGAGAGAAGCTGGTAATTTATATTTCAATAAAAAAAAAACAGAATAAAAGTTTTTCTAATGATAAAAAAAAACATTATCATGCACATTTGTTGTGTGGAATCTGAACCAATGTCTGTACTTAACAGCAATAAGAAGTTTTTTAAAGGGCGGTGGCGTCTAATTTTATTCTTCAGCACTTCAGACTTCTGGCTGTCATTTTAATCTAAACCAAATTCTTACAAAGCACTGAAGTTGTGATTTTATGTAATAAACTATTTGAGTGGAATTATTATAGAGATAGGGTGTTTCACCTTGCATGGTAGGATGTTAAAACCTCCTTGAGAATATGCCTTATTATTGCTTTCCAAAGCTTGTGGTTTGACTGTATTCTTACGGGATAATACTTATGTTAACTTAAAAGTTAAACAGTTTATTATTTATTGTTAATTGTCACCATCTGAGTACAAAGTGTGTTGCAGTGTTGAAGTGATTGTTAAAATGTTAGTGATTTGGATGACATTAAATTATTTGAATTGCCTTCTTGGAACAAAGTGAACCTTTTTAGTAACACACACACACACACACACACACACACACACACAGTCGTACTTTTGAGGACACTACATTGACTTACATTCACGTCCTGGAGATTTGCCCTAGCCCTGACTTTAACAGTTATTTGGCTAACCTTAACCTAAAGATAACCTTAGCCTAACCCTAAACTTAATCCTGCCGTAAAATATAATGAAAATATAGTGATTTACGTTACGGGGAAAGCATCCATATGGAAGGCAAGTCCCCACACTGTGACTGTGTAAAGAGGTTTATGTCTCTATAAAGTGGGTAATACACACTGACACACACACACATTAGAGTCCCTCTCATTTTTCACATTACAGCTTTTAGCGCTTTGTGCTCTGCAATTTAGTGTTGTGGTTTGTTTAAAGCCGACAGCAACACACTTCCAGTGAAATAGATCTTAAAACATTGCATTACAAAATTAACAGCATGTTTGCATAGTGATTGTCTGTTATATGTTTAAAGCAATGCTCCACAGCATAAGCATGGAAACATAAAGGCTGTGCCAAGTTCTGGTGGGTCCCAAGACTTATTTTCACCGTTGTGTGGAGAAGCAACTACAGTGCAGTTGTTGGCGAGATGTAACACTTCTCTGGGTGACAAAGTATGTACAGTATAGTTTTCTATATAAATAGTGCTCCTGGGCTTTCATGTTCAAACATTTCCAGCATTTTAATTTGAAGAATGGTGGACATTCAAATTGAGAGTCCAGCTATACAGTGAATTTCAAGCTAATAGTAACAAATTGTTTAAAAGGAAATCCAGCATCAGCTTGATTTTTAATTTTCAATTACTGTTTTATAGGAAATTACATCACGAGTCAAAATGATCCTTGTGATACCCAACAAAGATTATTAGGTACCTGCAGTTTCCTGTTTTATTATTATTATTATTATTATTAGTAGTAGTAGTAGTATTATCACTGAAATGCATCTGTTAACATAAAGATGAAGTGCATGAGTGGTTGTGACTTCCTCTTTCTTAACCAGTACTTGTGAGAAGTGATAGATTTTCTCTGAAATGTAGCTACGGCACATGAGACATTGTAGTATTCAAAATGATTGTTCATTCATTCAAAAGTTAAAAAAAAAAAAAAGCAAAAAGTAACAATTGATTTGTTTCGGACAGAGATTCAGCGTAATCATTGCCATCAAACACTAAATGCACTTGACTCCAAAGTGTAGGTTTGGCACAAAATAGGAAACCACAAGTTGTCTTTCACTCTGCATGCCATGTGAAGCAAGGAAAAAATGTATTATATAAACATAATTTAATATGTTTTCGTCAGCCCCCAGAATTTGTTAAATTCTCGAATGAGAGATAACTGACACAGTACAGGTTGCACTTTTTCTATATTTTACATATCCGCAACACCATGTAGAAAACGTGTAAGGTAAGGTGGAGCTAAAGAAAGAAAGAAAGAAAGAAAGATATTCCTTTATTAGTCCCACAGTGGGGAAATTCAGTGTTACACTCTGTTGTTCACACAGTACATATACATGTCAATGGAGAGATGTCAGAGTGAGGGGGCTGCTCCTGACAAGCACCCAGAGCAGTTGGGGGTTTGGTGCCTTGCTCAGGGGCACCTCGGCAGTGCCCAAGAGGTAAACTGGCACCTCTCTAGCAACCAGTTGGTCTTGGTCCATGGGCGACTTGAACTGGTGACCTCCGCGTCCTAACCCAAGTCCTTACGGACTGAGCTACTGCCGCCCCCTAAAATTACAAACAAATTAAGCTAGAAGCAAAAGCAGCTGACTTGACTTTTCCCACAAACTGGCTCAGGGAATGTGACAAGGAAGGAGTCCATGCAGGGTTATATTTAGAAAGTAATCAAGTAGTAATTTATTTTACACCTCTTCCGCTCTTTGAGGGTTTGGGTGCCCTCAGCAGCCTTTGTTGTCTTTCAGCAGTGGAATCCATTGGCACCAATCCCATTACCATGGCAGGAAGGAGCCTAAATAACACTCCAAAGTCAGATTTTGGTGAGGAAAGGCTGGCTTGGCCAGTTTAAAATGGTTTGTTGATTGTTTCCTCAAACAAACAAAGACTTTCAACAAGGAAACTGTTGTTGTTGGAAACTTGTATATGGCCCATGTGAAACTAAAAAAAAAAACATTGACTTTTGTGTCATGACTTGTCAGCAGCTATTGTTAGTCCCATGAATCGAGTTCGGTGATTCATTTCCTAATCCTACCTAATACTGGTTGTGTTGCCTAAACTTATCTTCCTGTTAAAACAGAGGTTTATTTTGACAGGACGCTCAACCAGTGTCTATTGACATGTCGTCCCTGACATCTCCAACAGTAACACAAGCGGCGTACCCCGTGCGTTGGTCTCTGATGCCAAGGGGCACCGACCAAGTGGTGGCATTTGATGTGTGTTGTATGTAGCTGCATACATCAGTGGTCTCGTCCACGTTGCACACACTTAATCCCAACTCCCAAAAAAATATTTCCAGACTCTAACCTTAACCTCCACTTTCCAAGGTTGTCACTGGATAGGTCGGAGAGCACAGTGCACTGTGGGTAGATCAGGACATCCCCAACAAACAAAACAGAACCAGCTTCTTTAGAAAGGTTGTAGACCTTTGCATTATGCAGGTCATTTTTTGCAAATAAGTAATAATAAAAATTACAGATTGTAGATGTTTGGGAGACTTTTCAACAGCTGGTAAGCATGTAGGTATACTCACAACAGAACAGTCAGGTCAAGGTTGGGATAGTGAACACTGCAGCAGGCTATTTATTAAAATCTGTGATTGATTCAAAATGGTGTCAGCTTAATTATGTGCGTGTTTGATAAGTAGGCTAATTTGACTGGGCTCTGCTGCCAAGGTAGGACAAATCGGGGGCATATGTAAATGCAAACTCTTGTTTTAAGTCTTTGTAGAGCCGACATCTTGCAAAATCATCATGTTCTGCAGAATAATAATTGCTGGTTCAATGAAAATCACATAATCACAAGTTCAATGACACTAACAAAGGACACTAATTGAGGACGGATGTTTTTAATAGTAAGTGACAACAGAAAAGAAGTGTTTGATTCATTTGACACTTTGCAGATTGTTGTTGGAGAGACGACTGCGAAATTAAACACAATTTTATCAATCAGTCATGTTTCCCTCTGCTTCAAGTGGACAGGAAAGGCATAAGTATGAATAATGCTGCCCATTTTCAAAATGTCCATCTCATTTTATGTAACTGTAGCAGCTGATGGCGTATTTGCTAATTATGGATTCAACTGGCTGGAGCCACCAGGAGGGAAGCCAAAGATAAGGCCACAAAATGACTTCGTAGTCCTTAACTAAACAAGCGGCTGTCGTCACCACATGATAAATGCATTCTGGCAATAAATTTACTGACTTGAATTTGCTTAACTCACATAATGACACACATAATTTGTGATATTGACAAAATAGATCCATTTGAAATGTTTACATGAAGCCAGAAGAAATTTAAAGATATTCATGAACCAAAATATTTTTAAAAATAATCATTAAATGTACTTGATTTGAGGGTGTTGCAGTCTTCTTGTCCTCCTCTTGGCCCTGCTGTCTTTCTGATGCCAGTTTTTGTTTCAGTCAAGCCATGCAGATGATTTCAATGTGACTGAATTTTGGATAACAAATGTGGTCATTATTAAAGGTTATCAAGATAATACTTTGTTTTGTCTTTTCTTTAGCTATAGCTCAACACTTCAGGGAAAACGTTTTTTTTAAGATCATTAAGATGCCACTTTTTAAACTGTCCACTAATAAGCTAGACAGAAGACAGATAGCTTAGCTTAGAATGTCAGCTGTAAAGAGGGAAACAGCTAGCCGATGTAGTCGCCGTGACGTCACCCATTGGTTTGTGAACTGCCATTTTGAAGCCTCGATTTTGGCATTTTGGCCGTTACCACTGATTTTTGCCCATTGACATCTTGGCTTTTTGCAACCAGAAGTGACACAAGAAGGCGGAGCTAAATACAACCAAACGAGGACATTTTAGGCAACCAAAAGGGTTATAATTAACTTTCATCAACTGAAAACACTGTGCACACTCTGCTTTATGGTCTATTTTTTTCCCAAAATGGCACGCTAATTTACTAAATGAGCATCATGCGGTATTGAAGAAAGCTTGAAGCTAGCAATTTTTCAGTATTATTTTCAAAGTGAAGTTTAAAAATTTAAAAATGCTCCCTAATATAGGCATTATATCTAGATTAATCCATTATATATTGTTTGTTCAATTCCTACAAAAACACAAATGTAAAATGACAAGAGACTTCTGTTTCTGTTTCCACTCCATGCTAAGCTAGCTTAACATCTGTCTCTGCCTTCTCACGTAACAGACAGATGTGAGTGTGTGGCATCAGTCTTCTCATGTCACTTATCTAAGAAGGCGGGTAACTGAATTTCCCAAAATGTCAATCTAACCGCATCACAGCTAATAATAGGACCGACTGCACAATTAAAGATTGAAGTCTTTCGCACCCTCAGCTAACGTCACCTTGTATGTATGAGTAGGTTTTTTGTTTTTGTTTGTTTTTTGTTTTTTTTACATTTCTGAACTGGCTATGTACTGGCTTGTGTGGTACTAACTTCTGGAATGTTTCTGTGTTTATTGATATTTTATTGGTGTCACACAGTAAACTTTTACTGGCTTTGACTGGCCCCAGAGCAACATAATATCCTCTTGTATTTCCTTTTCTCCTCATTTTATGGGCCTGATCTGTTCTTTATATGCTGTTGACTGACCAGATTTCCCCCGGTGGATCAATAAAGTTTATGTTTTACCACTGTTGCATCATGATTTTTATCATTCTAGGAAGATAGACATATGGTGGAATTGATAAATAAATAATCATGTGTAGTGTGACCACAGGATGGATAAGTTACCTCCTGTAACACCAGAGCAACCCAATATAACAGAACAACTATCAGCTACTACGGAGACGTTATGCCAAGACCTAGCATTGCCTAGGACAGGAAAGTACTAATTGCGCCTGTCTTAACCTGCCTGAAATATGGGAGAGGGTGGTTACAGTCAAGTCACAGCATACAACCTTTCACCACTGCTGGTCTCAGTATATACTGTATGTACACAAGAGGAAGCCAGAAGGAAATAAGCCATCAAGGTATCAACCTTCGCATTACCATTACAAAGACTGGCCCTAACACAATGGTCAGTAGGTGAAAAAGTGTGCCGGCCCTGCTTATTAGGACACACATACTGGCAGAATGGGCAGAATGTACAATCTGTGATTTATTAAAAATGTTGTCAGCTTAATCATGTGCTTGTTTATACATGTTATATGTAGGATAATTTCCTTGGGCTGTGTTGGCAAAGTAAGACAAAACTGGGACAGCAATTCTTTGTAGCGACAACATTGTGCAACAACATAATTATTATGCTGTGTATTATTATTATTATAATTGCTGAGTCTATATTTGTGATGCTGAAGGAATGCTCTCTTGATCCTTCACTACAATCTATACACTTCATTCAGTGTAGCTGAGAGACGGGAGATACGTACTTACTATTGCATACATACCAAGGTATACATAAGGAAGAAATTAATTTGTTAAGTTTATACTAACGGGAAACGGCAATAACTTGTGCCACCAGACATCAGTCGAACAACTTTGGAGTGACATAGACCTTGTTTGTTTTCTGTGGTCCTCTTGGAGTGGAGTCCTCACCCTCTTTAATTAGTTTGAATTAGTTTTTATGTGCACTGCAGTATGGGAAAACAGGGTAAATCCAAAACACACCCAGATTTTGCCCACATAATGACTACATACTGAAAAACCTGCTTGGAAATGTAGTGAGATACGCTTGGCCAGGTCACCCAGCTCCTTGTCTGACACAGTGACCTGCATTCAAGCTCCTATGTAAATGTCATGGGAAGTTCGAGGAGCACAGATTTCTTGAAGGACCCATAATATGCTCATTTTCAGGTTCATACTTGATGTAATGTTTAGAAAATGCTTTACTTTCCTTATACTGTTTGCCTGAATTTACCTGTATTCACCCTTTGTCTGAAATGCTCCATTTTATTGCATTTGAATGGAACTACAACCACATTGCATTGCTCGGCAAAACTTTGGGTCCATACTTACTGCCAGCTGGTGTCATCCACATACACTGCAACATAAAATAAGCAGGGACACGTTTATAATGTTGACACGATCTAAATATTATATACTGTGTTTGTGACATCACAAAATAACAGTAATCCTGACAGCTTGTGTTCGTCCAATATTCATACTATGCACTACATACTCAATAGGTACTCTACTACTGTGTGAATAAACAGAAGTATGTTTTCGGAGTGCTTCCTTGCAGGTTGGAGACGTGTAACCATGATAACCCGCGCCAACCTCTTGTGGTGAAAACGACTGTTTGTGACAATCAAAGTTTGAATTATTTTAAAATGAATGCCTGGCAAAGTGGAATATTCTAGTTAAATTGATGCATTGTTGATGTTCACTGTCAACATTCATTATAAATGTTGTCATTACTGCTGCAATGCATTGTGGGACATTCATTCTGTGGTAGCATCCAGCATTACATACTGTAACATCCATCCATCCATCCATCGTCAACCGCTTATCCCGTTAGGGGTCGCGGGGGGGCTGGAGCCGATCCCAGCTGGCATTGGGCGAAGGCGGGGTTCACCCTGGACAGGTCACCAGTCCATCACAGGGCACATGGAGACAGACAACATAGAGACAGACAACCATTCACGCTCACATCCACACCTACGGGCAATTTAGAGTCATCAATTAACCTAAACAGCATGTCTTTGGACTGTGGGAGGAAGCCGGAGTACCCGGAGAGAACCCACGCTTACATGGGGAGAACATGCAAACACAGAAGAGTCCCAAGCCGGAATCGAACCTGCGACCCTCTTGCTGTGCTAACCACTGCACCACCGTGCAGCCCCCATACTGTAACATTTCATCAAAAATGCAGTAGTCTGCAATGTGTCTACTATTGTCTATTGTCTACTGTCTACTACTATGTCTACTATTGGTTTCATACTAAGGTTTCGGACAGTTTCTAAATATTCATGCATATTTCTCTATGGATTGAGCATTTTGATATTTTCATATATGGCGTTTAAACCTCCTTTATAATTAAAAAAAAAATCTCATTTTTTACAAGATTGGATGTTTAAAAATGTAAAGTCAAGCCTAACGAATAAGTGAGGTTTAACAAAAAACAAGTTTCAGAGCAACCCAATCAGCACCCACTGCTGATCTTGTTGGGTATATACAGTATTCCATGTTTATCAGTTGAACTTTAAGCATGATTTAGCAGCTAAATTCGAAAGTCAAACTCAGAGTAGTTGCCACCCATTGCTTTGTCTTTAATTTCTGTTTACCTCCTAATTGTTTTGGGCTGAGCACAGCAGCCATAGTGGTTCATATGGGTTTGTAGTAAACACACACATACTAGCTGTGTTGGTGTTCCACTATGCCTTCCTTGCAGACATGTCTTCCTTGCTGGTGGCCTCGCTTATAATGTTGTGCACATCTTTCTTTAAGCACTTGACTCTTCATGCAAGCTTTGGGCACTTGGTTGAGCAAAAAAAAAAAAAAAATCCCAAAGACAGGTTAAGAGTGCAGCCGGGCTTTCTGAATACTACAGCTCCCAAACAAAAAGAGGACAAACTCTGCAAGTCAGTGCTGGGAATCACCTTCTGCGTAAGGCTTCTGGACAGACCTCGTGCCTTAGTGGAAACTTGGCTCTGCTCTCTATCCACTTCTAAACAGACGGCTGCTGACACACAGTCTGTACATCATAATAAACACACGAGGTGAATGCAGTGTTTTCACCGGACAGAGAGGGAGGCCAGTGATAATCACAACACAACACAGCAGTTGACGCAGATGCATATGGCACAGATGATCTAGAACAAACTGTGATTATTCTTTACATATATTTGTCCTGTTCTTCAATAGAGATGCACTTTTAGTGTTTCTGGGATATGATGTTGATGTCAAACTACATTATTATTATTGGAATAAGGAGTTCACTGTGCTTAAATGGTAAGTTTCTCAAGCAGAGACTGACTTTTAAAAAGTCCTTTGCTTGTTGGACCCATCTACTTTCCCTCCCACCCACCATAAGCAATCTCTCTCACTTTTTATTCTACATCACTAGCTTTGAGTACAGCATATTCACATGGATGCATTTGCATTGCAGCCAGTACAGACTACATGGCATGACAACATGCCGAAAGCAACTAAGGTGTTAGATATAATAACAACTGTGTCATTCATATGTCATGTGGTGCAGCTGGGTCAATCATGTATCTGGCACAAAAACTGGACCTGCATGTCTTAGCAACAATTATTTGACACCCTGTGTCATGATTAACAAATGGAAAGCAACAGTGCTTGTATATACGTTTGCATGCAAGGATACACAGATTTGAAGGTTACATGACATCTGGCAAGTTTAGTTAATTAAACTGATCACCTGTGCTTTAACTGATCAATGATCTATCAGATAATATATTCTAGACAGCTGAGAGTTATTTTGTTTGCTCCTGAAGACATACAGTTGGAAGAAAAAGTATGTGAACCCTTTGGGATTGCTTGGATTTCTGCAAAAATTTGGTCATAAAATGTGTTCTGAGCTTCATCTAAGTCACAACAATAAACAAACACAGTCTGCTTAAACTAATACCGCACAAAAAATATGTATTTTCATGTTTTTATTGAACACAACATGTAAACATTCCCAGTGCAGGGTGGAAAAATTATGTGAACCGCTAGGCTAATGACTTCTCCAAGAGCTAATTGGAGCCAGGAGTCAGCCAACCTGGAGTCCAATCAATGTGATGAGATTAGAGGTGTTGGTTAAAGCTGCCTCAGAGGCCATATTTACCACAATAACACTACTTCAGGAACAACGGAAGACAGACAGCGATTGGCACAGCTTTGCACTCTGTTGCTCACGTCACGTGGTGAAACAAGGCGCAGTCTGTGAAGAGGACCTGACTCAGTTAGTTTCAGGTGATTATACACTAAAAACATAGTTATGAATATTATTATTCTAATATTATATTCTATTTCTAGCAATAGATCCCGAAAATGCAACAAACTGTTCCTTTTAGAGACCCAGCAAGCAAAAGGAGATTGCATATTGGACATTTGTCACTTGAATAAAAAAAACAAAAACAAACTCTAATAAATGCAAAAAATGCTAATGTTGCTCAATGTCCTCATTTGCTACAAGAGATTGTATTTTCAACTTGTCATTGGAGTTTTTCAGTCCCCAAGTGGTTGAAAACATGTTGCTTTAAACCATACAGCCAACCTGTTTTCATCCCATCTTGTCACATACCACCACTTTGTCACATCCCAAGTTACCCTTGCTATTACTTTAGGATTAAGCTACAAAACCACTATAGTCTGGTTTAGGAATAAGCTACATGGTTGTGATTACAACTACTACATTTGTGCAGTGAAAATGAAACTGAATGTTGTGAACACATGACACGAACAGCTGATTGTAATGTGATGGGACACTAACAGTGGTCCTCTGTATGAAAGCCTTGTGTTTGTTGGACCCCTCCTGCCCACTCGGTGTGTCTCTTTCGCTCTTTAAACTATGCCACTACACTCCCGACCCACTTTCTTGGAGTGTTAACAGATAATTTTTTACATGTCTAGGTTACATAAATCTATCTATCTACATCATGTCAGTGACTGGAAAAATGGCAGAGCATTGAAGCACTTGCGTCAGCTGATTAGTATCAACTATTTTATTCATACTTAATAATATTAGTCATATTCATACAGGTGTACCTTGATAACCTGACACTTCTCACTATGACCACCGATACCCTTGTATGCCAACGCAGCTCCCTCTAACCTCCTCCTATGGTGTTGGAGCTTTTGGTATTGTTGACTTTAATAAGATCTCATGTTCATGCATGTGTTTGTTGATGGGGGATCAGTTCTCCTAGCAGCAACAGATTCTTTGCGCTCCCAAAGCTTTTTCCATCAAATCTAAGTGTAGGCTTTGCTATAAATGGTCAATATTCTGACTGAAGCGTTACTGACTGACTGAAGTACATTTTGTGGTTTCAGGTTTTAAGCTGAGATGCTGTTAAAACAAAAAAAAAAAAAAACAACCCACTTTCAACCCAGAATACAGACATCTGTTAAAGTCAGCAGTGGACTTAACTACCAATGACGAACTATGATTCCATCAAAGTTTTTTTTCCAGTTATGAGAAGCATGTAAAACAATACATTCATCAGCGGCCACGTTTCTTTTTTTCAAACACCCATAGAGGTAAGAGGAAATTGCGCCATCATCTGCTGTCAAGCTGTTCTATTTCAACATGCCATCACAACACACCCTGTGTGAGTAATTAAATGTGAACACTGCAGGTAATGTTGCAAGGCACAATGAATCAATTGTGCATCAGCGATGGGGGCATGTCATGGACAACAGCTCCTGGAAACAAGGAGTGCTGTGTCGTTCTTTCATTTAAGAGTATACTTTGTTTTCAAATTGTAAAATAGGTGGAAAGTAAAAGTATCAGTGATTCAGACGCTTTATGAATGTGTCTGGATGCAAACCGCAGAGCAGCTGCAATGATCTCAAATGTAAAAGGAGAAAGAAAAACACACCAGAAAAGAGGAGAAAAGTTCCATTACATCCCGACATAACTTTATTTTAGGAGTAAGCGCATGGAGTCTGCCACGTACGTCACGTCTTGACCTTAAATATGGAAGCCCACAGGATACTCAGGGAGGGAATGCTTGTGCAGTGACAGCCTAACATTGCCTTGGGCCCTGAAAGTCACACAGGAGCCAGTCACTGTTTACATAGCAACAGCCAATCACGTTGAAGGCCGGCCTCTGTCACACTAAGGAGCGTGGCTGGAGAGAGAAACTATAAAGTTGCCTGACAAGTCAAGACGGAGAAGGAGAAGAGATACAGCCATGAATAAGAACCTTGCCATTGTGTCATCCCAAAACATGGCGTTCATTGACTGTATGAATACCACTGACCTATCCGCAGAGAGGAAGGGGATACAGTAAGTTAATGGTGTTTAATAAGGATTTGGGTTATGAGGAAAAAGATATTACTCAGAAATACACTGCTGTAACACACTGATGAGTGATTTTGTTTTGTTTCCAGAAGGAAAAACTGGAGGAACAGAATAGGATTACTCTTGAAGACAAACTCTCCCCACTCAATATTACATCTGAAAAACAGACCTCACAGGTAAGACCTTTTTATTTTGTCTTGTTGTGTTGTTGTACATAACATCTTTGTTTGTGCTCCATGCTAGTTATTGTTTATTTTGTTTTACATATATGTTGCATTTTTTTATTAGTTTTTATATTTAATCTCTTTATTTGTTGTCCATGCATACCAACTATCCACACTCTATTGAATTTATTTATTTATTTGCATTTAGGTTATGCATGTATTGTTTTATGACTGAATTAAACCAAACCGGATCACGATTTTATGTCTCAAATTATTTAATTCTATAAAATAGACATAGCAGCATGGACACACTGAATAGTAAAGTAAAAGTAATAACTAAAAAGATAACATTCCATTAATGATGCACTTAATTCAATTCAACTCCTAATTTGGAGTGTTTGTAAGATATAAAGATTTCATCAGTTTCAGGATTTTGCCTCCTCTGTAATTATCTAATCCGTGTCCTCTACCCTCAGGCCGACTGCTGATGACGTGCACCAGTGGGCGCAGTCACTTGACAGACTGCTCAGTCATAAATGTAAGTATCGTTCAGCGCACTATTGGTGCTTGAGTACATGCAAGTGTGTCAGAGGTTGTCCGGTAACTGTGCTAAATGAAGGCACTTTATTGGCCTCAGTAAAACAAAGGTCTTAATGGCTTTTCAGCATGTGGATGGTCCCTTGGCTTATGTTCCCAGCCTTAAACACATCTTCTCCCGCCCCACACACACACAGATGGAAAAGCTGCCTTTTATATCTTCCTGAAGTCTGAGTTCTGCGAAGAGAACATTGAGTTTTGGACAGCATGTGAGCATTTCAGTACCCTCACGTCGCAGAAAGAGCTGGCGTCCAAGGCCAACAGTATTTACGAAGAGTTCATTCAAAATGAAGCTCCCAAAGAGGTAACAGCTGAATTTCAGAATCAGAAATTATGTACTTCAAGTTTTATAAATACACAATATTATTTATGTCAAAGGCTCATAATGGCTGTTTCTTTGGTTGCAGATAAACCTGGATTTCCACACTAAAAACGCCATCTTCCAGAGCCTCCACGAGCCCACTGCGACCAGCTTCCTGGAAGCACAGATGAAAGTCTACAGCCTGATGGAGAACAACTCGTACCCCAGATTTATCTACTCCGACCTCTACAAAGAACTGTGTGCGGCTGCCAGGGGAAAGGGCAAGCACATTAAGTCCTAGTCAAACCAGACATCCACTGCTGAAGTCATTTGTTTACCACTGTGACCGTGCGAATAGACCGCTGACGATGGTTCATTCCAGGCACCGCCACCTCGGAAAATGCAAATCCTGAGCATAAACAATAATGTTGACTGTGGAAAATGCAAAAAGTGGTGAGAGCTAAGCTCTGCACGACACTGAAGTTGGGATGATTAGGCGGGATGCTGTACAGTATGTTGCTGCAGGCAGTGCATAGAGAATTTCCACCAGATGGGATTATGGTTATGTTTTCTTCACTGGGCCATTACCTGCACTTTTATACTATGCTGTTAGAAATTGTTATTTTGGGCAATGACGCGTTTAAGAAAATGCCGTTCAAGTGCAACTGCACTCAAAGCTTACCGACGGTGCTGTTAGAATGTACTTCTGTGCTGATGTCTACTTTCATCTCCCTTTTTATTGCTCTTCTGGATTTGCTTATATCTGTTTACACAAAAAAAGTCACATTTTTAACTTGTATAATAATATTCACAAATTCCACCAAAGACTGCATTTGGCCTGAAGTTACTATGACAATGTTATGTATTGTAAATATTTTATGTGTTGAATCTGAATTTATGGCAGCTGGACTCCTCGAGAAATAAAACATGTTCTGAAATGTCTCTGATGCATTTATTTCTGAATTAAATGTAAACATTTAAAGTGTTTAAGCATGGAAATCCATCTGTGACGTTTGGGAAGAGTGT
The DNA here is from genome assembly GCA_947000775.1 of Pterois miles. Classification (NCBI taxonomy): domain Eukaryota; kingdom Metazoa; phylum Chordata; class Actinopteri; order Perciformes; family Scorpaenidae; genus Pterois; species Pterois miles. Next base: position 6,483,094 of record CAMQGK010000171.1, on the reverse strand, counting down.
ATGTAAACAAAATAATTTAAGCTCAAAAGCCTTTCACGCACATCTCATGGTCTAGTTTACGCATAATTAACTGTTCAACTGTCCAAATTACTGCTGAAGTGAATACTGAACTGGTCATTTACTTAAAACCAGTGTCAACTGGCTCTTTGGCCACTTGGAGGCAGCAGATAAGTTGTAAATACAAAACTGACATTGTTACCTTGAAAGAGACAATGTATCTTCAACAACAAAGTTATTTGTCATTTTTCATGGGTTTTCTTATGAATGTCGTGTAATCGTGTCGTTGTGTCATCTAATACGTGAGGCGCCTGTCAATTTCCGCTCCTGTGTTTTACAAATAAACTTATGTCTACACAGGAAACAGCTTGGTTAGGTTTAGGAATGGATCACAGTTTGGACTGAAACAGCACCTCCCTATGCAGCATTTGTTGCTCTTTTCACTTCCTGGTTCATAATTACATGGATTACATACTAATTTTCATAAATACAGCAACAAACAGTATATGAGAACAGACGAACATACAGTATATACATAAACATACATTTCAATATCTGGAGAACCTACCAGCCCACAAACTGTGAAATAAGACAACTCAGTCAGTCTTTGTAGGCTGCTATTGAACATGTGATTCAACAAGCTATTGTGATTTGGCTGCCCTTCCTATATCACATGCAGACTCATTAGAATATACCACCCACAGCTTGAGAACTACCTTTGCAACGGTGCGCCACATTTTTCTCATGAGACAAACAGAGCAGACTGGGTTTTATCGGACCGTGGTCTTAAAGGGACAGGTACTAAAATTAAGCATTTAGACAGAAGGTGAAAACAGGTATATCAAGACAGATGGCATGAGAAAAAGAAAGTATGAAGTACAAGTATGAAATTGAAAATGAGCATATGTCCTCTTTAAAGTTGATATGGCTAACATGTTAGCAGTTACAAACAGTTGTTTATTCACATATCCGAAAGATACAGAACATTAGCATTTATTTGGAGTCATGTGTCCACGCCACCTGGCAAACCTAAGTCCAGTATTCACTCTCATTTTAACTCTGTTCTCCACCACCAAGAAGACCGCTAAATGCTCCACTGTTCCCCAGCTGGTTGCTATATTTGTCTGTCTGTCTTTTGGTGCTAAGCTGAGGGTTTATAAGAGCATTTATGCTGAAATTTGCTGCCTGCTACAATTAAGGGCTGCAAAACCAAAACAACAATGTATAAGACACAAAAGGCTAAAAAAAAATGAAGGGAACTGGTCCCGTGAAACTATTTTGTAACCATCCCCAGATCTGTGCCTCAACACAATTGTGTCTCTAGCTACACAGGCAGGTCTTTGACATTATGCCAGTCTTAGCTTTGACATGCAGACCTTATATAGACAGCGTCAGGTGTGTGTGCATTTCCCAATCATGTCCAATTAACCGCATTTACCACAGGTGGACTCCAGTGGAGGTGCAGACACATCCCAAAGGTGATCAAGAGGAATGGGAGACACCTGAGCTAAATGTGTCAAGTGTCTGAATACTTAAATCCTGTTGTGACTCTGCAACATTTACATGTTATGTTATGTTGCATCAGGCTGCAACATAAATGTGAAAAAGTGAAGGGGTCTGAACATTTTCTGAATATACTGTATGTGGTTGTTTGACATCTATTAAATAAATTAACTTAAGTGCCTACTTCCTTGTTACTATAACCACTAAGGGTCGCTGAACTGCCAATGCGTAAAATTTTCCCCACTATTAAAATGCTTTGATTTTCAAAGTGGAGTATTGTATCATGAAATGCTATGTCAGACTCTTCTTCACTAGTTGCACGGAGCAAGTCTAATGCCTGATGTGTATCAGCCTATAACTTATGACACAGCTCTATTATGCACAGTAGAAGACAAAAGGCGTTGCCATAGAAACATATACTATATATCTAATCCCAGCACAAAAAGACTGCATTCTCCGTATTCTCATTTTTTTATGAAATAAAGCTTTATCTTGACAAGTTTCAATACACTTTTAGGAAAAGTCACAAACTGGGGGACGTGAATATTTTAGCGGTTACATGCAATTGAAAGTGCCTTGAGTTAATTTTTACCCGTTGGCAGGTGTTGTGTTAAGGACTAACATGTGGCTCAGACAGTCCTAGAATATTGTGTTTAGCCTAATCTTAAAGCAAAGTGAAGCAATATTTTGCAACTCAGAAAATTTATTTTCCACTGGCTGTGAACTGCTAAAACTTGAAATGGTTTAATGTACACGTTATGCACTTTGGGTGTTTGGTTTAACAAAGGTCAGACACATCCACATACCACACACTGACATATTTTCAGAGACAATGTGCGGGATGTTCGGTTGCACAACAAAAACAACATTCCTCATCTTTTCGGTACATATCATTCCTTTTCATGCAGCTGATGGGGGGCCACGTCATCGCAGCTGAGTTCCCGTACTGTAACAATGTGTAAAGAACCCTTTGACTGACAGCAGAGACAGTCCTCCCCCACCTGCTGTGCGTCTGCTCTCTGATACAGAGGCTGTTTCCAGCCGTGAACCACTAGTAGAGGCTGACAGTGGCCAGATACCCTGACGGTGGTCCTGACAGGCTGACAGCTCCTGCAGCTCTCTCCTCAGACCTAGTGGTGTAATAGGTCATCTTTTACACCAGCAGCTCTCCAGAACTGTATGCTCTGCTGGCCTTCAGGTTAGAGGAGTAGATCTGAAGCTATGGGAACTAGGAACATATGTGTGTAATGTGTTACTTTCTTTAGTACTGGATTGAAAATAATCCCACTTTAATAAACGCTACCATCATGTCAGCTGGTCCACCTCTTTGGTCCAGACTGAAATACTAGTAAACAGATTAACATGAAATTTTGTACAGACATGATGAGTTATGATCCTCAAAGTATGAAGACAACTGACTCTGGTAAACCTGACTTCTCTTCTAGCACTACCGTGAGGTTGATATTTGTGGTTTTAAAGGACGTGTGTAAAATTAAGTGTCTATTGGCAGAAATACGATAGAATGTTAATAAGTATGTTTCCTTTAGTGTGTAATCACCTGAAAATAAGAATTTCACATCTACACAAGGAGAGGGTCCTCTTCATGGAGCTGACTGCCATGTTTCTACCATAGCCCAAAATGGACAACCCAAACGCTGGCCCCAGAGAGGGCCGTTCACATTTTGTGTCGACCAATGTAGTTCTCCTACATGCTTGTCACACAAAACACACAAAACCACGGACAATGCCGTGGTAGCGACCAATCACAAGGCATAGTCACATTGTGTGACTCTAAGTGGGACCATAATTTACTAAATGAACATCATGCTGTATTGGAGAAGACTTGAAACTAGCGACTGAGACTCATATTTACAATGTTTACTGAGGTAATAAATCAAGTGATGAGTAGGGTCATTTTCTCATAGGCGTCTTTACAATCTTGACTTCTTTTTGCAACCAGAGGAGTCGCCCCCTGCTGGCTATTAGAAAGAATGCATGTTTAAGGTACTTCCTCATTGGCTTCACCTTTCAGACAGCAGGTTGCCCACTGCTTTATGATCAAATATCTGCAAAACTAATCGCACTGCCATGAGCCTCAGCTGAACTTCGTATTTAGTGCTAATTAGCAAATGTTAGCATGCTAACATGCTAAACTACAATGGCGCACCAGTGCCGCTGTGCCTAAGTACAGCCTCGCAGAGCTAGCATGGCTGTAGACTCTTGGTTTTGTTGGTATTATAAACTCATTATGGGCTGATTTTATGTTTTCACTTTCTCTTTATTTCTGTATTTTTTCACATCTACTGCACATCAGGGAGTCGAAGGAGAGGTGATTTCTCTTTTAATCGCCTCTCCCAAGGCTTCTTTGCTTTTTTCTTTGTAAATGCGAATTATGAAAATCTATTAATCATCTTTATCAACAAAAAAAAAAAGCCAAACATTTTCTGGCTCCAGCTTTTCAACTTTGCTGCCTTTCTGTTTTATATCATTGTAAAATTGAACACTTTGGGTTTTGGACTGTTGGTCAAACAAAAAAAAAAAAAAAAAAAAAAAATTTTTTTTTTATTACCCCCATGGGGGAAAAATTTTTTTTTCCCCTCTGTTGTCCACACAGAAATTATACATGTCAAAGAAGAGATGTAGGGGGGGGGGGCCCCCCCAAACACCCCCCAGAGCGGGGGGGGTTTGGTCCCTTGCCGGGCGCCCCCCGGCGCCCCAGAGGAAACTGGCACCTCTCCCCCAACCAGTTGGTCTTGGTCCATGGGGGATTTAACCCCGGTCCTCCCATCCTAACCCAAGTCCTTACACAAGAATCTTGGGTTATTTTCTTGATATTATAATAGACTGAACAATATATCAGAAAACAGCTAACAAAATTATTAGTTGCAGCCTTGATGTTCTATTTGTCAAGGGCTTTTTCTTTGTCTGGTATGGAGCCGCGCCTTTTATGAGCCTCTAAAGCCCTTTGAGACACTGGATGTGATAATGAGCTGTACAAATAAACTTCCCTTGACCTTCAAAGTAGGCCCTCGCAGCACACATTCCATTACGCAGCAGTCTTAGTCTATTTTTAAGACTCAATTCTTTTTGTAGCATTTGCATCTATATCCGCATGTCACACCAGACATTCTGCTAGAGGATAAAATAGCAATGTAAAGACATGATAATTGCTATGTTGGATGACAAGGCATGTATTGTGAAAGTGAAGGTATTCACCCTGCAGAACTGGAACAGTCACCATGAATATGTTCTGTCTGCTCATCCATGAGGCTTGACCTCTGATAATAGGTAATAAAACAGACACTGTTCTCCCTCTCTGAGCTGGTAGTAAAACCTGTAGGATTCCATTTGTTGCCATGAACGATCTTGACAATGGACTACTGGGATCCGATCCAAGAAGTACTTAAGGTGTGTATGTAAACACTGGAGCCAAAAATAGAAAAGGGCCATGCTGTACTTTGATCATCAGACTGCAGATGCGTCAGACTACGCAAGCCTTCAAGCCTTCAAGACGTATGCTGTGTTCAAGCGTGACGCATAAGTCAGCAGGGTGTAGTACAGTTGATTTATAGCCAAAATCACGGAGGCCACGACAGCCTCCCATGCTCAAAACATCAACATTTGGCAGCTTGTCAGTGTACGCTTCTCAGGTCAAATTGTTAAACAGATTTGAATCTAGTATCATTTTTAATAGCTTTAGTAATCGTCTTAGTAAATACACACACTAATTTATTTACACTGATCCACTAAAATGGTTTAGCAGATTTTTTTGTAATGTATTTTAATACAATCCTTGTTTTTCCTTTCCCTTACCAGTGGGTGGCGACAAAGATCTACCACTAAGTCTGACCACTGAATCTGTGAGGAGTATTTAGATCAAAAGGTATCTGCAGAGGTCAATAATTGACAGATATGTCGCAAAAAAATCTGTCCATGAGAAACACGAATTCACAAACATCTAGACATTTTATTATGAAAATAAGACAGAACATAATTTGAGCACATCTTTCCTTCTATCATGCGTTAGAGCTGATGGACACACATTGGAGAGAGTATTTTTGCCGGTGGACAGTCTCTCTGCTACACCTGCAGTGCAGTTCTTAATGTCTGGATGGTTCACAGGATGCCACGGCGAGGAAGTGCTGCAGACCATCCGTGGTCATTATTATGAATATGACAGATGATGCAACAGTATCAGCATGTGGCTCAGAGATTTAAAGGGTGACTGTGGGGTTCTGGACGCGTGTGTGTGTGTGTGTGTGTGTGTGTGTGTGTGTGTGTGTGTGTGTGTGTGTGTGAATTAGAGGCTTCTCTGTTGTTGTTCACTTGGCCTCCTGGGCTTTTTTGGCACTCTGTTTCTCCTTCGCCTGGTGAGAAAAAGTTACACAGGAATTAGTAAAGAATTTTATGACTAATCACCAAATCTGGTGTATAATTTTCATGTTTGTTTTTATTTTATGTTAACAATGCAGCCAAATTAAATTCCATTTTTTTCCTCCCCAATCAGGAGACGAGCGGCATGTTGCCATGGACAAAATGTGGGCTGCTGCTGAGTTTTGACTCCTCATAGTAACATAACGTCATTGTCAGCTCACTGCACTGTTGCAACAATGCAAATTTTGACAGCTGACTGGAACGTTGCAGTTAACATCAAACAGTCTAACGTTAGCTAACTGGTAACATTAACATTACACCAGCAAGCATTCCTCATTAGGGATGCTAATTTTGAAAAAAAAAAATAATAATAAATAATAATAATTTTCATCCTCCCTGATAATATTTTTTGGGCCCCCGGATGACAGAACGTCCTTCCGTCCTGGTCAAAGTACTTAAAGTCTTCCCAGACACACATGTCTAGAAAACAAGTTGTTTGAGACAATGTTTAAGAAAGCAGCGGAAACAAAAGAAAATACCTTCTCCACCAAAGGTATTAACTGTTGGTACTCCGCCAGTGTCTTCAGCAGCTCCATGATGAAAGGAAGGTAATTGTGCTTTCGCCGAATGTTTTCAATCTGGGAGGAAAACACATAAATCCAACAAGTGAGGGAAAAATTCATTGCATTCAGAGATGGCTGCAGTCAACAAACAGCCTCTACATTTATTGTTTTCTCATGGTTATTACTGTAGTATTAAGGGCCATTTCCCTGCAGTTATATCACGGTGGATGTCACACAAAATACAACACGTAATAATAGGGAATGAGGTGTTGAGGAGAAACCCACTTTATATCTTTTAAGTTTCTGATTCTCCTCTTCAATAAGGAGCTGGTACTTGGCGATCTCGGACTGGATGGAGCTGAGAAATGTGCTGCTCTGGTCTGTGTCCATTGGTTCATCCTGAGAACAGAAAGAAAAAAAAGGTTTATATATAATATATAATGGGCGGCAGTAGCTCAGTCCGTAGGGACTTGGGTTAGGAGGCGGAGGTCACCGGTTCAAGTCCCCCATGGACCAAGACCAACTGGTTGCTGGAGAGGTGCCAGTTTACCTCTTGGGCACTGCCGAGGTGCCCCTGATCAAGGCACCGAACCCCCAACTGCTCTGGGCGCTTGTCAGGAGCAGCCCCCTCACTCTGACATCTCTCCATTGACGCATGTACGTGTACTGTGTGAAATTAACAACAGAGTGTAAAACTGAATTTCCCTACGGGGATTAATAAGGGTTCATCTTATTATTATTATAACCAGGATGTATCCTGGTGAAACAGCACTCTGACGACTGACTGATTGGTGATGAGGATTATGTTATGTTGATTTAACTCAAGCAACTCATCTCCAATATTAATTCAGTTGCTGGGTTTGTTACACATGTGCAAGGTTTGCTTAAAGCCATGGTGAGGACTTACAGTAGTAGGGACGGGTCATGATTTTCAATTTATCAAATAGCCATTCAAATATAAAAAAAATACAATAGTTTCTGTGACTATCATGTCTTAAAGAGTACATATTTTCCCTTGATTTAACTACTGTGCACTGTCTGACAGTAAAGTTACTACCAGTAAAAACGTGACACGTTCAGTTCGGCTCTTTTCCGTCAGGGCATCTGTGTTTATGTGGGTGGATGTGTGCATGCAGCACCTCATTTGGTAGATAAGCTATTCGAGCTGTGGAACATTGTAAAACACACTTCATTCAAACCAGACAGAAACAGAATAAAGGGAGATTTTCATAAAATGATATACTAGTTCCCAGTGAACTGATCAGTATTTTGCTTCAACTGCACATCCCTAGTGCATAGTTCGATTGGAAACTCAAGTATTTATGTATGTAGTTTAATTAGCAATAACTAAATAAGGTAATAAAAGATACAATACAGAAGATACACTACAGTACAGAAATACCCCACTCCTTAAATATGTTTGCATGAGGGTTTTCACTGTTAAAGTTAATCCTTAATCCTTGTGTTTGCTGACCTCCAGTGGTTGAATGCTTCACCTTACTGCAGTCATGCTGATGTGTCATCAGGGTGTGATCAGTGTATTTTCACAACACTGTTAGGTGTGGTTGGTTACAGGTGCAACAGAGCACATTTCCGATAACACCCAATAATGATGTTGGGTGTGGCGTAGGGTGGAACAGACTACACCCTCCAACCAAAACAAAACACTGTTAGTGGAACAAGGACTTTTAGCTTGAGATGATGTTACTCTTGGAACCCTCAATAGAGGGATGAAAATGTGTGTAATTTACAAATATTCACTGACTTTTTATTAGAAATCTACATAATTCCCTGATTTCCATGCCATGAATAAATGTCACTACTTTTAATAAAGTTCCGAGATCTCCATGATCTCTCATTCACCTTCAACTCCTCGCATCTGGAACAATCAGTATCATTTTCTAAATGTTACAAATTAATGGTAAATTGCATCATTGCTAGAGATGCAATGATTAATCATTTAGTTGTCAACTACTGAATTGTTTTTTTGAAAACTGAATCGGTCAGGCATTTTTAAAGGAAAAAAAGTCAAAATTCTCTGATTTCAGCTTGTTAAATGTCAATGTTTTCTGGTTTATTAACCCTTTTAGGACAGAATATCTTTGAGTTGTGGATGAAACAAAATGTTTAAGACTTTGGGGAAACAATTTTCATCAACATTTTTCACCATTTTCTGATATTTTATAAACAACTATTTGTTTAATTAAGAAAATAAGTGACAGCTTAATCAACAATGAAAATAACTGGGGATTTGTTAAGTTACGATCTCTAACTTTTGAAAGCCGACATCTGATGCATTTCTAATGTGGCCTCACAGGGAGAAAGTAAAAGAATTCATTACTCTTTGTCAAGTCTGCCCTTGATTCAGCTCTTTTGCTGTCACTCACCTCAGTCAGCTGGGTCTGGAGCTCTGCAATCTTTCTCTCGTATATCATCTTTCTGTCTGAAACAATGGCCATTAAGTTGAATCTGATCTCTCCTTCACTGTACCTGTAGACGGAAACAATTTTACTAAGTATAGAATGATGCACTGTCAAAAAATCAACGTAGCGCAGTATCTGGCAGAAAAGCCAACACTATGTTTGCTTTGTAAGATCAGAAACTATGAAAAACGCAAATAAATCAAATGAGATGGATTAATGAGCTTGTCTGCAAAATCATTTATACACACTGTTTAGCATTAATTCTTTTTCCTGTCTCACTACTCATGTTCTTTCAAGAAAGTGAAAGAGATTACTTAAAGCTTTATAAATCCACATTAAATGTGATAGAAAGCATTTAGATTACTCTAAAATTAATGTACAAAGATATTCACTTCTGTATTCTTTTCTCAATCACTGGGCGAACTGCGCTGATCCAGTCATCCTGGTTGCATGCACCTGGTGAAAAAAAACAGACGAGAACAAATAATACTGCAGATGTTCGTATATACAGTAAGTGCACTGTAAGTCATCATAAAACAGACACTTTTAGGGGAAATGGGCCACAGCCAACAAGATGAAATTCAGCTGTGCACAGCAGGACCTCACACCGAGGGACTTTAAACATTAAACTGCCAATTTTGGCACTGAAACCATAAAGCTATAAAAGTAAAATAACAAATGACTTTTTTTTCTGCTTACCCAGGTCAATTGGTCCTTCTCGGAGTCCGTCCAGCTCGTATAGCCTGCCATTTACAGGAACGTAGCTCACAAAATGAAAGGCGTCCTCGTCCTTTGCTGACGACTTGGCATCGAATTCAAACATTTGCTGTCTGCAAATATAAAAAAACACAATTATGTAAGCAATAGCAAAAATATTCATCATGCATCACACACAACAAATGAAGATGCTATTTTTTTTGTCTATGAAACAAGTAGATATGCAGGAATGCTAAAAGAAAACTAAGTCAATAAATCAATGTGACATACAGAAAACTTGCCCTCAGTCAAAAATGTTAGCACCAAGATGTGAAAGTGTGACAAAAAAAGATTTTTTCAAAAAAGAGAATCAGCACTGGCAAAAGTTTTGGGGTGACCGATAAATGACCCCAACCTCACATTTGCCTTTTTCACTAAAACAGGTGCACAAGGTATATTAGCAACAAATGGGCCAATCACTTTTCACCGAGTTAGAACGAGGAGCTAAAAATAACATGAAGCCAATCAAACTGACTTTCTCCAGCTGGATGTGATATGAGCGGGAGCTTACCTTGCAAAGCTGTTGTGAACTTGTCGGATCACTTCAGAGTTGCTGAGAGCCAAACCTTTCATCTGAGGAGAGCGGGAGGTTCAGGATTATCATGCTGACTGTATAACCCTGGCCTTAAAGATGCAGCGGCAATATGAAAGGCTGAATGGCACACATTATACATTCCTTTTCTCTAGTAAAAAGTCAGGCATCCAATTAGTATTTCAAGGTTTCATCTATGCCACGATTCCACTCCTGCTTGTTTTCTAAACTGGTTTAGAGTAAAATAAATAAATTTAAATAACACAAAGTAAAATAATCTTTGTCACGGCAGAATAAGTCTCTCTAGAGAAGTTGGGCATCAAAAATCACTTCAGCCTGGTCCTTTTGAACATTTGTAGGACAGACAACTGAGTCATCACAGCTTTAAAGGTAAGAGGATGAAACTGTCAGTGTTAGAGATGGAAGGGGAAATTAAAGCGAGTTGTGTAACTGCTCCCTGAGGGAGAGCTCTTTTAACTTTTTTTGAATGAACAACTTCAAGTTGCAAACCAAATGCTAGTGTCGCTTAAGTTAAAGGGGAAGTTCACAGTTTTCATAGTTTTCAACAAATATTCCTGAATGAATGCATGCTACTTAAAACAGAGATTAAAAAACATCACAGTATTTTGGATTCAAGAGAAAAATACCATAAACGTACAGCAGCGTCGAAACTCTGTGAAAACTCTCTGAACTCTGTCAGTGTGTCGCCGAGCAACATGTCAGAATGGGAGCAGTTGAGCAGAACGCTGACTATGGCCTGGGTGGCACAGGCGTTGTTAATGACCTGAAAAAACATAGATAAAATACACAATATTTGATTCATTTCATATATATGGAATATTAATGTGCAAATCCCTAAATAGCATCAACATATCTCATTATTCATATGCAACATTAATTATTATTAGTTAGAGATGTATGTCCCGGACAGACATTACAGTGTGTCCCGCTGTGAAGCTTCAAACACCTTCAAATATTTCTCACCCAAGACCGTCCAAATGCACATGTATTTAAAAGTGCTCACATTACACCCATTGTAATTTGAATCATCGAACCCTAAAAGGTGCAACAGACACACCGTCATTTTCTGCACTGCACTGAATTTCCCCACTGTGGGACTAATAAAGGAATATCTTCTAAATATGTGTTGGGGAAAAAAAAGTGAGAAGCGTCCTTGCACTTCGTTGTGGGCTGCGTACTTAATGTCATAAGCCCAATCGATGAGGGAGAACATTAATTCATTATCCCGAACAACTCTGCACTAAAGACAATGTCTTACAATCCCACTTGGGTGTCTCTTTTGCTCTGGTCAGTGCAGTTACCATCTGATGCACCCTAAAGCAGTCAGAATATGGTGAATATTTTATTCTTCTTTACTGTGATACTTCTTTTGAGGCTATACCTCAGCAGTTAAATACTGAGTCAAATGCATCAGGAGGGACACACATGCACTAACTGACAAGGAGCTTTGCTGTTTGAATTAGAGGTTCAGAAGCAGATATAGGCTGCCACTGCCTTGGCTAATGTTATTTATTCTACAGCTGCAAAACAATAATGTTTTGCTAATATTACAAGACTCGATGTGTACATTTTTTTAATGACAAAGCTATATCTACCTGTTTTGCAAAGAAGATGTGGTCAAGCCTTGAATCCTGAACGATTGATCCAGCTGGCTCTTCACCTGGCTGCCACTTGAACAGGAAAATCAACCCATGAACTGGTCTGGAACAGAGTAGATATATAAAGCTCTATTAAATGCCTGTCTTAAGAGGAAGTGTGCAATATAACGAAGTTGCAGGTATGAACATACTTCAAGTTGTCAAAGTTCTCCGGCTCCATACTCCATATCTCCTCAACCTGGGAGCCTTTGCAACCTGACAAGGACAAATAAAGCATCACATTTAATCACTTGCAGTAATAAGTGTTTAAGTAAGGTCTGACCGAGGATAACTGAGTGAGCAGCTTGTGCCAGACAACAGCAGAGGAAAGCACAACAAATGTCATTCACGGATGACGATTTGTTTTCACGCGCCGTTGTTTTGAACGCTGAGTAATGCTAGCCAGTTAGCTTACCTAATTAAGTTAGCTAGCTAAGGCTTGCCCAAGTATTACATGCAACAATTTTAGAGAATGCAGCGCTTGGACGACTGCTGCGAATACATAACCTCTAAAATATGTTGGTTTCACCCTCGCAGCATTGTATTTATTTTGCGTAGGAAACCAACTGTGGCTAATTTAGAAGTTACAGTTAGCTAGCTTTACAGAAGCTAGCTAGGCAGCGCAGACGGATAGCCACGTTACACTGACTGAGCAGTCACTCACCAAAACCCTTTATCAGCTCTGTGAACACCCCGGGGTCGCTCTCCATCAGACACCATTCTCCCGCGCTTCCAGCCATTCTTCACAATGTTGTTTATTCAATCCACTGTGCACATATACAAGATGCTAATATCCTAGCTTAGCAGTGCACCCGCTAGTCAAGCTAATTTCACTGGAGTGACCTCACTGTGATGCGGTGCAATGTGGGCAAAATGGGTGCGTGAGTTTCACTTCACAGCGTATACCGTCGGGAAGCGCCACATATTTGACAAAACAAATATGTCAATAGATTGATAACAATCATCATTTTAGGGGTACAAACGTGTCAACATTTGTAAAATAAACTACAAACGAATGACCCACTATGAAAAACGAATGTTATCTCATGAAGAAGAACCATTACCCGCCCGCCAACGACGACGAGGTCATCAAATGGAGCACTCTACGGTAGAAAGCGCAAAGCAAGAGAGAGGAGGCTGATGATGGACTGTCATTCACATTTTATTAAAAACAAATACATAGTCTAGGCATTAAAAAACATATGCCCATAATTAAGCTTTATATTCATAACAAGGACCAGCATTATGACTCAGTAGGCTAATCATACGCTTAAGTAAACCAACCATTTACCTAATGTCAAAGAGATTCAGACTAACAGCCGCTAAAATCCCAGATACACTGACATAGAAAATGCTTCGAGGACCAAGTTAAAAAAAAAAATACAAATAATATGCGTATATGTGCATAATAACATGCTAATCACATAAAAATCTGAAGCTCTTTCAATCTTCCATGATAAATCAGCTAAAATAAACAAGTAAATGTGAGTAAGGAATCAAACTGTCGATACTTTACAACCCAGTAATGTTCACAGTTTAATGATGCTTGATGCTCAGAGGTCATGCTTTTTTCTGACTATAATAGAATTCAATAAAAACACATGCAAATGAGAAGTAGTTCCACCTTTCACAAGTTGTGTTTAAAAGACGGCAGCTTTAATAAGAATACTGTACATACCTGGATGAAAATGTATAAAGCCTAACTTCAAGTATCTAATGCACTTTGATAAATAAAAAACATCATGCTCAAGCAATGTCTAACTTGTAGCACCAGATCAAGCAAACATTCAATAAATACAGGATTGATAAAAACTATGAGAACGGTTAGTCATTTAGCGGCCTCGAACTGTCCGCTGCCCGAGCCGTCGGAGCTGGTCGCAGCACAGCAGGGAGCGCACTGTTCGATCAGGGGCAGCAACTTCCCCTGCTGATGGAGTTGTTTGGTGTCGGAGCCACCACCGATGCAGTTTCCATTAATGAAGACTCTCGGCACCTGAACACACAAATCAGACCATAACATTAGTTGTTGAAAAGAAATGAGGTCTTGTGCAGAGTTGAATAGTTGCAGTCGTCAAGCAGCAGCTTCCAGCACATACAGCCATAACACTACAGCCTACCTGAGTAGCTAAGTAATTAAAAAGGAAGAGTTTTTGGAAATTACTTGTTTTACTAGGCAGGTGCATTTTTAAATTGCTACAAACAATATTGTCATTTGGCACTGCCTTTACCAACATCTGCTCTAATTGTTGTGATTTATGTTAACTTTCATCAACGTGTTTCCAAATAAGGCTGTAACGTGAAGGAATTTCCCCTGCGGTGATAATGATTGGCTCAACAACATGATATTCAGTACTATTGCCTTTATTTTTTGCAAATTTCCTAATCCCGATTTTAGTGTTATAAGCTGTATTGTTAGGTAAGGGCATATTGTAATTTTTTTAATGACAAAGTTGACAGTTTTAACGAATGAAATAGTTGCCATTCTTAGTAACAGAATGACAATGAGGCGCAGCATTTTTTTTCAGTGAGTACCTTGCTGCAGCCCGCAGAGGGAGACAGGGAGTCAAACATGATTTCATCGTGATTTGATTAGTTTAACTGCTGAGTTTCTTTCCCTTACATTTGTCACTTTATATTAGAGAATATCCAAGTTTTTTCTTGTAAATTTCTGATTTTAATCTTGGAAATTCAGAAATGTTTCTTACCCGCCTCCCCCGGCTCTGTATTTACTATTTTTTATACAATGACAACTGGATTGACAAAATAATCTTAAACAGATTTCATAAACACCAACTCTAGTCTTTCTTTCTTATTAGCTAAACGCCATATACTAAACATTCAGCTAGCTTCTCTAATTAATGTCAATTCCATAAGTAACTTGATGGCAGGCCAAAATTAACTTTGTCTGTTGTCAGTTTAATGTGCTCTTCACCAGCCAGTGTCTGTATTTGGCCAAAGATAATTTGAGAGAAGAACCTCTTATCTGTGACAGCACTGTACAACCACCAGTGTTTCTGTAGTCCCATGGACACCAACAGAGTGATACATCCTCTCTTTAGCCGATCACATCATGTCAATGTGACACTTCCCTAGATAAACTTTAATTCATATCAACAATGTAAGCTTATCAACTTAATAGTCCTGAATCAGGACCTCCAGTATTTTGATCAAGTAGCTTGTGAAAAATAATGTGTCAGATTAAGTAGTCTACAACTGTTTAGGTAAATGAAAGCATGGGATTGGACTTAGAATTGGCCAATAACCAGTGTTTCAGGACTTAGATCTGGGTCAAAAAAAAAAAAAAAAAAAAAAAAAAAGTGATGGGGACATCCCTGTGCTTGTGCTTAATATTGGCAGATGATAAATGAAAAGTACAATACCAAGAGTAATTACTGTACCTGTTTTACTCATCATTTAATTACTTTCAAATAACACATTAAATTAATTAATTAATAAATTGAAATAACATATTCTAGAATGAAACTGGAATCTTATTTTAACTCGGAAAACTCATTAACAACTTTCACAGCCATCAAATCAAAATGAGTCAACAGTGAAATAACATAAAAGCTAAAAAGTAAAGTGTAAATTGGTCTTGTTTGTGCAGACATATACTGACCATATAGTCCAGTTTGTGATTAAATCTCACTTTGATCTAAAAACAATCTTCAAATTGTTTCAAACCCTGTTGAGTGAATATTATCCAGACTTTATGCATAGGTGACCATTCTCTAAACATGGGATTGTACCTACATAGTTTGTCTTGTTGAAAATATTCAATCATCATTTCTATCAAAAAGTTATTTCTATTAAATGTATATATTTGCTATCAGTAAAGACTACTGATAAGGATGCAGCTTGCTCTGGTCTTTATCTTGACTCAGATTCCGCTATTATGAGTCAAGATAAAGTCCTGAGTCCTGGCTGCAAGCCAAACAAAACACCAGTCAAGTCATCTAAATTTAAATTCAACACAGAGCTGCCAGGACAAACAAGCTGTCAAATACGAATGTTTTGATTCTTCTTTAAATAGATGATGAAATAACAGGCTTCGAAGTTACCTCAAATTCCAACGCCCACAAAATACAACACAAGGCTCTTACCGTCCTGGCACCAGTCATCTGAGCTAAGGCCTCTTGCAGTCTCCTTCCATCGTTGTGCTCATCCAGTTCAATCACTTTGTAGGTTGCACCGATTTCATTGAACACATTCTTGGCCATTTTGCAATAAGGGCAGGTGGTCTTAGAAAATATCACAACACAGTTCTGTGACACCATTTCCTGAAAGGTCAGGGAAAAATAAGATTTAATTAGATATTGGTGGAACACAGACTACACATACCACATCTCAAGTGAGTTGCTGGGCAAAGGTGAACCATATCTCTGCATTTTTATTAAGTATTTCCATGGTTAATGTTTAGTCAGTGAGTGAACTGTGGGTTCCACTTCATAACAGATTTGTGGCTCAAAACGTACAGAGAAACATCAAAACAGGAGGCATATAGGAATATACCGGAATAAACAGACAAAAGAAACCATCTGATTGCGAAGCTTAGGAAACACTAGCAGATAAAATGTTGAAACTCATCTGCAGAAATAACTGAAACTTAACCCATTGCTTTTAATAACAGATTTATCAGACACACAGACAATTCAAAATGTGTTGTAGAGCGATCCAAAGTAGCAGATTTGTAAGTATACACTTACCTGAACATACCGAACACAGGATGTGCTGGATAGAGACGAGGAGGATGTAAAATTCCCCATTCTGAAAAACACAAGTCACAATATTGGCGGATATTGTAGTATTTTCAAGGCATTTGGTCTACTGTTGTACATTAGTATTAATGGTATCTGCATGGATTAACACAACAAAGACGGATCGTGCAACAACCTCAGAAACGTGAATATATCACAGGAAGAGACGAGCTGAAGGCTACTAATTAGCACCAAAAAAAGCTCTAACTGGAGAAGAGCTGTTGGTCTGAAAATACCCATATCCATTGTTATAGTTGTCGCTACTGGTTTTACCACGTCTCAGCTCCTTAGAACGCCTAGTCTTCAAGGTTTATGTGCTAGGTAATCCAGGATTAGGAGTAAAGTTACACATGCTCTTCATCGGCACTCCTAATTATCCCGGATTCAATGTGGATATGCGCCATACCAAACTCCGTTTAAAATTTAGCAATATCAAGACGACACGCTAATGTTAAAGGGAATAACACTTCCTAAAATGTGACTGTAAATGTCACATGAAACATGAACGCCTTAGTGTACATTCGGTATAGCGTTACACTTGATTCGCCTCCCAGTAAAGTATGTCATTGCTTTACAACCGCAAAACTGATGAAATCTAACAGAGCTAACATAACGTTAGCTAGCGTTGACTACAGACATGCAAGTGGTAGTTAAATGTGGATTTTTTTCATTAAATTATGGATTGTTGAAGAGTCACATGCACGCCGAATTTGCCAGAGGAATCTATTGAATCATAAAAGTTACAAGAACTTTATTTTTGGCTCTTATACATAGATTAAATTTAAATTAGCTAGCTGTTACTTTTGTCAAGCTAACGAGAATGACCTTCGGCAGCCGGTCCATGCCACCCTGGAAAGACATCCTGCTCGAGCAAACATGGATAAAAAAGAAAATACGGCCAGGAAATAATCACGTTGTTGGCCTGGATGAAACATGCGGTTAGTGTACAAACTGTTCTGAAATCACACACCACCCCCGGCTGTTATAGCACGCTTGCTTTCGCCCCTTATGTATACTGTTTGTTGGTGAAGCCTACCTTATGTGACCACCGGAAGTAGTTACTGACGCAGCCGCAGTTTGAAGCTGAACGAACCCGGAAGCCGGAACGCCCATAACGTCAACAACGTGGAGTAGTTTCAAATGTTCCTCTCAAATGTATTTGATCTAGATACAAACATGGGTGTAAACAGACATCCCCTATTTCACTAAAACATAAATCTTTCTAATATCACAATTTTACCCATATCTTATTCAATTTGGGATTCTGCATATTCAATTCATGTATTTAAATTGAATTTAAATGGACACACACACACACAAACATACAGTACATCGCTAATCAATCACACTTTTTTATGTGTTTATTATATATCTTAAAGCGATCAGAGACTTGTCAAGTATGAAATATTCTTATCAACATGGGAGTGGGAAAATATGCTTGCTTTATTGAATGTATGTTTATATTCATCATTGGAAATCAATTAATAACTCAACATTGACAAATATTTCCCTGAAACCCTCACAGGTAGTACATTTAACATTAAAAAAGTGCTGTACTCACAACAGCAACAGGCAACAACAGTGTGTCAGTGTGCTGACTTGACTTACCCAAAACTGCATGTGAGTATCATAAAGTGGGTTTGTCTGTAAAGGGGAGACTCGTGGGTACCCATAGAACCTATTTTCATTCACACACAGTATCTTGAGATCAGAGGTTAAGAGACCCGTTTGAATATGGCCATGCCTCGCTAAAATTTAGTGTTATTTAGCTCCTTTTGCTAGTATGGCCAGTATACCAGTATCTTCATCTAGCTTGAAAACTTGAAAACTTGAAAACTGCCCACTCACTAACCTAAAAATCGTATAGCTGTGTTAATGCTTTAAAGAAATTGGTGCATTAAACCAATTATTTTTTTTTTCATATATATATATATATATATATATATATATATATACAATATATATATATACAATATATATATATATATATATATATATATATATATATATATATATATATATATATATATATATATATATATATATATATATATATATATATATATATATATATATATATATATATATATATATATATATATATATATATATATATATATATATATATATATATATATATATATATATATATATATATATATATATATACTATATATATATATTGTAGTAGTGTTTGTTGGCAGGATTGAGTAATAGGCAGTAATATTAGCAATAATAGCATTGATAGGTGCAAATTGTAATGCCAGGGCCACCTCAAGTAAAACATCACCTGTGCTGGGGTCAAAGAGACCAGTGAATCCCAGCAGTGAGTGGAGGCAATATTCTTCTGTCATAACACCACTGTCATTGCTCAGGCTTCAGAGCTGCTACGAATGCAGATTATGTCTTCCTTTATCCTCAAAGGTTTTCGTTTTCCCTCCTTCTTGGAAATGCATTAGTTCAGAAATAAGTGGTCCCTATTATGCCATGTTAGCCAATAGGCTCACAGGCTATGGAACCAATCACAATCTCAAAGATTTCTGATGAGGCAGCACAGAAGTGCTTCACTTCAAATACCGTTTTTTTTTTTTTTCAAGCCAAGCAAAAATCACATGATTTCAGAATGAATTCACACCATCACACAGATCTGCAGTTTTGCCCTGTGGGTGTCAGTAATACTACTACATATATCCTGAAATGTTATGAAAGGCTGTGGAGAATATAGTCAGGGTTCAGATACCTGCTGATCTCTATACAACCTCAGTTATTTTGTCAAGCTTGCTAGAGCTTCAACATCAAGCTAGAGTTAAGGTGGAAAACCTTTTCCTTCACATAAAAGGAGAATGCTTCCTTGTGGGAGAAAGCTTCATCCATCATCTTCATACGTGTGTGTGTGTGTGTGTTTGTGTGTGTGTGTGTGTGTGTGTGTGTGTGTGTGTGTGTGTGTGTGTGTGTGTGTGTGTGTGTGTGTGTAGATTAAACTTCTTTCCATGTAACATCTTCAAATCATCTCTGTTAAGTAGATCAAACCAGCATAGCCTGTACTGGGGTTATCATACCTTCACCAAAGGTTGATCATGGGGCAAGGGAAAATCTGACTCCCACTGGCTGGCCAAAGGGTTGCCATGGCAATGATCACCCCTCACGAGCAGGCATATAACCTCGGGCATATTTAAAAAACAAAACAAAACATAAATGCTCCATTCCTGGTCATTGTGGAGGCACTTTTATCCCATTCTGGTTCAAACATAACTGCACTGTCATATTTTTCTCTTACAGCAGTAGAAAGACCAACCTGAAGAACAAATACTGAATCGTGTTGACTGTCCTGATAAAACGATACTAGACTAAATCTTTTAAAAGTGACAAAAATTTTAAAAGAGCAAATTTCATGTACCTTTCCAGGCGAAGTCAGGAAAATGTGTGAGCTCCCCCTCATGTAAAACAGCTTGTTAATGAGGCATGGAAAAACATTTCAAGCTGCAATGAAATTCTGACATGTGGAACTGATATTTGTTGACAAATTGTTGGTGGAAGTATTCGCACTGCTGGGTGCCACAGAGCCATCTAATTTGAGATGCAGTCTCCTGATGTATATTTCTACATATACAGAATGACCTAAGCACATCTAATAGGCCTACCTATGTGCAAAATGTTATTGTGTGATATAAATAATGTAATTTGTTATAACTGACTGCCGTACATTAACAACAGATTTGTAAATCAGGACAGGACTATATCAGGAACTCTATTCAGAAAATGGTCTCAGTGCCGTTTGAGGTGGATAATTTGTCTTTGCAAAAAGCCTGAGCAGCCATTAGGATGATCTATATCACACATCTCATTGGCATCAGGCCTCTGATGCTTCACTTTGACAAATTAGAGCCAGCATGGAGTGAGTTGTTGACATGGTTTCTTCTGGGTTAGCATTTGTTTGGGTTGCAAATCACATTGCGTTCACATTTATTTATGTCATTTCTTTTCCTGGTTCTTGGACCAGAAACATCCATCACATTGATGGTAAAAATAGAATGTCACATTTGTGCATATCAGCAATTCACGCCTCAAATCCACCTGATATGTATGTTTAGATTGGTGGAGGAAATGCACATAACACCAGGCACATGTAGAGGGGGGTAGATTGACCAATCACAGTGTGAAGTGGGTATGAATGTCAGATTGTTGGTTTTATTAAATTACACAAATAGTGGGACACAGTATCAGAAAGGTAAGGAGCGAGGGGGTTTCAGAAGCTATTCGACCGTCCGATGAGCACTTCTGAAATAGCTTACTGGCAGCTTTAAAGGAACAGTATATAGCATTTAGGGGGATCTTCTGGCAGAAATGGAATATATCAATAAGTATGTTTTCTTTTGTGTGTAATCACCTGAAAATAATAATAGTAATAATAGTGGTTCTGTATCTTAGATTGAGCCATGTATATCTACATACAGCGCAGGTCCTCTTCATGAAGCTGGCTGCCATGTTTCTGCAGTTTATCATTTAGTTGCAAAATGCACTAATAGCCAAATACATTACATTTTTAGCACCAGGACAAGGGCTGGAAGATGGGGTTAGAGATGATGATGAGATGATGAAGATGGGCAGTTGAGCCATATTGACCTCAACTTTCATATGAATGAACAAGAGCTGTATCCAGTGGTGTTTATACATCCATGCACAGAACAGATAAAACAAACACTGGCTCAAGATAGGGCCATTCACATTATCGCATTTTCACATTTTTATGTTTTTGCGTCGGCCACCGTCACACAGGAGAAGTATAAGTTGGCTGCAATCTTCAACCTCACAGTTAGATGGCACCAGATCCTACACACTGCACCTTTAAGGAACATGTAAGTGCCTTTTTACTTGTGAAAAGTGAGATTGATGAGTCAGATTTCCCCCCACTGTCTGACACAGTCTGCTTCTCCTCTTCATTCCTGTGGAGACAAAAATAAAAATGAAAGGTGATAAATCACAAGCCAGATCTTAATGACACATATTTGGAGCTGGTTAGTTTTTCAGTGGAGGGTTTTATAAGCATTTAGAGATTAGCCTCTCTGATTGACTGTCAGTTTAAGATTTCCTTAAGTGGGAAGTATTTTGATGTCAGTGTGGCAACTTTGTATTATAATAAGTAGACCTTTTCTGAAAAGATGTATGTTAAGTAATTCAATTTATAATTGAACAATAATGAAAGAAAGTTTTTTGATTCATTTTGCATGTTTTAAAAAATGTATTGAAAATAATTACTCATCAGTTGTTATATTTTTAACACATGAATCATTTTATTTGTGTCATCTCAACTATTGAGGACAGAAAGCTGTCTCAAGTCTCAAGTTGTTTGCTTAGTCAGTCTCTCCCCACATGAATATACTGTATTTTCTCTACAGCTCGCAGTTTCTTTATGCCAAGCAGTCTGATACTAAAGAAAAATCTCAATTGTAGTCTCCATTGATCAAAGCGTAGCTCTCTTGGCCATAGCTTGATTGGATGCTGTGGAGTTTCTGCTTAACAGGCAATTGGCAAAGTGCATAATAACTCATTTTTAGTCAGTTCGTCAATAAGCTAACACTAAAATCTATAGCACTTATCATGCGGATAAGTAAAGCGTGTGTCACTGTGATTTTTCACTCCATGTGAGTTGCAGTCAGGAATGGAGCTGAGCTGCAGCCAGACATGTTTTATGCACTGACAAAACTGTCAGTCAGGGCTGGCTACAGTCAGGAAGGCCTGGGTTGATTCCAAGTCTGCTTAAGACCAGGTCCAAAGGTGTCAAGCCTGAGCCAACACCACAGCCAGAGAAAATCAGGACCTGTTTCAAGCCAGGATCAGCAATAAAACTGTACCATAGTGTTTTTCCCATTGTAAAAATATTATACAGCTCTGCCTTAATCTATATTTTTGATAGAAACATTCAATTAAATAACTCTACAGAGCATTTTTAACTCAAACAGAAGTTAATGGAGGCTGAACAGAGCTCATACATGCTGGAGTGGCATTTGTCAGATGACAAGAAACTCAACGCTAACTGAATGCTTACATTGCTTGTAGCAGTCATTCTCAAAGTGGGGCCTAGGGACCCCCAGAGGTCAGTGGCACTTTGCCAGGGTTGGCAAAAAAAATTGCTATAAATTCTAAAATTGTTCTGTATCATTTAAATATACATATTTACAGATGGGGTACATTTGTGCCAATAAAACAAGCATAATGTGTCCATTACCGCCGCCCACATTAGCTTTAACGCTACTTTGATAACTTCTGTTATGATTTGTTCAGAGCTTTCTGCCAGTGAAGTAAATAAGGAGCAGTACGTCAGTTATTTCAAAGCTGCAGTATACTAATATAGTCTATAGTATAATAGACCAAAATCAAGGGAAATACTGCGTGGATCTAAGTTTGTGGAAATCTTTTCATTTCCAGCACTTTAGCTAAGACATAGACAGGTGGAGTGGTTGTTCATCCTGCAAAGCTGAACTATACTGAAAGTCTGGCTTTGCCAGTCTTGCTACTGTTCATTTCCTGAAAAAGTTTAAGATCAATTACAAGTTGAGCCCAAATGCCATTTCAATAAAATGAGTGTTTAAATGTGTTTCTGTTTATCAAGTTTTGCAATAAAATAGTTACAGTGGCTAAAAGTACAAATGGTAGTTAGCTCAATCTGTGTTATAATTAAGAGGGGGTCCTCCCCTGTCAGTGGTACCTGGCCCCAACAAGTTTGAATACCCTTGGCTTATAGGATAGTAATAACAGCTTTAAGCAGTGATGCCTGCACCTTTGTCAGCTGTGTGTTTTCTGCCCTTGTGGCCAGTAATAAAAGATTCATGCAGCTTTCAGAAGTTAAAATCCTTCTACAGTGTGTGTAGTGGAATGGGTTAATTTACATATTCATTTGAGATATTTGATCATTTGATTATAAATTTAAGATATACTAAAAAGGGATCTTGAAAGGAAAAAAAAACTAAATCCCTTAAAATACCTAAATTTGAAAAGACCTTGATTCAAAAATAAAGATGTAGTAGGTGTACATGACTTTCCCTTTCGTTTATGTATACATGCTGTCAGTGATGGATTGTACTGTAATTAAGTACATTTCTTCATGTACCATAGTGCTAAGGGAAATACTGCAAGCAAAGACCAGGTCAAGAAAACATAATTTGGCCTGAACTTTGAGCAATGATTGAGACTGTGACAAGTTCTGGTCAAATAAACACAAGCATGTGACAAGTGAAAGACATTAGGGAATGGCCCGGGGACCAGACTTTAGTACAAGTATGGCCCTCCAGACAGCTAAAAATACAGACTCCTGTTTGTTTGGATGACAGTGAGCATGCGGGGTCAGCCAGATAAAATGATTTGGTCTCTGGGAGCTTAATTTTGCATCAAAGGGCTTTTAAAAAATCTGTGCGTACATGGCAAGTGAGTCAGTTTTGTTGGATCAAGCTCAGCTCTGCTGTAGGTCCGGATCTGCACTTTATTGTTGGCTCTTTATCAAACCACTGCCCTCAAAGGCAGAGGGGCCTCCCGGTGCAAAACAACAGATACTATGGCAGCAATATATTTCTCAGACAGAACAATTTATGGGACCATCACTATTAATCATCACCATGGAAAGGAAGATTGCCTAACTCATCTGGAGGCTCCGTAGAAATGTAATTCTCCCACTGCCCAAAGTGCTTATAGGGCTGAGCTGCAGATGCATTTTGCCTACACTCTGGCTTGGCCCTACACTGGCATGGCAATAAGCTGTGTTGATTTAATATCTGTTTGCCGCATACATTTTCTTGGACATGTAATCAGTCCACAAGGTTCTTTGGGAGGCTGACATGAATTTCTTCAGCTGTACTGTTACCCCTCCTCCTCCTCCAGTGGACAATCACCAGCTCGCCAGCAGGGCACGGCAGATCCAGCAGCCATTCCCGATTACACTCATGACTCAGGTTGCCGATTGGCTGTCAGGGTGCAATCACGCAAGCACACTTTTGTTTTCTTTCTTTTCTTTGGTGCAGCATTGTCTTTGGACATTTTGTTAAAAAATAACAGTGATGTTCTGAAATGCAGTTTCAAGTCTTCGTCAGTGCAGCATGATGTTCATTTTGTAAATTGTGGTCCCATTTAGAGTCAAATAGACCATAAAGCAGGGTATGCTTAGGGCATGGCTACCTTGTGATTAACAGGTTGTTACCACAGTGTTGTCTGGTCTGGGTGTGTTCAGTCTTTTTGTCTAACGTCTTTAACCCTTTCACAGCATATTTTCAGTTCATAAAAGTTAATCCTAAATTTTTCCATCGCCTAAATACTGTATGTTTTAATTTGTGTTTGGTTGACACGCTCTCATGTCACTTTTGGTTACAAATATCCAAGATGGCGACGTCCAAAATGCAAACTCGAAGCTTTAGCATGGCTGTCCATAAACCAATTGGTAACATCATGGTGACTGCCTCCACTTCTTATGGTCAAGATGTAGCGGTCTGATATAGATTTAAAGAAGCAGGATATGATTTGGCTATCATAGGCCTGAAACTTGCATGTTTGTATTGAGCATGTAATTTACACTGAACAAAAATATAAATGCAAGACTGCTCCCATTTTCCACTACTTTAAATTAAAAATCAAAGTCTTTTCCTATGCACACAGAAGACATATTTTGCTCAAATTTTGGTCCAAAATTTGTTAAAATCTGTGATCAGTGAACACTTCTCCTTTTCCAGGATCATCCATCTGACAGGTGTTGCATATAAAGATGCTGATTAAACAGTGTGATTATCACATGGGTGTACCTTGGTCTGGTCACAATAAAAGGACACTCTAAAATGTGCAGTTTAAACACAACACGGAGATGTTGCAATTTGCAGATGTTGCAGGAAAGTCCACCAGAGCTGTTGTCCCATGATTTGAATGTTTGTTTCAATGGCATGAGCTGTCTCCAGTGTCGTTTCTGTGAATTTTGCAGTACATCCAGCCACAGACCACATGTAACCACGACAGCTCAGGACCTCCACTTCTGTCTGCTTCCTCAGAAACCGTTTCAGAGAAGCTCATATGCGTGCTCTTCTTGACCCGACTGCAGTCTGTTGTCGTAACCGACTTTGATGGGCAAATGCTCAGCTCTCATGGCATCTGGCACATTGAAGAGAGACGTGTTCTCTTCATGGACGAATCCCATGTGACCAAAAATGCATATCTGCAGCCCTACACAAGTGAAATCCATACAGTAGCTCACAGTGCCTCATTATTCAAGCTAACACTGCACATTTTAGTGCACCTTTTATTGTGACCAGCCCAAGGCACACCTGTGTAATAATCATGCTGTTTAATCAGCATCTTGATATGCCACACCTGTCAGGTGGATGGATTATCTTGGAAAAGTGCTCACTAACACAGATTTTAACAAATCTGTGACTAAAATTTGAGAAAAGTAATCCTTTTGTGTGCAGGCTTGTGTCTTTCTGTGTGCATCATCTATTATTTCAACTCGTGAAACATTGGAGCAAAACCAATAGTGCTGTGTTTATATTTTTGTTCAGTGTACATAGTCGACTCCAAGCAGTTATTTTACCATGACAAATTACTTCTTTTCTCAAGCGACATGAAATCTTTGTCACTGTGCATGAGGAGGACCTACATTAAATGCAGAGTCGCAGAAACTCATAGATTCTTGAAGGCTTTATTAAAAGACTACAACACAAAACAGAACTGGAGTTGAATCAGAGGTGGTCAGTTTATAAGTCCACTGAAAAAACATTTTTGGCAGCTATTTTGCTAATTGTGTCATGTCCAAGAGGTTATGTTACGTTACGTTATGTTTAGTTTTTGTATTGTGACTATGTTGTTTCGGGGCTTCCTGTTTTATTTTGAAATCTAACTCTGCTCTTGTTTCAGGTAACTTGTGATTGTCAACCCTTCTCCTGATTGGTTCCACCTGTGTTCCCCTATCTCATGTTTATATAGTCCTTGTCTCCCTTTGTCCTGTGCTAGTTTGTCTTGTCTTGTGAAGCTTGAGAACAACACCAATCCATACTCTATTACTTATCTGAATACTATGAAATGTCATCAAAAACAACAGCATGTGAAAAACTAAGAACCAATCAGCTTCTTGATCAGGCAACAGCCAGGCGTTTCCCATAATGCCCTGGGTCTTGCAGTTGGTGGACAGCAACTGCAGCGCCTGGCTCTAAAACCTGTGGCCGCCTCAATCTCAAGAGGTTATGCTTGCCCAAGTGTGAGTAATGACAGAGCAAGTCGGGATCAAGTTGGACAAAAACTCTCCTCATGCATTGCACGGCCATCTTTGACATTGTTTCTAGAGCAGAGTACTGTATCTCAAGCAGTCCATAAAGAGAGATTAGAATATAAGCTCTCTCTGCGGATATTGTATAAAATACAATGCGCTCAGTTGAATAGGATGAAGCTGAGGATTTTAGTTTAGTAATACCTGCTCCCCATGCATGTGAAAATGCGGTTGGACCATGGCTAGCAATTGTGACAACCTTTTGACAAACAACCCACGTTAAAGGCTGTGCACACAAGGGAGGTGTCACTCTCGCCCAGTCTGTACACAACTACAAGGTCCAACCAGGCACAGTTAGTGAAAACACTAATGTGGGTGGACATTTCATTTATTCCCCAAACCTATTAATTAGCAAAGCCTAAAACCTGCTGATAGTCAGTTTAGTGTGAATTTATCTAACAGGGTATTTTTCCAACCTGGACCCTATTTTTCCATGTTTTTGTGTCTACCTACCTAATAGATTAGATTATATTAGATTCAGTTTTATTGTCATTGCACATAGTACAAGTACAACGAAATGTACTTTTCCATCTAACCAGAGAGCAAACTGTAAAGTATATACAATACAATATACAGTAAACAAATGAGAAAATGTATAACAGTATTATAAAGAATAAATGTATATACAGGTAGAGTTATATCTTAATCTATACACAGGGATGTTATGTACATAGAGTTATATGCATATGGGACCAAGAAAAAATATATAAAATGAACATAAGAGAATAGATTTTATAGATAGGTGGAATCAGAAGTTTCTCTGTATGTAGATATACGGTATATTTATACAACAGAGGTTTGTACATGACAAAATGAACATTACATATGAGAATGAGTTTGAATCTATATAGAGACAAGTAATATGTATGAAAGTGAAGGTTCAAGAGCGAGAAAGAGTGTGTGTGTGTGTGTGTGTGTGTGTTGCAGCTGCTCACAGGCTGCAATATGGTGCTATTGGGGCAAGCTGGCACTGTCATTTATGTCCACTGAAAGTGGTTCTTTAAGCAATGACAGGCTCTGATTGTCACTAGAAATGTCCGACATTATGGAAAGCGCCTCACACAAGGAGAGGTCTCGTTCTGAAATCTGGTGAGATGGTGTGTTAGTGTAGTTTAGTGTGAGCTAAAAATTTCAATGTTGTGACTGGATGTTAAGATGATTTCAACATTGTGAATGACGTCTTTGATAACAGTGGCCCCCTGTATTTATTTGAGCCAGAATATACAGATATTCATCGCGAGACTCCTTGAACAAACTTGGACACAATAACAAACGGACTGAATCAAGCAAAAGGCAAAGAAAAGTGCTTTATTTCCCTGTAGGGTTCTTTTCTATAATGCCGCCAGACACTTAATAAAAAAATAATAAATAATAAAAATCCATGGCAAAAACAAGCACTTTTAGTAAACATAACATTTCACTTGCCCTCGCAGCTTGTTTTGCGGCTGAAAAATTGTTTTCCCCATTAGTCATTGTGACACAAAAAGAAAATAGAAAAATAGATATGAAAAATACCCAGGTTACCTTTTGTGGTCATGCCATAATTGTCATTTAATGTCAAATCTGCAAGATTGTCTTATCTTATTGGTTGTGTGCCAAACTAGCCATTAGGTGGGTATTATGCAAATGTGTTACTTGGTGACATCATCACGTTTCAGAATAGGACTTCAAGCGAGGGGTTTCTGGCAGTTCAGGAGCATGCAGAGCATTTGGCCTTTGGGCTTTGAAACTTTGCAGATCACGTACATGCACAGAAACTATATTAACACACTAAAGGAAAGCAATAAAGGTCAAAAGCATAGTACGTCCTCTTTAAAGCCATGTAATTTTAGTCCAAATTGTTGCATCACCCCAGTACTTCTTATATGAATATGAATTATATATGTGTGTATTGTTGGGGAGAGACATGGGGGACCCTCAGTGACCCTGAGTGACTCTTGTGTTGCTTGAATAAGAAATAAAAACAGAGTTTTGAGGCAGCACTTTATGGCAGAATGTTTTTCTTTATTTATGAGAAAGGTTTTCTGGAGCTGGGCACAGGGTGTTTATGTTTTTCAATTATACATTATCAGGAAGCCTAAACCCTCAATGTTCTTTTTTTTTTTTTTTTTTACAATTACAGACCAAATGTCAGCACAGGGCTAAAAATACCATGGACAATTTGCTCAAGATAACACCACAAAGTCCAACAAAAAAAAGTTTTCTTATTTTACTGAAATTGTCATATAAATGAAGGATTACATAGAAGAAACATGCGTCCCCGAATTCTATCTGTAGGGCTTAAATGAGCTCTGTGCTCCTGTCCTGCTCATGTGTCATCTTTGGTTTTTAAATGTCCCTGTGGAAAGATTGGACATGGCTTCGCGTTAGCCGAGGCGGGTCCATACTATTGACTGTGACATTTGTTTTAGGGAAGGTTACGACAATGTGTCAAGTAAATATTCTCCTGACTGCTGTCAACACGAATTGCTGTTTTTGTTGATGTCGAGGGTGGACAGGTGGAGGAACCGCTGTTGACACAAATTGGATTGGTGGCATGTCAGGTTAGTGTTTGGAAGTCTAAAAAGGACAGGTTCCAATTCTTTTGGCCGTGTGTATGTGTGTGAGGGTGTGTTCTCTCCTTGTTATTCAGGATGGACGCTGGCCACTGTGTGTTCCTGTTGATAGGAGAGGCGGACACCAGTTGTTTCAGTGGCTCAAGGTGTCGGAAGAGATTTCACAGCTCTTTGAGCACAGTAATCTTGGAGCTCTCGATACAAGATGGCAAATAAAACGACCCCCTGAACGACACTGAAACACTCACTGAACCCTACTCCCATTGATCTGTATTGCTCTGCAGCGTGGAGCACCCTTGTCCCCTACAAATAAGGTCAACAGCGTCTCTCCATACAGTGTTATTTCCTCTGAATTGATTAAATACAATTTGTTTTTATCACACGCTCATTCAAGCTGCACATTAAAATGCTAATGCATGAATACATTCATTAAATGTTCAAAGGTGCTTGATGTGCGGCTCAAAAATTCCCACTTTGTTGTGTTTGTATTTGATTGGCATTTCAATCAGATGGGGTATCAAAACATAATATTCATTATTATTTTTTCAAAGTCTGAGATAAGTAATATTTTTTAGATGAGTCAAGCCATTTAATATCTATCAACACATTTTTTTTGTCTTTCTAACACTTGATTCTTATTTTAATGGCACAATGTACAGATCAAGGTATGAATTTATTATAAAAATGCAAATGGTTGGTGAATATTTGACACATCAACTGACTGTCTTTTGAAATATCAGACATGCTTTAAAGCTGCATTGAGCAAATGTGATTAAAATAAGTTGTTTTTATAAAACGGACACTATATCTTGACAGTAGTGCATGAGACGGGTAATCTGAAAAATGTCATGCGCCTCTGTGTTCTCTGGTGTCCTCCGGTGCTCCTAACGGCATCTACAAGACTTCACAGCTGCCAATCACCTACGAACTCTGATCAAACGGTCAAACTAGGTAGAGCTGATCAAATATGAATCAATATTCTGTTACTGCAATGTCTATTTCTCACCTCCAATGTTTTCAGAAACCTATTGTAGTGTAGTGTTTAGCTCTAAAATGAGGAAGTTTGTGACCTGGCAGTAATGTTGAGATCAGCTGAGGAAATATTGAGCAGAAATAGGCATTAGATTAACCAAATATGATTCATATTTGATTAGCACTGCCTAGTTTGACTGTTTGACGGAGTTTGTGAGTGATTGACAGCTACCTCCACTGAATGAACAGACTGAAAACAGCCATGAGGAGGTTCAGAAGTCTAGTTTTCTCTCACAACACTTGAATTACAACATGCTGAGAGGTTATTATGGTATTTTTATCCAATGATGCCAAAAACATTCAGCCTACCGCAGGTTTCATTCAGCATTGAAAAAAAAATGTGAGAAGTGGCTTTAATTTCTCATTGGGAACCTTTTTTATTTATTTATTTATTTTACCTGTAGTCTGCCAAACGTGACAAGTCAAGTCACTGTAATTCTGCTTTTGTACTGAAGAGGGCAGAGTTGCTTTGTTGTATTGCTCAGTGGCCAAAATGCAGTGACACTGTCACTGAATATCTAATAAACGACTGCTCTAATCAATGGAGAAGTGAAAGACTGACACTTTTAACACTGTTGTAATTATCGTTCAGTTCATTCTTGCAGTCAGTTTGCTTAATATTGGTTTAATATTACTTGTCAATGAGCAGAATCGTATGTGGGCATAAACAGGACAATTATGCAGTACACAGTGGAATCGCACATCAAGGCAAAATGTAGCATTTATCTCTAATAATCCTCGACCCCTGAGGCTCGGTAGGCCAAGGTAGATAAGTAAACAGCCTGTCGCTGCCACTGTTCCTGTGTGGGTGGCCCACTGCAATCACAGATGACTTCCTGTTGGCTATGGAAGCTGGCAATCCATCTTCCCCCCAACTCTCCTTTCTCCTTTTTCCTTTTCTTTCTCTCTCTTATCTTTTTTAGGAATCCTTCCCCCGGTGTAGTATTATCAGCAGGCTTCAGAGCCCCCGAGCAGAGCGCCAGGTCTCTAAAGTGTTGCTTTATCTGGAGCAGGAATTACGTTGACCTTGCAGCAACTTAAACACTTTATCAGAAACGCAATAATCTTCTTCGAGGGGAAAGCGAATCAGCAGAAAGAGAAAAAAAAATAAACGAGATGCGGGCCAGTGGGTCTGCAGGTTAGCGGCATGGGGTTACAGTGCTGCTGGCCTGAAGACACAGATGGAGAGGTTTCAGCGTGCTGCACCTTGTCCTCAAAGAAAGAAGCATGCTCTTTATAGCAGCAACTGTATCAATCTATGATTGCTTACAGAGGAACAAACACATGAATAATTAATGTTCTCCATATGTAAGAAAGTATTCCATCATTATTTTGCATATTATTTATTCCTTTTGAAAAGCAAGTGTGACTGACGTGGATCCTTTCATGTTGTCACAAAATTGCGCCTGTGTTATTTTTACATGTGGTGTTGAGACGGGCTGATTTTCTTCAACAGGATTACAGGCGTTTGATCAGAATGAATGGTCTGCAGTGTCTGTTCCTACCGATGATTGATAGATTCTCTTTTTCTCACAGTTTTCTACAAAAGATTTTGCATTTGTTACAAGTCCTCTCTGATAATAAGCCGTTCCCCGACGCTTCTCGGAGATGATTCCACTCTTCATCATGACTGCTTCCTCTCGTGTCTGCAGGCTGTTTCTTGTTGTGCTGCTCCACCATTTTGACTGCATTCACACTACATTTTAAAGTGTTGTAAATCTTCTTCTGCATAAATGACAGACTAAAAGAAGCAATGACTCTGGATGAGCAGCATTTGCCTGGGAAACACGATATGGAGTGACAAACACTAGCAAAATTTTGCCCCCCCCATCTCATCAGATACTACAATGGTTTTAAAAACAATACATCAAGTTTTAGTAATTAACAAAAAGAAGAAAAGACAAATTGGAATTTTTTTATTTAATTTTTAATTTTTAAAATTGATTTATTTTAGAGGTCAACCAGCACCTGCCAGAACGTGGCGCCCTCGGTGACCGCCTGTATGACCTGTGCCTCAAGCCGGTCCTGAATGTTGGTGACTACTGCTGAAACAGTCAGTTGATTAACTGATTGTCCTATTAAACAGAAACAGAGAAATAATCAATTCTTGAAATTATTTTTTTTTCTTTCTTATTAAAATGACTTATCTTTTGCCCGCCGAGAGCATCTGTGGGTGGAGGGGACACCAGGGGCAATGATGTTATCATTATTTTCATTCTTATTCCTTCAGAAAATTAATCATTTCTAAGTTCCAACTAATTGTTAACATGCTTTAAACAATGAAACACAGGCAGTACAGTGGCTGCCTGTGTGCAGTTTGCACACTGAGCTTAAAGACATGCAGGTGAGAAGTTAACTGGTGAGTTTGCATCTTCTCTGTTTTCTCCCAGTTCCTCCCACAAGGGTCAACTGCTAACTGCAAATGTCTTGGAGGTGTTAAACTATACATGTTCAGGCTGGTCTCATACACAGTTCGTAGCTATACCGACGAAAAGCAATTCTCTGTAATTTGTCTATATCCCACAAAATCAGTTTGTGTGTGTACACCCCATAGGGAGGTCAGGGTGGATGGATGAGTCAAAAGATACCTGACATTCACCCAGGAGACTGGTGTTTGTACCCTGTGTGAAACCAGAGGTCAGCGTTTATTTGTCATGTAACATCTGTACTTCAATTACTTCTCTTCCTGAGTTATTTCAACCCAAACCAAGATATCTGCACAAACCAAACTAAGCTGTTTTATTGCCTAAACTTAGCTAAGTCAATCTTCTCCCAAACCTAAGTAAGCAGATTTGTTGCCAAACTGAACCAAGTTGTTTCCTGTGAAGACGAAATTGCAGGAAATTCATAGGAAAACACACGAAAAATAAAGGAATAACTTTTTGTAAGATATAATATGACATGTTAGACATGATGTGCTGGTGATCTGCCCAGCGAGTACCCAGCCTATAGCTCAATTGGAGCTGGGATAGTCTCTGACCCTGTGACCCTGTCAGATTAATTATTCATTTTAGGCACTGGTAATGCATGCATGGGCTGCCATCATTAGTGTCAACCCAGGTAGATGATTGGATGCTGGATTAACTAATCAATAGTCAGTTGCAGACACCATTGTTGTTAAAACCACAAATTGTGCTGTGAAACGTGGTGGAACAAAAATGGATGTGTATGGTGTTTATCTAAAGTATATCTACAATATGTGGGTTTGCATGATTATGGTTTCAGGCATGGCAATCAATATTATAATATATGTGCTTCAATAAATTAGTAAGAAAAACTGTAATAATTCTCACCCAACCATCTGCAGCTTCAGTGCAATAACCATCATTACTGTAATAGCTGTCTATGGCCGGAGGGGTACACCTTTGATTTTGTGCCACTTTTCTTAAAAAATTAAGTTGTTTTTTAAATGGGCCTAGATTCAATTGTGAACAAGCTGAATGGTGCTTTTTAATGAAACAGCTCTATAGCTTTTGCACATATATTTAAAGAGTCACACCAGCAATTTATTATTGTACTTCAACAAAGTTTGGAGACTTGCAAAACACAGATGATAAAAAAAAAAAAAAAAAATCTAAATTGTTGCAGTAGAGAGCAAGTGAGGTGTATTTTCAAGGTGTTTCTCTTCTCTTTTGTGTTTCTCTTCTCTTTAGGTAATACGTTCTGTTATAATAACTGTGCATCAGGCATTTATTTCATATATTTGTATTTGTAAATCTATAGTTGGTTTGCTGGACAGTGGTATGTGACCTGGTGACCTAGGGGCTCACATTGTGAGGACTCCTTTCTAAATCAGTTCCAGATGATGTTTTGTGCAACAGGTAGGCCATGGAAGTTCATTTCTCTGTGCATAATAAGTTAATATTGTACAGAATATTGTAATTTTAGTCAGCAATTGTTTTTTTCTCGTATGAGGAGAATGTTGATATTCTCAAGGACCTCACCTTTTCTCCTCATATTATGAAATTATCCTGCATTTCCTGGAAGTAGGGTCATTTTCCCATAGACTTCTATACAATCAGACATTTCTTTTTTGGCAACCAGAAGAGTCGCCCTCTGCTGGTGATGAGAAAGAATGCAAGTTTAAGACACTTCAGCATCAGCTTCACTTTTCAGACCTGAGTTAAGCTGAATTCTCTGGCGCTTCCCTGACTGTAACAAACTGTGTGCCTCTTGCTTTTAGCTACTGGCAGCGTTAGCGAGCTTTCATAGGCACGGTCGAGAGACAACGTTTGTGAACAATGTATTTATTCCTCTGTGGCGGTAAGCACATCATCTAGGTCCACCGAGCACTGCGATCTTCAGGCCTTAACAAGATATTCAGAGTTGACACACTGTAACGTAAAGCTGCTAGCTACAGTACAGGTACCCACACAGTATCACTCAAATTGGCAAAATTATGCTTCTGTAAAAGCAATGCTGGACTTCCCATCTTACCCTTGCCTAGCAGTAGACATCACTCAATTAATAGTCATCACATGACTATGTGGGTTACAACCATCAGTTTATACAATACCATCCACACAATCAGCAGTGAGCAGCAGTTTGAAATGGAGCATGAAAGCTTGCAGTGTGACAGTGTTGCCTTGCAGACATGGCCGAACACAAATCTTTCTACATGCTGTTTTCTTTGATCCTTCCCTCGGCACATTAGTGTGAGCCTCTGTGTGTATATTAGCTGTTTTTCTCACCCACCATGCCGTCACTTTCCATCCTCCGCCGCTGCTTCTTCTTCTCTGTCATTAATATTCTGACTCTTACTGCATAACTCAGGGGATCAATCACTGGTTGCCATGGCAATGAAACCACCCATGCAGGTGTATGTGTTACAGCATGCGTGTTTGTGTGTTTTGCTGTACGCTGACTGTACCTGCTCCTCACCAGTCGGCGCGGCAAGGCGTCCGCTGGTGATGCTGCTCTCCTGCACTGCCCCTCGCTTCCAGAGTGGCTTTGACAGCTGTCTAGTCGAGATGTTCTCACCTGCCACACTTGGCTTCCTCTCAGCTCTGTGCAGAATAATGACCAAATTCAAAGGGGGGGGGGATATACACAGCGCTGTCAGGCTTGTTTTGTTTCTTTCTAGTTAAAGGCACTCTTTGTGTGAAGGCTATTTATTGAAATATCTCTAAAATGTTAGCAGGGCTTGAATAAAAGTAGCGGCGCAGTGGAGGAGCCTGTCATCATAAAACAATGTTTTGCCCTGTGATAGCGCTACTTTCAGCATGTGGCGTTTAGGTTGAAGCAGCTTGGAGGTTATAAATCTCTCTCTCCCAGAGGTACAGAGCTGATAATCACACAACTCCTGTGTAGCCAGGGTGTTTTGATCAGAGAATAATGTATTTCTTTCAGCATAGCTGATGCAGTTTAAAAGAAATTTGATTCTCAAGTACTCAGTGTTTTCGTCATCCTTTCTGTCTCTTTCATCCCAATCTCTGAACTCGCTCTCCTCCCCTTGCCATGTCTTCTTCCATATTTCACACCTTTTACTTATCTCTCCCCTCCTTCATGCAATTTTCCTGCTTGCTTTGTCACTTCCGCTAACCCACCCCTCCTGCTCTGTCTGTCCTTCTTAGCTCATTGATTTCTTTGCTTTTCAACTCATCCAGCGAGGGCCGATCCAGTGTATTTGTAGGAAGACAGACTGAATGATTAGAATAAACCATGAACTGTGGTTAAGGCTGGGCATCGGTACATAGCTTTAAGGTATCTGCCGAAACAACTCAGCACCAAGTAGTATCGAAACCAGTCTGACAACACCTGCAATCGATCCTTTTTGTGCCCAGATATAGCAAAAAAATACTGTTTTGCTAGCAGCCAATCACCACGAGCATTCTTTGATTTATTGTGACGTGTGATTGATTCACTACCACAGCAACCGCAACCCATTTAGCTGGAATTACCTGCCAGCACAGCTCTGAACACTGTGTGGGTCGATGGCTAGCAGCTAACATCACTAACTGTGCTTACAGCGCACTTAACACTTATCATGGGGGGAGGGATCCCATGAGGGATATCAAATGAAGTACTGTAATGGTATTGGTATCACTTCAAGGGTACTAGTATTGGTACTGGCATCTTAACTTTTTGAACGATACCAAGCCCTAATGGCGGTGCTCCCTTTTGCTAAAAACACTTGACTTTATTCACTCTCCAAAGCGGTAACGGTGACCTGAAGTCACTGTTGCACATCACATGCAAAAGTTGACCTTGTTAAGGAAAGGTTTCTGTGCATGGTAATGAGAATGAGTGTACAGCGAGAGAGAGAAAGGGAGAGGGCTGGCAGAGACAGACTGCATCATATTCATCAGGCCTCGGGATGTACCACAACAACCGGGTTCCAAGTAAATTAATCATGTTTTGCAATTGCAGGAATTGCCGGAGGAAGGTGGTCATCGAGCGGTCAGAGCGATGTCAGAGGAGGAAAGAAGAAGAGCCTAAGAAATATGAGCCAAGCACAAAGTAACACCAGGAACTGATGAATGTGATTGAAATGAAATGGCAACATTGGCTGCATGGCTCAACAAAATCTTTGGGTCAATTACCTTCATTTGAGGAGGTGAACCGAGTGAGGTATCTTGTTGGTAGATAAATCAGATTAAAAATCACATTAACTCTCTTTTTGATGCCTGAGGCTCTGCAATAATTAATTCATCGTCTGCTGATTTTTTTAGAATTGATGTCCAACAGAGGACTGAAAGAGTAGGGAACAACCCACAGCCCATAATCCCAAAACATAACAAAAACAAAAGATATTTTCTATTTTGTTTTGAAGTTTTTTTATGTGATCTGGAACTTTGGAGAACCCTGCTGAGTTCTTAATGAAAGTCAGAGGAGGAGGTTTGAGGAAAGGGAGGAAAAAGTGAGAGGAAATATTAATAAATAAAAACAATAAAAAAAAAAAAACCCTCCCCGGCTTCAGGAACAGGCTTTTGTTCCTCCAGACAAGCACGATTGATGCCCCCTTCCTCCAGAGGTAATATCGCCGAGACCAGGAGCCAGCCAACCTTGAATTCCTGCATTTCTTTCTGAAAGTTGTGCCTTTGGTATAGCAGCAGCAGCTGCTGCAGTTGCACTTCATAAAATGTTACAGTGGATGGATAGCCAGTGAAGGATGTACTGAATAAAGAGTCTTTAGAGGTTTAACAGGCAGTTCTGTTTCACATCAAAATCTCTCAAAACTCTCAGCCAATGAACACGAAGTGTTGAGTCTGTATACCCAAATGCTACGAGTCTCGTATTCCTGCAATTCTTAAGCTTTTCAACATGTATCTAATGATGACAAATACTAACTTAATACACACTAAAACATCTGCCAGTGGAGTGAGATAATCTTTCTAATGCTTTTTGACCTCTTTCGAGAATTTATGGAATAAGTGCTCATGCTCTTTAAGTACTGCAGCTCTGTCCACTGGTATCAAGATAACAGGACTTCAAGTCATTTCTTGAGATCAGAAAGTGGCGGATATAGATTACAGTGTATCCCGGGCTTATATGGAGACTGGGTTAATATTATAAAGGGTGGTGCTGTGCAGTGTATAGTATGGTGTTTCTGTTTAGCTTGTGAAAAAGATTCAAATCTTTGACCCAGGAAGTTTATTCTTGACCTTTGGGAAGAGAGAATCAATAAGG
The DNA here is from genome assembly GCA_947000775.1 of Pterois miles. NCBI lineage: Eukaryota > Metazoa > Chordata > Actinopteri > Perciformes > Scorpaenidae > Pterois > Pterois miles. Next base: position 6,445,021 of record CAMQGK010000171.1, on the reverse strand, counting down.
TCCAATTTCAGCGCTTTCAAGTCACAGACAGACTTCGAGGGACAGTCCCACAAAGTCTTTGAGGGTTCAAGGTTGTCTCATAGTCAAATCATCTTGTGCTTGAGGCAAGAGCCCTCAAGCATTTCTGCAGACTTTGCTTGAGGGAATTACCCACAATTCATAGTGTTGTGACATTAGACACAGGGTTACTAGGGGAAGCCATCAGACTATGGAGTGTTGTTGTTCGATAATCCTCATAAATATAGGCGCAACTCAACCAGTTTGGCACAGTGTGATTGGTTGAGGTCTTTATTTGCCATGCGATCGCTCAGATAAATCAACCTTTCTCATTCTGTGTGAAAGTACTCACGACAAAAACAACAGAATGAAAAAAATATATTGACATGTGAATTCATTGCATACAAAAAAGGGTTTTCTTATTTCTGGAACAGAAGCTGGGAGTTCTGGTTTCACCTCAGCTCTCTGTTCTAGTCCAGTGCTTTCTAAAATTTGTGTTAATTCAGTAGGCCTTTCCCATTTCCCAAATTGTATGGCTTGATTCCTCTGCTAGACTCCTCTCCTTGTATCTTGTAGTTGTATGCTGTATGTTGTATGTACAGTATGTTTTTAGATAAATGAGACGTCCTTTCCTCTGAACAATCATGTGAAGCGACGGCTGTTTCTGACGACAGCAGCAGCTGATCATAGCTGGATGAGCTGTCTGTCAGCTTTAATAGCTGTTTATATCTGCACTGTAATACTAATAAAGACGCACAGTTATCAGTGGCAGAGCAGCAGTGTTTTCTCTCTGTAGCCTGTTACCTGTTGAACAAACACATGCACATGAATAACAACCTGCAGTCTGTATTTATACTATGGACTGTGTCCTGCTTAGAGGCTCAGGAACCACTTCTACTGGCACAATGTCTTTATATTAGTTATTCATTATCAGCGTCTGTAGTTGTTGATATACTAACACTAGAAATTATATATAAGATGAACCTTTATTAAGCTAAATGTTTGAGGGAAAATTGAAGTGATGGAACTCGAATCAATCCTGATGCTCAGGAATTATCAGCCTCACATGTGACTGATGGGAATGATGATAAATGATGTAAAAGGTGTAAAAGACAAACGCTTCTTCTCTCTCTGACTGGGGGCGGCAGTAGCTCAGTCTGTAGGGAGTTGGCTTGGGAACCGGAGGGTCACCGGTTCAAGTCCCGACATGGACCAAAAACTGAGTGTGAACTGGTAGCTGGAGAGGTGCCAGTTTACCTCTTGGGCACTGCCGAGGTGCCCCTGAGCAAGGCACCAAACCCCCAACTGCTCGGGGCGCTTGTCTGGAGCAGCCCCCTCACTCTGACATCTCTCCATTAATGCATGTATGTGTGTTTCAGGTCTGCATGTACCATGTATGAGTTTAACAGAGTGTAAATTGAATTTCCCCATTGTGGGACTAATAAAGGTAGATCTTCTTCTTCTTCTTCTTCTTAATTGTATCCTTAACAAAAGTTAATGGGGGGGGAATAACAGCTCATGAAAAGAAAAATTGTTCTTATAATTAAGAAATTTGTTTGGCGACATTTGTTGTCATGCCTTACAAAGCTCTTTCAGTAACAGGCTGCTTCAGTGTGAAGGAGAGGCTGCAGGTCCTTCTGCTGCTGGAACACTTTACCATCAACATGGTCCGTTTGTTATTCAGACTGACAATTAGCACAGATTTTAACTAGATGATGAATCAGAAGACAACTATGAAACTGTTAATCTGTGATCTGTCTTCACTCCAGTATGAAACTTCAGTGATGCTGACATTTATCAGATCAGTCTGGACAGCAGCAGCATCCAATTAATAACTGATATCCAATAAGAGGAGGAGTCTGTCAGTAAAAAACTTCTGTGAAGGATGCATTGGTGTATCGTCGCTTATGGTTCCTCCGGCAAGCCTCCTTGATCCTCGCTCCTCAAGATGCATTTTAGGAATTGGGATGTCCTTCAAGACGGAGCATGGAGATCAATTTCCAGGTCACAAGCTGGAGGATTGAGGAGCGAGGAGACGAGGAGGCAAAAAAGTCAGATGCAGCTAATATGTTTTTCATGATGGAGTAATTTGATGCATGTCGTGAACATTAGTACAGCTGGTCATCTGTGAAAATCCACTGAGATAAGCAAAGTATGTGACGTCAGTCTGGTCAGCTGATCAGCAAATTTGACTATACACAAAAAGCCTGCTGCTCTTATAATGAATACACAAATAGTATAAACACTAATCCGGCCGGTCAGTGAATCAGCATGAATGAGGCTGTTGAAAGTGCATTTGCATTAGTTTCCATGGAAAACACAGGCAGGAAAGCTTCCTGCTGGCCCGGTTAGGACAATGAGTCCTTGACAGACTGTACAAGAGTATTACTAACAATCAACAGATTATCAGAGAGAATCATCTCTGATGTATCCTAATGATTTTTTGATGTTCCTTCTTTTGATTTGTTGTGTTTTTATTGATTTGATGATTGACAAATGTTCTATCATAGTAGCTGTTGTGGAATCAATAAACAGCGCGGTCTCAACAATGGTTGCTTTTATTGTAATGGGTGCTTTTTAATATAGAAAACTAAAGTTACAAATCGATTTAAGCTTTAATGGAAAACTGAGACAGTGAAGAACCAATAATGTCTGCCATTTATCTCATTGATGCAGAAACTTTTATAGTGGCCATTAGAGCAACTTCCAATTATTTGAGTTCTAACACATAAACCTACACAGCCCTTTGGTCTGGAAGTTTTTAACTTTGCAGTTTACTGTGACAAAATTGCAGAATACAGTTGTCAATGCTCAGTTTCTACCTGTGATCTTTATCAAGCTAGTCTTGCATTTTAACCATAGACTGTACATAGATGGATGATGCCTCTCCACTTCCTGTGATCTTGACATTTTGTTGCCATTTGGAGCCAGAGCAGTAGTGATCGAGGGGCTGGAGCCGCGGTACTGTGGTCCTGCCCACATACCCACCCAAGCCAATGACGAGCCGCGTACAGCTGCAGGATGTTAGCGTGACCCAACTAGCTGCTACGATAGCACCACGGTAGCTGTTTGGCTAAAAGGACACAACAACTAACCATAATATCTTTATAACAGGTATGATCAAATTGACATGTTCTATTACACAGACTCATGATGGTTTTGGAAAGTCTCTCGTACAATTCTCGAGCCTCTGGCTCCGTGACTACTTCACTCAGAGCAGCTGTCAATCATGACCAAACTTAGAAAAATTAATACTTGAACACAAATCAGCATGATAAAAATGACCTAAAATGACAGAAACTTTTTTGGGAGAAATGTATTTGACGTGTACTTTGACTTTTTAGTTTGGCCCATGTCTTACCCACTGAGATGGAGGGGGCGGGCTCTATGACTGCAGCCAACCACCAGGGGGCAAGCAACATGTTTTGGCTTCACTGTGGGAGCTGTCATCTCATCCATCTTTATATACATCTATTTCTAGGGTGTTATTTGTTTTGTTTCTAGGGTGTTAGATGTTTTCACTTGCGTGAGACTGATCTTCTCTGCACCTTTTACACTTGTCAGTTTTTCTCAGCTCCTTTCTTGAGCACTTGTGTGTTAACAGAGGAAAGAATGTGTTAAGGTATGTAGAATTTCTTAAGCGCACCCACACAATGTGCAAGTAGGTTTGTTTTGGGGATAACATGCTTATCAAGGGAGAAACTGAGTTTTTCTTGTGCGCCAGTGGCACAGCGGGCTGAGCAACGCCACGGCAGCCAGAGTTTGGCCCCAGGCAATATGTTCAGTGTGGGTACTGTTCTTTGTGCTGCGTTTTTCAAGTATAAATCAGCCATATATCAGGTGACAAGAAGGAGAGGCTTCCATGTGGAGTTTAAAAAAAGGTAAAAACACCAGCAATACAACAAAATAATGAAAAGTATTCATTTTATAATCATAATAGGGTAGACAAAAATTTTAACCTAGTATTGGTGGAAACCAAAAACAGCTGCTTTTCACCGAAGTAACAATGCTGAGTATTTTTTTCACATTTAATCAACCTGTTTTCAGCTGGTTTTCCATTCAGCTCTTTGTGGCACAATCAGTGTCTGTCCATTTATTTAAACCTTTTGAATACAAAAGTACTACCTCCTCTTCTCCAACAGGTCCCATGAGATTGATTTATCTAACTGCTTGTTCAAATATGTGTTTATTTACCCAATGCATAATGTTCTAGTGGCTTAGCCAGGTTTCACATTCATTTTGACATGCTGCAATCCCCAGACATTTTTTAAATTTTTTGTTTGTGTGTGTGTTTGACCTCGATCTGCCCGAGCCTGAGCCCAATCAAGCTTGATTATCTCCTGAGAATTCCTCCTCACTGTTGTTAAAACTCACCCAGATGAGAATAGACCTGTCTCACTGCAGACACTTTGATTTGTCAAACACAGGAGTAGCAAATAATGTGAATAATGGTGCCTTTCCACATAGAAAGCCTTGTCTGTAGCCAAGTTTCCATTTTAAAATGTAGAACAAATTGTGAGTTAAATTCCAGAAATTAATGCGTCATTCAATCCAGTGTTGCTGTGCTAATATTAGGAGCTGGGCACATAGAAGAGGGCACAAGATGACATGATTAAAAGGGCGATGTGTGGGTCAATGCCACATATTTCTAAATTTGTCAGAGTGACAGCATTTTGCAGCTTACAGTATCTTTATATCTCTCTGAGTCCTTTATGCCAGACTCACATAAAGGTCATTGTTGATTTAGCACTTTGCTTGATTGGTTCTGTACTTTTTTGTTAACTTTTGCACTTGAATATGATCATTTCTTAGTGTTAATTTACTAGTAAACATATGCTGTATATACTGTATGCCTCACAGCTGTGATTTGCGCCAAATGCAAATAACATCAGCATACTAACATACTCACAGTGACAATGATAACATGATGTTAAACAAACAATAATTTTGATCTGTTGGTGGCACTAGATAAACAATCAGGGGATCACCAGAATTTTTACAAGTTATCCTGAGGGGGACATGAATGTATGTACTAAATTTCATGGCAGTCCATCAAACAGTTGTTGATATTTCTGGAAGGACCAGAGTGTTCCTTTGGCAGACATGAAACTAGACTCCTGTGTGTGTAGCGAGCTGTAGCAACCCTGTCTCCTACAAAATTATGTGCCCATGCAACTATAATGCATTCTCAATTATGTTGAGAAGGAAATGTGTTTTTTAAAAACACAACAATGCAACTTAGTTTAGGTTTAGGAAAGAAAACTACTTGGTTAGGTTTGGAAAGAAATATCATGGTTTGGCTTAAATGATCTATGTTTCACACAGGACATGAACAGCGGTGGACTTTCTCGCTTATTATAGTCTTTATTATACCACATAACTATTATTAATGGTCACTCGATATACTACATCTCCTGTTTTTGTACTCTTGTACTATGTCACTCGCTGTGGCCATCCATGGACTCACAAATGCAATTATGATAAGTCAAAGACAAACATATGCAAAAAACGTCCTTGCAAAAGGCACAGTCACATATGCACAAAATTAACATCTTCACATCTCGTGGAGTTCAACTTTGATGACCTTTGACCAGCAAAGTCGCAGCCTGAGCCAGTATCAAAGAAGTGTGTGGTTGACCCCACATCGCTGCCCACATTCAGCTACAATATTGCCTCATTCACCTGCTTTCGCACATGTGGAACCCATCAGCTATCAGTTTGAAGACAAATAAGCCTTTAGGGGCAAGGGGTTATTTTTCTGGGGTTCTGGTGTAGCCTGCGGATATTTTCCGTGTGCTGCCCATTGCTAAGTCGACAATCCAATAGCAACTTGAGATGCAAGGCTAGTTGGAGCTGAGAGGTGAGACGTGTATGAAAGCCAGTGCCAGTGTACAAGCTAATTTTGAGGAAATAAAAAGCAAAATCATTATCAAAGTCAGTGGGTTCCGACATTGCTTTTAGGCCAGTACATTCTGCCTCTTTTGCTCTCTACACAGACTGTTTACCTGTCTGACTGCTGTCAACCAAAGCCTGACATGCTTGAACGTGTTTGTCAATACTACTTGGACCACAAATGGAAACCAGAATGCTTCCGATACCAAAATCTTGTCCCGCTGCCTTCACATGCTACATATAAATGCAGAATCTGTTTATAGAGATTAGCATTTGTGTGACCATGCCCTAACACAACAGTGTCACCATCTAATGTGTGTGTGTGTGTGTGTGTGTGTGTGTGTGTGTGCCTTTGTGTCCGTGTGTGTGTAGCCCCACCATGCCGGACTTTTATAAGTAAATAAGAAAGAAAGTATGAATTGGCCTTAGAAGACATTGATTCGGCTCTGTGACTACCTCCGCCTGGCTTGGCATCGGACCAACAATGTGGCACTGTGTGTTAATGTGTTAGACCACTGCAGAACCATAGTTAATATTATATCCTACAAATACATTTTATTAACAAATTAGTTACCTATAACTGAGGTTAGCCAGTTACAGGCCACACAGACAATGTATTCTTTAGAGCCTGTTGGCACCAGGTAAATAATTACATTGGCAGTGATACAAACAAGATAGTGTCTCTGTTCGACTCTCCATGCAGCACATGTCTGCACTGTTCTCTAGGCCAGTAATTCTCATTGTGGGGACCAGGGATCCCCAGGGGTCTGTGGCGCTCTGCCAGGAGGTCCCTGGAAAGTTTTCAGATTCATTAAATTAATTATCATGATGACATTTTTTTCATAGTCCAATGAATCATATTTTAATTTTTAAATCTACTGAAAATGATTTCATAGATTGCATTGTAATCTAACAAATCTGTGACTCTCATGTCAGGTCTCATGTTTAGACATTCCCCGGTTTATTCTCTGACTTTGAGGGGTCCTCTGCTGAAAAAAGACAAGAACCTCTGCTCTACACAATGTTCATTCTGTGGCTCCAAATTTATCCACAATATCACACAACACATTATTTCCTGAAATAAACAATTTTCAGCCAAAAGGTGGAATATTAAACATAACTGAGCATTTGCTATCTGAACACATACACTGATATTCATAGACTGTGTTTGGATGGAGGGAGATTCACATATTGTTACTTCAGCAGCTGATTTTAATGATTAGCTCACCTTCAACCAGAGAAGGAGCTAATCAGTAAATACAGCTGCTGCTGCCGCTTTATTGGCACTCGACATGACTCCTCAATGACAATGCTGGAACAGGGCTACAACAGGAATCACAAGAGGATATTAGAGAGTTTATATCATGTGTTTACCTCTATGTAACAACTTCCCAAAGTGAGACTAGGAGGGATCTGACTCCAGGTTTAGCCTAAAGGTCTAAAGTCCACACACATGCCAACTGCTGAGACACTTACCAGTACTGAAACTACTTATGCATGAAGTCCTCAGTTGGATTCTGTATATACTGTATGATGGATGTTGGGCCTTTGTGTTTTGTTTCATTTTGTCCTTGGTTACAGTTACGGCCCCTCAAACAAACAAAGGCTCTGGAAAAATTGAAGCTCATGAAAGCATGCCATGAGACCAGTTGTGTGAAAAGGAAACAATCAATTTATTATCAGACAGGAAAAATTAACTGTCAAAATGCAAGTAAGCAAACAAAGGGTTAGAGATTCCCGTTAAATGAACAAAAGGAGGGAAGTCGCTGTGCCAGCCACTCAATAAGCACACAGCTCATTCCCCCAAACTCAAAAAGTAGTTTAATTAAACAAAAGCATAAAAAACTAAACTCACAAGGATCTCCAGCCCAAAAATAAAGTAACAAACTAAATGCTGGAAAAAGCATCGAAGATGGAAAAACAAAAAAGGAAACAATAGAGACGCATTCTTCCGAATGGTGCTGGCAGGCCTGAGAGTCATGCAATGACTGTCCCACCTTGCCTTCCTCCTCTCTTTTCTTCCTCCTTAATGAGAATTTTCAAATGCGCTCCCCCTGAAAATAAAAAGAGAGTTAAGAAGACAAAAAAAAAACACTCCATAAACAGTGTGCCCTGTGGCACATGCAAGCACACATGTAACTGTTACGTACTGAAATACTGTGTGTTTGTCTTGTATTTCCACTGCTGCTCCCTCTGTCTAATGTATGTCTAGATCCCCCCACCTTCAGTGCTCTGCTGAACTTATACTGTGCTTGATTTTGGATGATATAAGATTGGCTTAAGGAACAGACAGACATAGATACATTTATTTTCTTATACCAACATTCAGTGCCAATAGACAGGTGCAGGGATGACATATTTTTGTAGGCCAACCTGGAAGTTAGAATCGCACCAGTTCCCTCGACAAAAGCCAATGGGATTTTCTCATTGGGTTTTGGGTTATTGCAGAAAAAAACCTCTGTGGCAAACAAGCATTTATGATACTTATACATATTGTTCAGCAAGCTGACCTCCACAAATGAACACCACCTTTTATGCATAAATGCGACCGCCAGAAGTAAAGAGCTAATGCTAGGCTATAGACGAACAACACCTCCATCACTTCACGTCACCACCACTAAGCTAAAGGCGGACTAGTGTTCAGCATGATGACATTTAGTAGTCTTATTTAGCCAGTTTTTAGCAACCGCATTTTTTAAGACACGTAAAATATTCAAAATTCACGAGTGGGATATTTACTGACATATTTTAAGTCGCAGTACAAAATGTTAAATTCTGTTAAACTTGTTTTTCCACAGACCTTATTTCCAGCAGCTAACTAAAAATCCGTCTATGTCAACCCATTGACAGTGAGAATAGGGAAGTGTAGAAATGCAGACTCATTTCCGGGTTTAAGGACTCATTCCTGCAGCACTCTATGCAGGAAGTAGGCTTTGCTCAACTGTATGTAGTGAGGCAGAAAAGGAGAATGTGGAGATCAGGGTGGGAGATTAGTATGCACCCGACCTTTTTACAAGCAAGCAAAGTTAAAAATTAATTTTTTAAATCTCACTCATCATTTTGCAGCCTCCTTAGGTTCATCTTGAAGCCCCTTGGGGCATCCTGACCCAACCCCCTGGGTTGAAAGGTGTGGCTGATATGAGAGTAGATTTGTTGCATTTGTAAGCAGAAACAATCTGCTGTACTTAGTTTCGGTGGTTGAATTATTCAACCTTGTGTCCCACTCAAAACCACATGGCCACGATCGCGACAGTGACCTTCACTCTGTCACTGACGTTGCCAAACTAATTAAAAACAAAGTGAGAAAAGCCTTGAATTTATCGTTTGTCTCAAATTATCCGTTTTAGGAATTAAGCGAGAGCTGGGACTTATATCTGCTCCAATTTCAAGGCTGCCACTTTTATTTAGGCCCCCTGTGCCGTTATCTTGATTCCTGCATTTTGTTTTAATGAAACTCGGGATGTTACAGGTTAGTGCACAGCATCAATCACTTCAATTAGGCAAGAGGGAGCTTCTGTTATAGTGTGTGCATCCTTTATTCCTCTGTGTTTGTGTATGTGTGTTTATCTGTGTGCGTGGGGGCTGCAAGGAGATTCCTTCAACACAAAGTGAACTTAAAAATGCTCTCCATCATGGTGTCCTATATTCAGTTCGTCTGTATATATTTGCTGCTTTATAGCTGATACACTTTTGCAAATGTTGGACATGCTAAAAGGCTCTGTCTGGATGTTGTCATCATCATTTCTGTCATAATTTTTCTCTCAGCACTCCACACATCTTTTCTGTTTTCTCTTTTGCTACTGTTAACCAAGGCCGTTCAGCGGACAGGAGGGACGAGCACAATGTGAGACTGTCAGACCTGTCTGCCATCTGCGAAAAGCCTTGTCACAATCTCTTCTCTCAGCCATATATCTTTCCCCTCCCGCAAATCGCTGCATGCTCTTCTGTGCTACATCCAGCCGCCGGTATCCACCAACAAGGTCTCCTGAAGGTCCCGTGAAGGGGCCATGAGCAGCTCTACTGGAGGGTTTGTGGATGAAAAGTGTGAGAGAGAAAGGAGGACTGAGGGGTGTGTGTGTGTGTGTTGAAAGAGATGAAGGAGCCGCTGCCGAGCTGATGTCAGCGTTATAGGACTTAATCTAGCAACTACTGTATTGGCGGTGCTGGCTGCCAAGATTTGTGATCAATGGATCATTTGACACTAATAAGGTGTATCGTGTCATAAACGTTATAGGTGACGTCTGGTGATTTATGGTGGATTTAAACACCATTTAAAGCCATGGCTCAACATTTTGAGAAATACACTCATTTGCTTGCCAACAGATGGATGAGAGGTTTGATACATACAGCACTTGTTAAGAATCTGGAGCCAAGATACACAATGTTTACAATTATTTAAATATTTGAGTAAATTTCTTATGATATTATATTATATATAATTATATTTACTTACATGTTTTATGACTAAAGGTGCTGGAATTAATATTCTTGGATATTGTAATAAAATGTATCAAGTTATCACCTAATCCTCTCAGCACTACGGAGCATTTAGCATCTTTGAGCTCGTTTTGGTTTTACGGGCAACAATTTTGCTGTTTTTGTTCAGTCTCTTGTCAGCTTGTGAGTCTGTGTGTGTCATCATGGCAAAAGGTGTGGTCCCAGCGATGGTGATGAGTTTCAGGAAGTGAGGAAGGGAGCATTGCCCCCCCTCCACACTTTACTCCCCTGACGTTGGTCCCATTGCAAGATGGTCTCTAGTATCACTGTTGTTTCCACCTGCAGCAGACAGCTTTTTCTTGGCAAAAAAAAAAAAAAAAAAAAATTGTACGCTACTTGATCTTGATCCAAAAGGTTGGTGAGAGTTGGTGGAGACCAAAACAGAGCTAAGAGCAAGTGAATATTGGACTTACATAAGCAAGGTGGGCACAAAAATTACAAAAAAAATAATGCTAATGTTGCTCCAAATTGTGATTGTTTACCACCAAGTTTACTTGATTAACAAGTAAGGGATACTGTGCAACGAGCCAGTCACTGTAAAATAAACCCCAAAGATAGCTGTACATTATCCCACTTATGACACTGCTGCTTATTTAAGAAAAATGTCCGTCAGAGTCCAACATCAGGGCTGTGCCCATAGCAATAGTCTGCTACAATGAAATAACAGACTGTCGAACACCGTGACTGACCAACCAGAACTGAGTATTCAACAAAGCTGTGTAATAAGATATTAGGACAATATTGTGATTACAGCCTGTTTCCACTTCCCAAAAATGACCAAAAAGTCAGTTAAAGCTGGTTTAAGTATAGTTTGAATGCACTTTGTGTATTCCTACTTTTACTTATCCGTTATTTACCTAAATCCATATCTGACGTCATGTAAATGTTAAGTGTTGCTTATAAAAAAATAAACTAGTTAAATAAGATAAATAATAAATGTCTATAGAGAAATAGACTATACATACAATATATTTGAGGACATCATAGCTTACTGCACAGATTTGATCCTTTGGGAGGCTTAGTAGTATTAGTTGATGAAAGTATTACACACTAAGGAATTACAGCAACAGATTGTTAATCTGATGGTAGGTCACTGCAAATGATGAATTGACCCACTATGGCCTTAATACTTTTTTTGACATTGGATCCCCTGGTGACACTACAGCTGTGTCCCAGTTCCATCCCATAAAGTATGCACTGTGTATTAAGCTGCATATGTACTGGCAGTTAAAGCCTCTGAAAGAAATGAGTGCCACACTTAAAGAAAATGATATAGGATTTGTGTCAATAGATGTTTGATTGCCATATTTATTTTGGTTTGTTTCCTGAAATGCTCCTGGACCTCACCCAACCCTGTACAACATAATTTTGGTGTGTAGAAGAAGCATGCTGACATCTTTGAGTATTAAATCTAACCAGATTATGAGTACAGCTCAGAGTTGTAGTGCCACACTGAACAGACCAGTGTCACAGTTCCCAAACGTGTATCATCCGACATTAGCCTGGAACACTAAGGATTGTTACATAGCGGGAGCTCTGTTTTCCACTTTACCGGATGACACCTCTGAAACTCTCTGGCAAAAAATAATTTTGTCAGTCTTATATTTTACCGGCACATAACCCAATAACCTGCTAATGCACTCTTGGCCTATGATTTGTTCTCGTTTGTCATCACAGAAAGTGCAAGGGTAAACACCATGCTGAAACATGAGCCTGGCAGAGGTGGAGGAGCTGCATCGTGCTGCAGCCTTCCTCAACCTCCCATCAGGGAGAGGGCGGACAGGCCTGAGGAGAGATAATTACTACCCCATTCATTGATTTCTGTAGATTAATGTACTTTTTAAAACAGCCTTGATTTTATTTTTTGCTCACTGGTAATGATTTCAGGTTACTCCAGGATAAATGTCTGGTATCAAATAGTAAAAGATGTACTTTTCCAATGGCAAACAAGCAGGATTCGCTGCATTGATGTTATAAAGAGCACTGTCACTCATTTATTCATGTATTTTGAAGCTTAGATATGTAAATGGAGATGGAGCCTGTACGGTCTTGCCATGGTAATAAAACACTTGAGCTCTTTTTTTTTGTTGTTATCACCATCTGTGGTGCAAATCACTCATTGCTGTGGTGTTTCTGCACTCAGAGATCACCTGTCAATCAGTGTGGGTGCTACTGTGACATCTCCCTCTTTGGATTTTCTCAGTTGCTGAAGTATTTCTTTATGCAGCTGGTGTCTTTCCTGCTACACTGGCTGTTTGTTCTGAACAAATGGGAAACATAAAACTTGTCACTGCAAGTACACCGCACAATTATTCACAGAACTATGAGACTTATTGCTTTCTACAGGATACATCTGCCCGTATTATGGATTGTGTATTAGAGGAGTTGGTGTGGTGGCTCTGCAATCCAGCATATTAGGTTTAAAATGAAACAATGACTATGTGGTTGGAGTGGCTTTGCGTGTTTATACCCAAATCAGATAAATAGAATAACTGTAGCTAGTTTGAACATATGTAAACCCCCATATCCCCCTTTCTCCCACCTCCCGCTGAAATCTAGACAGCACCAATTTTCACAAGGATTGGCTAATTTTTCCACAAACATGAATGCATACATAATGATTAATGATGTAATCAATATTTCTAAAGAATCTATGTAATAGTGTTAAAATTCTACACAAGCTAATCAGTCTACAACAGACAGACATCAGCAGATACAATGTCTTCCTGGTGATCCTGTACTGCAGCCAGCTTTACTTCCTACTTGTTTCTCATCATTTTTGCCTCCAGTTTGGTCTTCACAAGAACACAATCACTTGGATCAAGATCAGATGAATAACTTAGAAATAGAAATTGTTTAGTCATCAAAAAAGTTCCTTTTGGTATATTCACAGTTATTCGCTGCATTGTGAGCATATTCAAGTATGAAAAGCTGAGCGTCAGCCCTTTCACGACATAGTCAAAGTTGTGCTGGAGTGCAGTCAAAAACAGTGGAAAATGTGTCATTGCTCTAAATCTCTGCTGCACTGTAAAGCTGCTTTCTAATATGAATATTATGAAAGCCCTTTTACGCATGTCGCTCTCAACAGGAGATTGTGTCAGACATTTTCTCATCATAAACTGTTTATATATAGATGGACAACGCATGTCCACTTCCTGTGCTGCTACTGTACTACTTCCTACTATACAAAAGAGATATCAAAACTCTCCTGGATATACGAGCTGCCATCTTGAGATTTTGACATCATTTGGAGACAGAGTCTGCACAGTGGTGAGCCACGGTACCGATGTCCCGGCCACACACCTGCCAGAAACAATCAAACGCCACATGGCCACAGCTTGTTAGCTCGAGCCACCTAGCTGCTATGTTAGCACCATGAAAGCCGTTTGGCTAGAAAGACACAACTAACCACAATATCTCTAGAACTACATTTATGATAAATTTGAAACATGTTCTATTCCACAGACTCATGACGGTTATAGAAAGTTAAAGTCTCCTCTCGTACAATGTCCGAGGCTCCGGCTGCGCGACTACTTCACTCAGTGCAGCTGTGTGATAAGACCTACGTAAAATGACCGAAATCATCTTTGGGATATTTTATTTGTACATTGACTTTTTAGTTTGATCCATGTCCCATCCACTAACATGGAAGGGGCCGGATTTATAACTTATACTGCAGCCAGCCACCAGGGAGAGATCCAGATGTTTTGGCTTCACTTTTAGGGAGCTGTCATGTCGTCCATTTTTATGCCCAGTCTGTGGTTCTCAGCTACTGAAAATACCCCGTTTGGATTAGACGAGGGGTGGCACCCGGGTAGAGCGTGCATGAGGCAGGACATGATGCTAAAAGTATGCTGCAGTCAGGTAGCCAGTTATTAATTTCCCCTGCCTTTCCTTAAATTTGTCTGACATTGTCCGGACACTTGTATTCTCACAGGTAATGTAAGTTCATGGTTACAGTACATGAGTGAAAAGGTCTTAAGCCAGTGATAATTATACATATTTGTTTGTGTGAAACATTGCTTTTTATTTTCTTAATTATAAACTTTAATTAAATTCTCTGCATGTACTTTGTCCACACAACACGGAGGAAATTACACCTGACCATACTGCATGGCTTTAACTAGTCTGCTCCAATAGTGACCCTTGGTGCCTGTGTGCAGCTTGTCCATTATATAACAATGGCCAGCTTCCCTAGTAACTGCTGGGCTAATGGCCAGAGCGTCATACAAACAGCACCACACATCTTCGGAGGGCCCTTCAAAGTGCTAACAGGGTTGGATTTGTTTATGTGGGCCCTGGCAGGTTAGATGTCCAGCAGTTCTCCTGCAATGTGGAGTGTCACTGTCAAATTACATTTATAAATAGATTTTGGCTCAATGCTGGCACCACCTCATCATTGAGTCCTGGAGTCCTGGCTGGAATCTGCCATCTGTCTGAAAGCGTTAGGGAGGTCTTACTCGGCTCATAGGACACAGCGGATGTTCCTGCTTCCTGTTGAAATGACTCTAAGGGGTTTGTGTGAAGGTTGTTTTAAATTGGTAGATTGGGGTATTCTGCCCCACATAAGAAGAGAGTAACTAGAGAAAAGGTGAAGCTGATGGGGGGGGGGGGGGGGGGTGAGTTTTGGCTTGCTAGGCAAACTGTAACAAGTGATAGACTACAAATTTATGTTAGGCTGAAATTATCTTTCAGCAGGACCAATGTTCAGCAGGTGTTGCTTGGTTGGTTTTCCTTGCCAAAATTTGGAGCATTATTTAGCCTCCGTCACGACAAGCTAGTGTGACATGGCACCAATGGATTAAGTTTTCTCGTTTAATATGATGCGTTAAAGAAATTTGTGATATTAAAATACATTTGCGTTAATGTGTTAGTATTGCGTTAACATTGACAGTCCTAATATACTGTTTTAGGACAGGTGTGGCTCAGGGGTTAGAGCAGGTCGTCCTATAATCAAAAGGTGGCAGTTTGATCCTCAGCTCTTAACGCCTGCATGTTGAATTGTCCTTGAGCATGACGCTGAACCCCAGCTTAACTTACTTGCTCCCTGGGGTGCATCACAACATCCCATTGCGTGAAACTGCTTAGGGATGCAGAGGCCAAATTTCATGTGACAATTGAAATAAAGCTGAATTTTAAATTTTACCTTTGACTAATCCAATTTTGTAGTCTAGCAGCTTTATTTTGGCTTTGCAAAGTCATTAATTATCATACAAAGCCATTGTTCTGTGATTTTAAATATTTATTTCCCCATTGTGGCAGTGAGATAAGGGTTTTTCACTTGCAGCAGGTGACATTTATAATTTTTGTGGTCAAATTCAGTTATTTCTCACCCAGAACTTCCATTAGGGATTCATCAGTCATGCCCAAAGAGAGGTAGCCTATTAGTCAGGTTCCAGGCGTGGCTGTTATGGAAAGGTCAGGAGATTTGTCTCTTCCTCAAGTGTATTTTCTCTCCTCTGGTTTCTGAGGAACAGTGAGCTGTGGTGTTAAAGCCGGGCCACAGCCTCCACTCCATCATGACAGACATCTCAATCCGTTTCCACTGTTAGCCTTTTATACCACGTTTACAGCGGCACAGGTTTTCAATACTGATCAGTCACTGCTCCTTTCCCCTTCATTCATCACTCCCTCCTTCCTGCTATTTTGCTCTCTCTTCCTCATCCTTTTCTCTTTTACTTGTACTTCCCCAGTAGCAGACCAGTCTATCTGTCTCTGCCTCAGTTTTTCCTCTCACCTCTTTTAGCCTTCCCTCTTCTTTTCCTCCCCCGCCTGCTCTCGTTTTCATCATTTGTTGAAGGGCTGAGTGCGGCCGGATGCTGGTAATCTGGAGCTCTGATTGCATAGGACATGCATGAATGATACCAAACCTTGCTCCCAATATCCTCTCGCTTTGAGTCATGACTTTAATCATTGCTAATGGAGGGTGATGAATACCTGGGACCAGTTGAGTATTTCGTGAATTGCACGGTGCTGGAATAACAGGGACTTTTAGAAGGAAATTGGATGTCCTTGTTTTCCTGTGTGGTGACCACGAGGATTGGTTTAATACAAGACCTAAAGGCTGGTCAGTGCATAGGAATATTTTTGATTTGCTATTCATAGTTGATTTAAACCAGCAGAGGAAACAAGTCATTACAACGAAGCACTGTCATGCATTTTCCTACGATTGTCCAGCAACACGTGACACATGCGGTAATTTGCGCTCCAGTCTTTTCCAAATAAGCTTCTATCTTCACAGGAAACAGCTTGATTAGGTTGAGGCAACAATACTACTTAGTTTTACGAAAAGACATTTAGTTTAGGTTTAGATTAAAATCACACCAGAAGTGACGTAACTTATGTACAGAAGATATGTGACCAATAAATCGGGGGTTGATTTCTGGTTTCCTGGGTGTAAGTCTGGTATTTTTTGACCCATCCATTCACCCCGACCTCCTCCCTATGTGGAATCTGTTGCTTTTCATACTTCCTGTTTCATGATTATATGGATTATATATAAACTTTGTGGGATATATATGAATTACAGTGCATCCTAGGTATTGCTATGAACAGCCTGCCCACTGAGAGAATAAGGAGTCTGTCTTTGGTAGGACATCCTGTTCAGGTTGTTGTCCTGTGCCCTGAAACAGGCGGTGTGGCATAAAACATTTTCTGAATGATGGATTTAGATCCTTGCCTCAAGACCCATGATATGGGGAAAATCATGCCACCGACAGAGTATTGATGAATATTTCCAAACCTGAATCTAAAGATTGTTTGCCTACCTCACACACAACAAACACAGCTGACAGTTTGCATCGTGAAGCTCTCTTTTCGAGATAACGACGATGTCTCTCTAAAAATTCTAAACTGTAGATAACTGTTGAACCGAGGTTGATCCGATAGTGTAATCTCTCACGACTGCATACAGAGTAACAAATAAAGCTGTTGTCTCATTGCCTGTGGCTCCGGCATCAAATAATTCTTTGCGCTGTGCAGTTTATCGGAGATGAACATCTAGATATTTTCTCCCTCCGCTGTCTTTACCTTTCAGCCTCCTCCTCCCTTAAGACCCCCTCTGCTTAGCGGCTTAAAATATGCCATTGTGTGAACTTTACCCATTTTTTTTTTACAGCTCCCTCAACAAAATCACTCAAACATATAGGTGATTAAAACAAGACTGACAGATTCAGCAGCAGTGGAGAAAATGCAGGAGCTCCCGCTCTCTATTACTTTATTTAGATTACCTTAATCTGATATAGGCTATTTCAAGTTATCACCCAATTTGATATGCTCTTTTTGTTGGTGCCCTGAGCACTGGAGTGTGTATTTATTTATTGCCTCCCTCCACCCCAACACACACACACACACACACACACACACACAAAATCACACACACACACACACACACGCTTGCACAGGCAGTTCCATCCATCTGAGTAACACTGGCAGCCCTTCAAAATCATATGCATTAATTTTTAATTAAAATCTAAACTTGGGTGTTTTGCAGCTGAATATTTTATGTTCCCCGGGGACATTGAAGAGTTCAGTGTTTAATTAATTTCTCAGCACTCAGTACGATTGTTTTCACATTGTTTCTGTCTGACCTGAACTTCTCTGAATGTCTTACTTTTCCATTTTGGGACTTTAATGCATTTCTCTAGGGTCCACTGAATGCAATATAACCTTTTATTAATTATTACCTTTTATTATTCTGTGGTTATGTTTGTAGACAATACGCACTATTTGCCCGGTTTGTTCCGAATTGTGTTTATAGATGGTGTGATTATTCAGTAACAATCCAACCACAGGTAGTTATAAAAGGGGAATCACATTAAAAATAATAAGAAGTGATGTGCAGGGTGAATTATTTGGCTCACAAACAAATGGCATGTAAAGGATCCTGGACTGGGTTGCAGCAACTATTTGTTAATTCATCACTAAGTTTGTCTGTAATTTCAAACCAGCAATTCACTGGTGACTTAATTAAAGGGGACCTATGGCCATTTTCAAAATTCATACATGTTTTCATATGTTATTGCTATGGTCTAAACACAGTCCAAAAAATATTAGCAAACATGAACAACTTTCCCGCAATTCCCAAAACTAGAGTGCTAAAACTCAAATTTGTGATGATTGTCATTGGGTATAAAATGTGCAACTGCTTCATAGACGATGAATTTACCATTTTTCAAATTGTCTTTTACCCTTCAATTGAAATCATTAAATATAAGTTTCAGTTAGCTACATTGTTGGTTTTCAAAGTTGGGTCCATGGAATCCCAGGGGTCCTCGAGGGGGGTTCAGGGGGTCCCCAGCTCAAAGGGGAATCATATATTTTCACTATAATTCATCCATAAGTAACACAATGACAGAATGTATGATTATTTTTGATCATAGGTTTCATACACTTTTACACTGTAATAAAACATCATATCAGATGAGGGACCCTAAGAAAAAACTTGTCAAATGGGGTTCTGTGGTCTAATTTGTGTCAGTTTAAGGGTCCTTGGTGTGAAAAAGTTTGGGAATTACTGAACTGAACAGTTCAAAGGTGGCAGTGACTGGATGGAAATCTTACAGTAGAGACTAACCTCTATGTAATAACTACTTGTTGGTTTGGCTCCAACTGGCTCCTGCATGGACTCCAAATTAGCTTTCACTGCTATAAGGGACATACAGTAAGTATTTGGTGTTTTTTGACTGATGGCAGTGCAGCTTAGATTACGCTGCACTGGAATCAAATTCCACCACTTCACTTCTTGAAATTGAACTTGTACTGGTAAAACAATTTGTTTTCTTAGTTTATGATTCAAATTTGCTAAAAATCATTAACAGAATTTTGTGAAATATCGGTATTTGACAGTATGAGTCAGATGAAAGTCCATAAACAGTGAAATTGATTGATAATATGTCACTGCCTTGTATTTGCTGCCTATGGCTTTTATAGACTGTAATGATACTAAAGATACTAGAAAGTATGAAAGAGTCCCAGATAAATCCACTCACAACTGCACACAAAATGAGTTCAGTACATTTAATTGTTAATTAATTCATTGCACATTTGCTCAAGTGCAGTCATACTCAATGTAAAGCTTTAAAAAATACAATCTCAGTCATCTCTGACGTGACGTGAGCGCTTTAGTGTAGATTTTTTTTTAAAAACGAAATACAGTATATGACAGACAAACCTTTTCTTTAGTGATGTGTTCTTTGATAAATCTGTAAAGTAAACACTGAGAAACAGGGCAGCATAACTGGTCAACGTCAAAGATACTTTCATTCATATTTAGGTAGTGTGACTGTCGACAAAATACATGACCATTTCCCTTTGTCTGTGTAAACACAATTGTGTCTTTTTTTTTTTTTTTTTTAGATTTGTAGAGTGCAACATACTGTACCCTTTCGAAGAGAGCCCTCGCATTAGCTTGAATTACCACTTTTCTGTTGGCACCTGAATTATCATAAACACCACTCTTGAGCAGCAGCACTTTTGCGCACGCTCCACATCGCACAGACACCGATCGTCCCTTTAGAAATAGCTCAACAGGTTTACAATACATAACATTTTTTTTTCTCAAATTAAAAAAATAGTTTGGATCATCGACTGTACACAATACCAAAAACAATGTGCTTTTCCCCATATAGTGTTTAGTGCTGAGTTCAATATGCTCTCCCTTTTTTTGAGGCGGGTGGTAACCACAGGATGCATCAAGGAGGCCTCTCTCCGTGAAACCTTCGGTGTCTGTACCTGCCGTTCTTTTCCTTGGCCATGTTGATGCAGGCGTTGTGTTTGTTGCTCTGCAAGTGGTTCCAGTACTTGATGAGTTCGTTGGGGTGGAACTGATGGGATGTGATCAGGTGGCTGTACTTGCAACTGGAGTAAGACACCCGCCAGTGGTTGAAGAGGAACTCGTTGGGAGGAGGCGCTGGGTCGATGCGCAGCTTCGCCAGGCAGATCCCCACATAGACGTCCTCCAGGTGCAGCCTGCGTATGCTGAGGGAGGCCTGGTAGATCAGCTCGGCCATGTCCCCTGAGAACACGTACCCCGTGCCGGAGCAGAATATCGGGTAGCGCTCGCTCGGGTACAGCTCCGGCGGCATGTACCACTTGCTGTCCTTGTTTCGGTTTGGTGCGTAGCCCCTCATCAGGTAGCCAGTGAAGTATCGCTGCTTGGGAGGCAGCTCGGGCTTAAGCAGCTTTTGGATGAGATACTCAGTATTGACAAACATATCGCTGTCTGTCTTCATCACGTAGGAGGCGTGCGGGCAGTAGGTGGCCACCCAGTTCATGCCCATTAGGGTTTTAATGGTCAGGTTGTAATAAGTGTCCTGATAGTCCTGTTGGATGATATCGTGGTGAATGCGGCTCTCTTCCTCTATGCTGCTCTGGAGGTAGATGTCTGAGCTCTTTCCTGTGCCGAGCAGGAAAAGACGGACGAACCCTAGGCCCATTGCTACACTCTCATTCCCCCACGTCTGGCGGATGGCATTGCGGGCATCAGCCTGGCCGGGTTCTGCAGCAATTAGGAGGATGAGAAAGGGCGTACTGTCCCTGCACTTGAAGGGCTCGTTCAAGATGTAGCGGTAGGGCTGAGCGCTGAGCCTCCCGCCCACGCCCATCTCTTTCTGTAAACTGTTATTAGTGCTCATAGAGTCCCCAAGCCCCATTACGCCCATCCTGCCTCCTCCTCCCCCTCCTCCTGCCACTGCCTCCCCCGCTGCCCCGTCCGCCTGCTGAGAGCTGAGGTTGAGCAGAGGCTTTGGCGCTACATTCCCTGTCTCCTTCCACAGGCTCCTTAGGGAGCTGCTCTGGTTGGCTTCCCCCTTGGTGCTGCGGAAGCCCCTGACGGTGTAGGCCAGTGGGTTTTCCCGGGGCCCACTGCGCCCCGGCAGCCAATCCTGGTGACTGAAAAACAAGAAGAGGGTGAAGAGCAGGGCCAGCGAGAGGAGGCCAGCCACGTGGGTTCGGAAGAGCGAACGTTTGACGGTCCAGGTCATCTTGATGGGACAGCAGTGCCGCCGTCTCCACTGCATGGCGCAGATTGGGGTTGCAGGAAGCTGCTGCTGCTCGAGAATGGGCGGCGGCGGCGGTCACACACAGTCACCTCAAACATGTGGTTGCCAACAGTCAGAGGGTTATCTGAGCTGGCAGATGAGTTGGAGTGAGCCTCCTGATGGAGTCAGGGGAACGTTTGAGCCCCCCAGTGCAGCTCGCAGCAGGGTTGAAAGGGCTCCCGGTGGAGCTAGGAAGGCGATGATTCTCTGGCCATGGAGGCTTCTCCCTGGCTTTTCTTTGGCACTGTAGACAAACACAAGGTCATGCTCTGTGTTTCGTCTCCTTCAGGATATGAAAAGGGTCACCTCCTTTGTGTTTGCTGTCTCTAATCTGAAACGAGAAAAAAAGAAACAGAGAAAACAGCGTTGGCAGTGGTCCGGAAAAGCACCTCCTATTCACTGGCACTGAGCCACATGTCAATTGTCTGAGTTGCAAATATGTTTTTTTATTCTACTTGTGGAGAGAACCAAGCATATTTCTTAATCATTTTATTTACGGTTTGTTTTGACACACTCAGAGTGACTCCAAATTAATTTCTTCCAGATGCAAGAGCCCCAATTAGAGCTTTCTGCGGATGCAGTGCCCACAATGGTAAATGGCACGTTTGGTAAGCTGACATAACATTCTGAAAGGGAGAAGCTGAATCAATACGACAGCTTTGTAGCATGTTTGATTGGACAGGGACGCAGAACACAGCCAGCTCTGGGGATGTGGCATTCTGGGGAAAAAGAAAATGGGAGATTTAGAGAATACTGTTGTGAGCAGGTCAGTAGCAGAGGGGAATATTGCTGCTATAGACAGGACAGTGCATACAGTGCTTCTGTAAAGGCAAATCCAGATGTCAATCAAGCTCACAGTAAGTGCAATTAAATGAGCACATTCCTATTACTTCACACAATGACAGCAAATAAGAACATTTCCTAGATCGTCACAAACACATCTCGCAGTTGTGGCTCTGAAATTATTGCAGAATAGAAAATTCTTGATGGAAACTACGAGCTGGCTGTCTGGCACTGGGCGTTGTGATATGGTGGTTACCCCTTGCATGTCATTATTTGGCTTAATGCCTGGGGCGGAAGTATAAATTGCAGGTTTTGCTCAACGTGATTCCGGCTAACGCTACACTGAGCCGCTCAGGCGAGCGAGTGTCATCAGCCCCCCGCTGTGCGTCGACAGCCAGGGAGGAGATGCATCTGTCAAACTGAGTTTTCAGGGTCCAGCAGGCATTGGTGCCGAAGCCTGAGCCAGCCTCTGGCGATAACAGCCTTCACCCGCCATTCACCTTCCACCTTCGGCTCATCAATGCTGCCTATACTGTCCAGTGGAGACCACCCAGGCTGCTCGATCCTGTACCACAGGCGTAAGTACAGGACATACAAGGAAAAGATGTACACAAACGTGCAACAATACTGACAAAATGTGATGTGAATGATTGCAGCTGTTGCCCATGGGGAGCTGTGCACCAAGGGAAGCACAGAGGCGATCACGTATGCGCACACTGATTCTCTAACTCACCAAGGCAAACAATCGGTTTGCACAAGCACAAAATTTACTGTGTCACACATAATCATATGCACACCAAATACTGCAGTGGACACACAATCAATCTCTTTTGTGTGTTCCCAGACACACTAACACAATGCAGATCAAGGTGTTATGCAACAAACACACAGCACTCTTGTATGTACATACCCACGCAAAAGATGCATGTACACATCACACATAATTATACCCACACTAGAAACATACATCACCATTGTTGTGCATGTGAACACACACACATATACACACACACACCCCACCAGGGAAAACAGAATATGCCAGCAGAAACTTGCAGGTTGTACTAGTGAATATTAATGCAGCAGCAGAGCAAATCTTGAATCCATCCTTCCTTCCTGAGTGTGTTAATTCACCGGCTGCCTACATTGCCTTTTTTGTTTACTTGTTTGCTCGCTGTTTCATTAATTTGCGGCCCAACAACAGAGCGTGACTTTGTGCGAAATACTACATGTCGGCTTAGTGTGAGGCAGATTTTCTAAAAACTTCCAATTTTCATTTCCTGTTATGTTTGCTCATTCATCATGACAACTGGCAAGGAACACGATAACCTTTTCAGGCGAGTGTGCTTACCCAGCGCAAGCAATTACGGGAGAATGAGAGGGGCCAGGGTCGGCTTTGTTTTAAAGGTTAACATACTTTACATCGAGGCATATCCAACGCTTGAGAGATTTCTCCTGTCAGCTAAATGAACATCTAGTTACATGAGCTCTGATGAAGGGTGCACACACAGAGGGGCTCACATATACACATAAATGCACATGTACACACACGTAATGTATGCCCACACACAGCCACACGTCACATGCAGACCACCAAAAATCTTTGGGTGTTTTTTTTTGTTGTTGGTATTTTTTTACAATACGATTTATTGTTTATTGTCTACCAGGATGGAAATTTGCCTTGATATTTTTTTTTTCTTTTCAACGTAAATGTCAATTTCATAGTGACATCCAGACATTTAGCTTCAGTAACAAATTTCATGTCATGTCAGAAAGATATTTACCATCTGATTTTACAAAATGATGCAGCTGGCAGCTAAGGACGGCTTTTTATTTCAATTTCTCTCTCTCTATTCATTCTCAAAACAGTCAGGACATTTGTCCATTTGATGCTTTATTGTAGTCCGGAGAGAATACAGTTGTTAAGTCCAATAAATATGGCAAATGGGGGACGCAAAGTTTCTGGGTTAATTTGAGTCTCTATTGTTAGCAATCCAGCTGGGAGCCAAGAAAAAAAAAAAGCTGTTTATCAGCTAACAACTTGAACTCTACTTACTACAGCTAAGGGTGTGGGTTTGTGTATGGGAGGACAGAACTGTCCATACCAACCAGTGTTTGCACATGCACAGGAAAATACTTAATTTTATTTAGCGACTTCAAACTTAAACATTATGCAACACTTCGTTACCACTCTATTTACTTTTTAGCAGTTCCATTTAATCTGCCAATGCCTCTCCTTATTAATTCATTTTCCTGCCTCCCATCAATGTCACTTTTATGCAAGCCAATTAGTTACACTAGCACTAATTAAAGCCCCAGCGATTCTGCAGCGGTCAATAATCAGAACGAAGGCTGGGGGAGTGACACAGTGGTGACATACTAGGCATACATTATAGCGTTGTCACTGTCAGCACATGAGCTTCAAACCTAGAGGGAAAAAAATAAACAGATTAAAAGGAGGACGGTCTCTACACTCAGGCATGAACGCCATTCTCCCTGCATTTTTTCTGTTTCCACGCCTTAACAGCCTAGCATGTTTTTGCCTCCACGTTGTGCGTAATGCATGCAGAAATAAGCTTTGCTGATGTCGATGGGGACATGACCTTCATTCGGTAAAGCACTGCACTTTGTGATGGTGACACATTTTCCTCAAATACAGCTCTAGTTTGTGAGGCGTTTAGAGCGGCTGTTCACTTATGTTAGAGGTTAAATTCTGCTTTATTGAAACAGGCCTGACTCATTATGTGGCTGACTTAGGATCACTGCCTTGAAGCAACAATCCTCATTCAACCACTGCATTCATGATATATTTTAATGTTCATGTCGGGTACATGGCCTTCATCAGGGTAAAGAAAAGTTTGAGTTTTTGAAAAATTCCCAGACGAAGGCCTTATGACAAAATACAAAATTTAAAGAAATCATGATTGTTATGGCTGAATGACTACCATCGCTCCTACGTAGGCATTTTCATTATCAATGAATCTGCTGAGGGCTTCACGTGGTGCAGTGGTTAGCGCTGTCGCCTCACAGCAAGAGGGTCGCAGGTTCGAATCTGGCTTGGGACTCTTCTGGCTTGGGAGTTTGCATGTTCTCCCCGTGCATGTGTGGGTTTTCTCCGGGTACTCCGGCTTCCTCCCACAGTCCAAAGACATGCAATTTAGGTTAATTGATGACTCTAAATTGCCCGTAGGTGTGGATGTGAGCGTGAATGGTTGTCTGTCTCTATGTGCCCTGTGATGGACTGGCGTCCAGGGTGAACCCTGCCTTCGCCCAATGCCAGCTGGGATCAGCTCCAGCCCCCCCGCGACCCCTAACAGGATAAGCGGTTGACGATGGATGGATGAATCTGCTGATTATTTTCTCAATTCATAGATTTTTTTACATAAAGTGGAAAAAAACTGTGAAAAAATTTCCAAGTCCCAAATAACATATTCAAATTGCTTGTATTGTCCAACTAACCGTCTAAAAGAAATGTAAAATATTCAGCTTACTATCACAAATGAAAGCAGCAATAACAGTACCGGAGGGTGGACGCTACACTTTGGGATGGCGTTATCAGCTGTAACCGCCGTATAAGAGCTGTCCAGGTCATGACCTGGCTAGTGCACTGACATACACTAAAAGTACACAGGTCCAGCCCGACTTTGTCAACAAAGCACAGAGAAGCAATGATTACAATGCAGAAGGAGAGGGACTTCATTATGTGTTCAGGTAGACATTATTCCTTGATATCTTTACATAGCAAATAGTTGTTTGCTACTAAGTTAATGCTCTGGATATCCTATAAATCATCTTTAAATTGGTCTATAACTTAAATATTGTCATAATTTTGCGGCGCACTGATAACAGCTCTTAGATGTGATATAATCACAATATACCACAGCCTGTGATGAGCTATTGCTTAAATTTAATATCCATCAGTGTAGTAAGATAAGATAAGATAAGATAAGATAAGATGAACCTTTATTAATCCCCAGAGGGAAATTCGGGATAGTAGTTAAAAGGAGCTCCAGCTTGACTAACAACAACATAAAATTATAATAATTATTACAATTATATACGTAAGGGATAATGTACAGTGAGCCGGTCGTTGTTGTGAAATAGACCCCAACAGGGTCTTGCATCACACTGAAGGGATTTATTTCACTACATTTATCCAATAGCTGTACATTATCCTGCTTATTACGTGGCTACTTACTTAAGAAATATATTTTTATAATAATTTGACACAAAAACCATCCTCCAGAGTCCGACATCAGAACTGCACCCATACAAATACCTGTTGTGGTCTGCTATAAGGAAATAACAGACCATGGAGCACCATGATTTAAGTTAGGGATGCACCAATCCAACTTTTTCAGTGCCGATACCTGGGCTTTAGATATCAGCCGATACTGAGAACTAATCTGATACCAGTGTTTAAATACTCAAAATAATAAAGATCCAGGTATTTGAGTCAGTATCAGCCTGATATCAGTATCGGTGTATCCTTAATATAAGTACAGTACATTTTGTTGATAATCATTCTGTACAACTTTGAACTTTTAAGACACATCTGAATACTTCTTTCACCACTGGCTGTTTTTTACAACTCAAGCACAAAGCCGACTTTTGAAGCAGCGGCTGTATTCTCAGCTTTAGTAGCAAAGTTTTGATTTTGGGTTAATTTGTCTCTCAGTCTCTATGGTTTTCAGAGCATCCCAGTTGAGAAAAAAAAAAAAAAAAAATGTTTATACAGCTAAATACTTGAACTCCATTCTTTATGCCAAGGTTGCAGGTTGGGAGGACAGAATTGTCCCTACCAACTGGTTGCTAACTGACTAATGGAGAGCCATCAGAGGTCTCCCGTTCACCTGACCAACATACAAAGAGCTGCTGTGTGACTTGTTCTAATAATAAGACCAAAAATGCAAGTCTCCACTTTAATATTTTACCCCTTGAGGAAATGTTCAGGAAAAAGTGTCCCACGTCAAATCACACTTATGTCTGATCTACCTATTTCATAATTAAATAGCGGTAATAATAAACAAAGCTCATACTAATACGTCATATAATAATCTGGTGGTTGGATTCTGCAGGGATCTTGAATGGGGATGGAAGGCTTTCAGGGTGAGTTTTCAAGTATCAAAGTATCATCATTGGCACTGCCTGTGTTTTGTCCATCTGTTATGTCAGCTCATTACCTTCCCTCCCTCCCTTGCCTCTATTGCACTAAAGCACACATAGCGGTTTGACGGGGATGCTACCATATCAGCACAGTGCAATTAGTAACGTAATGCAACGCAGGCTATAGGACAGAGTTTTCCTTAAAATATTATGACTTCATTCTCATGAAATTCCAACTTTATTCATACCTTAAATTTTCACTCAGTGCCTGAATTTTGAGTTTTCTTTTACATAATTAAAGACATTTCCATCAATGAAGTCACTCCTTGGGGAGGACCCCCAGGTCAATGTGACACCACCAGCGTTGAAACCATCGATGTATAAAGGGAACTGGATACAGCAATGGAGTCAGGCTCCTGTTCATCCCTATGATAGTTGCTCAGTGGCGCATGAGGCCAAAATTGCTTGATTGCCAAGTGATAAAGTACCCGGATCATCCACATCCATTTGCATCCAATGGGCCCATAGCGCAAGTGGAATAGCGTTTCTGTTAAGTCCATCTCCCAGCTCTTGGTTCAGCTGTGGTCTGGGACTCAATCACATGAACACAGTGAGGGAAATAACTCTGTATTCAGCTATTAGTGCATTTTACAACATTTAGGACCTAATCACTTAAATGAGGGCTATTCAAGCTCATTTGAGTCACGGATGTGTCTTTTCCAATGGCATCACGTGATGGACACAGAAGTTGTAGTAACACCGTTCAGGCACTACGAATATTTGCTTCAAATCCTGGTACTCTTCCTGGGAGCTTGCTTGAAAGAAAACCTATGTCCTCTGATTACAGCATCTATTTGATCCATTTATTTATTACTTTAGGCTAAATGCTAGCTTCTCTGCTTGCTTGCCAACTAGTTTCAAAGCACTCTCAAACCGTCTCAGTTTAACTACTTTTTTTCAAGCTACTCCACAATCTTTCTAGTAACTGGTAACTATAGAAGTGCAAGTAGCCCAGTTTGGAAAATACTTGCATGAGAAATGAATGGTAAATTTAAAGTATTGAGTATTTGTCAGTGTTAATTATTTATTGCAATGCATTTGTTTTTTAATCATATAGGGCAACATGTGACACTTTCCATTGGTTCAATATTGTTTTCATTTCTGTGTCCACATTCTGTGTTTACTTGCTTGTGTTCACTCATTGTAGTGTGTTTATAGTCATGCAGTCATAATTATATAGTTATAAAGCATAAAAATTATATATATAAAATATAAATAAATAACAGCAGCAACGTCTCTTTCCAAATATTACTGTTGCCTATCCGAGAAATAGTCCCAGTGGAAAAAAGACTGTAAGAAAGAGATAAAAACTTTGTTTGGGGTAGGTCTATTTGAGAATGTAGTTTGGTGCAGCCTGACTCAACTAGGATAGGACCGCTGGGAGAGGGAGGGTTGCATTCTCGCTAAGTGTTGCAGAGAAGATGAGTGACACTGGATGGCCAGCTGTTTTTTTTTTTGTTTTTTTTACACTTCATCACACAGAGGCTGGTCAGATCTGGGCCAGGCCACTGGAGCTCCCATTACAAAACATAACCATATCTAATCCTTAAAGGGTCAATTCATGTAATGACAAAAAGAAAAAAAAAAACATTTTATAGCTCTTTCTCTGGTGGTATCCAGCCATACAGACAGTTTTATTGGCCCCAGTGGTGACCATCTCTTTCTCCACCTTAATACAACAGGAGGAGTGTTGTTTTGATGGAAACGAGAACTTTATTCGTTTAAAGCCTCTGAACGCCCACACACCTGTTTTCCGTTATGCTGGCTGATTAGACCTCCGCTCAGGTGGAAGGTGGCTATGACGGGAATTTATTAAAGTCTGCATCTCACAGTATGAATGATAAAGACGCAATTTGCCCCGCCCTAACACATGCAACAGGAGACTCAGGATGCTGTCAGTCAATTAGTTTATACATGCCCACGCAGTCCTGAGAAGTCTGATTAGACAGACATTTTGCTGTTAAATATTTTAGAGCTGAAATGATAAGTCCATTATCAATGAGTTGATAATAACTCGCGACTTTTGATAAACATTTAGGTCAAGGAAAAAATAAATATAATCCAAATAATCCTGAGTTTCAGCTTCTAGACTGAGAGGATGTTATGCTTTTCTTTGTGTAATGTGATAGTAATCTGAATACTTTTTGGTTTTTAGCTGGTTGGACAAAAAAAAAGGGTTTTGGGAAAATGTTATTGCTTTTTATTGTTTTATCTTTTCGACCAAACCATAAATAGGTTAATAAATGATAAGGCAAAGTAATCAGCAATGAAAATAATCATGATTTAACCCCTTAGTGTTATGTTACATTCAACTTTTCCATGTTGTGAGCACCACCAATGTAATCCACCGAGGGAGAAACCTCAGATGGACATCTCAAAACTTTACCAGATAAAGCCAAAAACTAGTGAGAAATCTTTTTTGTGTGTGAAGCGACCCTTCAACACACAAGTCAAAGCCATATAACGTAAATGTACAAGGTAACATTTAGTTTCATTTGTCCCTTAAAAAAGGTTGTAAGAAAGGATCGAGCAGCCTCTTAAAAGTCGACTCAAAAATACAAGAGCCCTCTGGGAAATAAAGCGCTGGCAGCTCTGAGCTACTATAGCTGTAGTAAATATTATATGACAGTGATTTTCTTCCACTCAGCGAGAGCGATATCCAACCCTTCTCATTGTGCATGCTGCCAACTTTCGGCCAGTATCACCCAATTTAATTCTAACAGTATTTCTGTTTTACTTTGTTAATAAAGCCTGACTGTATTCTCCTCGCTTCCACTCTTTTCGGGGATGTCGGTTCAGTCGCCACAGCAATAAATTATGAGGTGGTTTGAAAATTAGACCCTATTAAAGTTTCATAGTCTAGTGGGCAGAGCGAATACCCAGATGGTGAGCTTAGCCGCTTTTTTTTTTTTCTTCTTTTTTAATGTCCATCTCAGCAGTTACCATGCACAGGCATTCAGTGCCAAATAGCTCAGGCAGCTGGACGTGATGAAGTGGATAAAAAGCCCTGTTAATTGAACTGGATCAATGGGAACTCCCTGGTCTGGCATCTTGGCAGGACCAATGAGGAGTTTCCTAAACTTGCATCTATATAGGCTCCATACAGTTTGGACTACTGACCCCTTTTTGGTGTCAGTGAATGCACCTCAAGTAATCTCTGATCTGCCCTGGGCAAGGATAAATGAAATCTATCATCAGCATTCATCCTTAAGGCGTGAGGTTATGATAAAATCAAAGTTTTCTTCATTTTCCAGCCTGCCTGAGGGGCCCCTGCAACATTTTAGGAAGCCAGGGGGGGTTCAAAAAGTGTATGATGGGAGAGGAGATGCAGGGTGTTGGGACATAGAGGAAGGGCATAGATGGATGGATGTTGATGGATACCAAGGCAGCTGGGAAGGGTGGATGGCTGGATGTAGCCTAATGGACGCGAGAAGAACGGAGGGCGGGGAAGGCTAAATGAATAATGAGGATGTGGAGGACTGATGAGACGTGCAGTGCTGCGTACCTCCTCCTCCTCATGCTGCTGCTGCTGACAGGGCTGCGGTCGGTTGAAAGAGTGTGTGAACCCCGGTGCCTTCACCCGCCATCACCGCCTCCTCGGGTTGGAAACAGCCTGCGCTTTAATGCCTCTCCTCTTCCAGCTCCCCCTCCTCTAATCACGCTGACACCTCGGATGTGTTACGTCCCTCCTCGTCCTCATCCCCACAGGCTCAGCAAACCTGCAGGTTTTTGGCTCTCCTCCTGCAGCGTCTCCTTTACTCTGCTCCTTGTGTCCGTTAACACCACACAGCCTGCCTCTACCTCACTACTTTATAAATAATTTTGGTTCCCCTGGCTGTTTCACTGGTGTTTCCTGATCTTATCCCAGTTTATCTCCCTCCCCAGAGATGTTATTTCGTGTAAACACTAAGAGAAAACAGCACAGCATCCACACACGTTTATCCGGAGCCGGAGCAGCAGCGGCAGAGCAGCAGGAGTGCGGCTGGTCCTTCACGATGCTCGGCGGGCTGATGTAGCCTTCAGCGCAGGGAGAGTGGTGGAGAAAAAACAATAAAAAATAATATCCACTCCCACCAGTCACTGCCAAAACATGTTCCCCGAGTCCTGGAGGCAAAAACAAAAACAACTAGTCGTCTACTTTCACCTCCCCGCTTCGGTTTGTCAGTCCGCTCCTTTGTTTTGCCTCTCCCAGGATCTTTACTCCGGTCCGTCTTTGACCGACCCCTGTCGGATTTCCCAGCCGGGCAAGGCAGCTGCTGGCCCGGGCAGGCAGGCTGTCAGACACCGCTCGACTGACGGAACTCTACCACGTCACTGCATTATTAGCGGAGCATCTCACGTGACCTTCATGCTGCGTTCAAGGAGTGTGGGTTAACCTCCCCCCCCCCAACACACACACATGCACACACACACAACACACATATTGACATAAACACGCCCCATCCCAAAGTGTGTTCCAACACACAGCGTTATAATTAAAACTTGCGACAGTCGGTATGATTACTGACATTATATTCTGAATGATATGATGGATGAATGAATGATTTATTTACTCAATCATGTTCGAAATAAATCATTCATTCATTCATTCTTCCAGGCTATTATTATTGGACCCATTTAGAGAAACGTTTTATTAAAGTTTTAGAGTTATTTCATCAAATGGAAGTCATTATGTTTGGCATACCTACAAGCATTGATTTGGATAATCAAAGGACAATTACACTATATTTTGAACCTTATTATACAAAAGTAAACAAATACAAAACCTACCTTATTGAAACCAGAGGCTTCATGGGTTCCAAATGGTTTATTTGGTCATAGTTGTGTAAATATGTCTAAAAGCCACCATTAGCCTAGCTTATTCTCAGGAAATTTGTTCCCAGCCATTTTTTCAAAACAATTATAGATAAAAACAAACAAAAGCAAGGATAAGGTCATACACACTCAAGATACCTCAACCATGACTTTGACATTTGAAGATCATTTATTGTCATTCTGCAACACAGGGCAGCACAATGAAATGCCGTTTTAGTCCATTTATGTCAGAACAGTATAATCGACAGCTATGAAGGACGGCTGCTCTGAGCCAAGCATTGCAACGCAGTCTGGAGCTGCACTGCTCAGATTTCAGTCCTCCCCGTGCACAGTCATTCAGGCGGCAATTGTGCAATATCGCTGTCTGCACCGCGTCAACCGCAAGGAGCATAAAACAGGTTTTAGCTTCGCTCCTATCCCGGCTTTCCTCTCCCAGTGGTGTTAAGTCCGGCTGGTCTGGCTGGGTGGTTGGAAAATGCCATGGCAGTGATCGTGTCATGGTTTGCTGCTCTTGATCCAGTTTCCATGCTTCCTTCTCCAATGTTGATGAGTGTATCTCCGTCATATGCTATGCATGCTCTGACCTCAACACCTTTGGGATGAACTGGAACCTTCACTGTAAGTCACCCTACATCAGTGGCTAACCTCAGTCTTGTGGCTGAACGGGAGCAAATACATGCAGTTCCAACATCTTGTGGAAAGCTCTCGTAGACACTTCTAGCAGTAGATTAATGCCCATGATTTTGTGATGATATGTTCAACAATACTGTAGGTGTGATGTGTCTACATACTTCTGGCCACTTGTATGTATTTAATTATAATTGTGAGCCCAAACTGATTAACTAACTGATAGTTGATTGTTAAAGGGGCTAAATTCGAAATTCAGAGCATATCATATCATGCCTCCAACCGGTTCTCAACATGGCAATGGCACCAAACAGTGTAAACAACGGCGACAGTGCTGGCAGAGCTAACAGTGAAGGGGAACCAGAGGGTGGGTGCTACGCTTTCACAAAGATGTTGAGTAACATTTAGAAAAAAGAGGAAGGAAATATTAAGCAACGTGACAAAGATCCTTTGTAGGCCTGAAATGCTGCAACAAGCGAAAATTATGCAGCTTTATTGTGCCGATTGTCTCATGTTTTAGTTCACGAAAGAAAAAGAACAAGAAAATTCTAATAGTTACTGTACATATCTTTGTCCAGCAATGGCATACTTTCCCTATTAATTGTGTACATTATAAAAAAATTTGCTTTAAATAACATGGGTTTATCATCCCAAACATCCGACTGCAGATTAGGGATTATGTGGCCCTAGCTGGGTCTATTCCAGAGAAAAAAAAAGAAAAGAAGACAATTTGCAAGCAATGACTTCCACCTGCGAGCTAGAGTGGATGGTATTTCCAAACAGGAAACTCATTCCTCCCACTTTTCCTACATTCACATGAATGCAGCATCACTCCCTCCTCCTCCCCATCCTCCCAAGCCATCCACCCTGCTCCCCCTCTGTGGGCGGAAAAAAGGGGATTTAACTCCGTAAGAGCATGGTGGCCAGTGGTTGTCTGGTAACAGCTGGATTTGCCACCATTGTGCTCTTTGTTTAACCCTGCCTGTAACGTTTCATACTGGTCTGAACCATTTTAAAACACATTTTTTTGCCCTGTTTGTTACATTAGTAACGCATCATTATGCACACATGATTACCAACTATATTTAGCATGCTTCCAAATCTAGACTGACTCGGAAAAAAAAATCACTCTTGAGGTCCTTGACAGCACTGACTCTCCCCCTCCACTACAGCGTGCCGATGAAACCTTACCTGTCTCATTAATGACTTAAACACATTGCAAACCCCTTCATCAGCCTTCAGTCATGTTTACACTTATGCAACTCCAGAGGCCGCCGTGTTTCTTGACAAGCGATGAAAGCAGCTCGGCTCTCAGTAGACCAGATGGAAATATGGCTCATGCACAAGAAGCTCGCCACTTCAGGGAAAGTAAGCCAGTGGGAGAGCTGCCCCCTTTGCAGCACTGTAAATATTGTAAGGTAGCACCACAGCATTGGAGCACAGGTTGACTGAATAATTAATAAGAGCTGTGTCTTTGACAGATATACTTTGGAGGCCATTAGCTCTGCTACCTGGCCGGTGAGAGCATATTTGTCAAATGAAAGTAATGCCGGGGTGGTGATTGATTTTCAGAGGCTGCCAGGTTAGAGGCAGCGTTCCTCTGTACATTAATATCATGTGGCATCTATTAGATAGGTGACTTCCTCAATGCGTCTGGCCCGGCTGCCTTGGCAAAGACCAGCGTATCAAAATTTAAACTGTCATCATTAATTGCTGGTGCTCGGGGAGTATCTTGGAACACCATGTCTGCCATGAGAGTCTCCTGCACACAGACACATACAGTAGATGTTACAGCTCATTCTCATCCCCAGGACATCAAATGCCATTTTGTAACAACCATCTGCGTTCGATAATGCCACCCAAGGCACCCTTTTGTGGCCATAGCAGACACACTGGGCTTTCTATTAAATACAATGTAAACCCATCTGTGGCAACAGTAAATGCACAGAGAAGTACGGTGGTAACGTATTATAAGAGTGAAAGAGATTCACAGGTCGTGCAGGAGAGAGGGGTGGGACTAACCTAAGCAAGTGCTTTTATTTAATTCACAGTATTAAGCATGTGTTGACTGCGACCGTAAAGTGACGCCGAGGGCTATTATTTTCCTTAAATGTCTCAATGTTGCATCTGCAGTTTTTTTTTTTTTTTTTTTTGGACTGCAGTTCCTGTAATGTGAACTCCTTTTATCTCACAGAATTTAAACACCCATCCATGCCTTGAAGTGGAAAGTCAATAAAAGCATGTGCATCCTTTGGCAGGAAGTGAGGTGCTATTCACAAGATGGGTCTGCTGTGGAAACGCAAATAAAGACTGAGACCACATTTTTTTATTGTGTGTTGTTTTTATTTTGTTTCAAACACTGCTAAAAAAGTGAAAAAAGTGCACCTCTTTTTTATGCAAAGCAATAAGTTCACATTCAAATGGTCCAACATTTGCATAGCAACCTGGAAACCCTTTCACATTTGAATAATTTCTAATTTCTATGCCTTCAGTCACGGTCAATTCGCCATATTGGCAAGTTCTGAATGGAAATGTTAACTGACATGGCAAATAATGCAGTTATATCCATCTATTCACATTAGGAGTTTACCCATTTTATAACTCAATTGTTTTTTTGTTTTTTTTAACTTTGTTCTAATTCTTCTTAAAGACCATTTTCCTCAGTTTGTTCTGTACTTCACCTTTTTTTCTCTCAGACACTGCTGGAGGAAGGAAAGGTTGGTTATCTCGATGCTACGCCTTTTAAGAAACGCCATCTCAGATGACGTGTGAGCTGTTATTGCTTCTCTTAAAGAGTGCAGTCGCAATATCCTGTGGCAGAGCCTCAAGTGCAGGCAGAGATGTCTCTGTGAATATCTTTGCCTTCACTCAAGCTACATCCACATTAATGCGTTTTCATTTTGAAACAGCATTTTAAAGCGAAAACAATCTCCTGGCACACGAGCAGGCCTCTGTTCAATGAACACAAATTGGGTATAAAGCAGGAAGCATTCACTTAATTCACTTAATTTCATATTATCTTGGGAGCTAATTAAAGCATCAAATTACAGGTTTAAATGTGACTTTTATCATTCAAATCATAAGAGGACAAATTGACAAACATGTGGAGTAAGACAACCTTTGCACCCACAATCAACACATTTTAATTACACTTGTGCATGTTTTGATGAAAAAAATAATTTGCAGAAGTCACATACTGCATGGCACAGGAGGAATCATGAAAAAAGAAAGCCTCCATTGTCACGACAGATGCATTCGACCACATTAATGAAAATGTAATGTATGCCAGGTCCATATGGAAATACAATTTTCCCGAGCAGATCCAATCAGAAAATTCATGCGATTCAAACAGTTGGCCGGCAGTTTGGATAGAAGCATGCCTGTCAAAATGGATCGTCTGGATTCTCACAGATGGGCAGCAAGCGGCGTTTACTGTCAATATATAGAGACGGAAAAATGATAGCCATCCAGCACACGTGTACGGTTGTCTGTGTTTCTCCCCACGAAAAGAAATATCTGATTCAGTATACAGGCGACACATTTTAATTCCATGTGTAAATCCATCTCAGCCATATCCACACACGTCTGGATACAAGATGCTTATTGTAGCCTGGGCTTAAGAAGCTGTATGCGCTCATCGTTGCTAGATATAGATGTGGTCAGACAGTTTGAGATCCAGCCACAATGTAGAAATGATTAATGCAAACAAGCAGAGTTGGAGGTGAAGGCAGGCTCATGGTGGATTCATTACATTCCCTTTAGGGCAAGACTGAAGTGATCTCGTAATTAACTATATATCAAGATTCATATTGAAAGCAGCTTACATGTAATAAAGAGTAAAAAGCAGATGCTACTTCATGCAAACTAGCAAATACTTAAAAAATCAGATGGATGGATATTCTGTCTGGCAGAGGTTGTAATCCTCTCAGTTTTAAAGCTAGAGTGAAAAGTTAAACCTAAGGAATCCATTGTTACCAACCAAGAACGCAAAATAACCTTCGCTACCATAAATTTTGGCAAGGAAAAACTGGCATGGCCAATTTCAAAGGGTTTTCAAAGGCCACCTCTGACCTCAAGATATATGAATGAGCGCCCATGAATGGGTACCCCCAAGTCTCCCTTTTACATTGTAAAATGAGCTGTCGGGACCTCTAGGACAATCACAGTCTCATGAAACTTTTTTTACTTTCTGACCAGTTTCCAGAACAGAAGTGTTTGCCATCTAATAGCCAAAAAAATTGCAATTCTTGCAGAAATCTCCAAATATCTCGAACACCTTGATACATAAATTAATCTTCAGGTTCTGAGCTTTCAGATTATGTACACCACTTCTATGGGGCATATAGTTTACACCTTTTATCTACACCTGAACATCCCCTGTCCCACACCTACTGCTCTAAAAAAGGAATGATAAGAGATTTCAGAACAAATAAACATATTGTCCGGCTCCTGTTATAATTTGAATTTTGCATAAATGCAGTCCATCCATGATGCACATAAGTGAAATAAAGTAGGGATGACGGAAGCAGGTAAAACATAATGTGGAGACATTGTTGTTATTGTCAGCAGCATATTCCCAAAATCGTGTAAAGTTTCAGTCTTAAGAATCTGTTTCAGAAAGCAGGTCCAAGCAAAACAATGAAGGAATGAAGTGGATTTGGGACACAAACAAAATGTTTTATAGGTATGGTCTCAGGGCCACTTAGTCTCCAAAGGCATGTTACATTGATTTCCATGTTTACTGTATTTTACTTAGTTTACGTACTTATTTTAATGGATAATAATGTAATCAATTGCATAATTCCTGCTTCAGATTATTATATGTGCTATAATATTATCCAAGTAGTTGATTATTATTATTATTATTGCTTTAAAGAGCTCTAGTGTGTAGGAGGAGGTAGGAAGGTGGAGCAGTTGGAGAGACTGGCCATCAACCACACAACGTAGCTTCAAGGCTCTGTGTGGGCCTCCAGACACCTGGATGAAATGTCCTCAGCCAAGAGACTGAGTACATACCAGCTGCTACAAAATGACCTCCAACCTCCTTGGGAAAGAGGGAAAGAGCAGATTAAACTGTCATCTGCAACAATGTTCTTAATAAACACCAATTATTTGTGTAAATAAAGGATATGTGATTTTAACATGGCAGATTGTTGTGCAATTGCAGTGTAATTATTTCTGTTATGACATGAGTGTTACTGCAGTCCATTCAAGAGGTCCAAATTATTTTAAAGTCAAGTCAAAGTGTGTAAAGCAAAAATAAATATGCTTTCTGGGTTTATCACACCACAGAAACATGTGTTACTAACCACCCAGCCACATTTGAATGATTAAAAAAATTGCCAAGTATATAAAATTGGCTTTCAAAATCATGGACAAATAAGCAGCATCCTCTGCTCTGAGATGCTGGGGGCGTGTCTGCTGAAACACATCAATGACAACATAAGCGCCAAGGGATTATAACTATCAGCAGCATAAAAACATGGCCAGATACTTTTCCTTTTAGCAGCATGATCACAAATTGCACTATGCTGCCTCTTTATTAATAGTAACCAATCTGTGTAAATACATACAACAGTGAGTGCAGGAAAATGGGTTGCCATTGAGATACTATAGCTGCTTCCATATGCAATACCTGATTAGTGGATGACCTGCTCAACCACTTCAGCCACGGCCATCCCAAATGTCCAGGAAGTCAGTGCTCCCTGCTGTTGTTCATAGTGAGCTTTAACGTGTTGGTAGCTGTATTTTTTAACTTTCAGTCTTATAAGCTTAGCTAATTGATTCCAGACTCCTGCTCCATACTTAACACACACAGATTGGAATGGTATTGATCTTCTGGTAAGACTCATCAAGAAAACAAATACTTGTGTATTTCCCAAAAGTGTCAAATTAGTCCTTCAAATTGCAAGGTCTGTATGGTCACCAGTGAGAATAGCCTAAAGGACCAGTGTGTAGGATTTAGTGACAACCGATCGAATACCCCCCTTCACCCTAACCCCTCCCTTTCCAAGCATGTAGAAGACCTACGGTGGACTTCAGGTATATTTGCGATGCCACCAAATTCAAGCTTCTGCTTCAGCGTCAAAACGTGAAAGGCTCCCCTCTAGCCAGTGTTTGGTTTATCCTTTCTCAACTTGTTTGCACAAAAAGGTGAATTGAATGACATGATAATGTGCAAAGCATTTGGCATGCAATGAGAACGCCTCTATTGCTTTTGACGTGTCATTTATACGCCATGTTGTCTGCATTGACTGTAATGTAGACACCGGTGTAAATATACAACCATCAGAGCTAGTGACAGGATAAAAAGCGAGAAGGACGACTTATGGTGGGCAGGTGGTGGATGGAGGTGGAAGGGTCCAACAAACACAGGACTTTCAACCAGGAGGCCAGTGTTTTGTTTTGTAAGTTACGTTAGTAGTGTTTGTCACGTGTTTTAGTTTAGTTTTAGTAAGTGACGTTTGTGACTTACTTCGTGTACCTATGTTACATCTGATTTTGAACATATTTTCCTTAGTTTACATGCTTATTTTAAGCCCAACCATGACATTTTTCCTAAACATAATTAAGTGGATTTGTTGCCTCAACCTAACTGTGAATGTTACCGTAGTTTAAACGCACAAAATAAAGCAAAAAGCCTAAAATGCATCCTCTATACATGCAAAATGTCTGTGTAATGTAGAATTTATGCACCATCATAGGAGTCCATTTTTGACTACTGTAGAAATATGGCAGAGCAACATGGCAGGCTCCATGGAGGACGACCCACTCCCTATGTAGATATGAAGGGCTCATTCTTACACACTCATCCTACTGTTAATAATGACTGCACAGAACCATCTGTTGCTATGGATACCTGTCGTTTAATTTACATTGTGCACTGATTTAGAATGATGGTTGCTGAATGGACCTGCCAGCCAATCAGAAATAAGTATTTCCTGAGGACCAGACAACAAGTCATAGAGTGAACACAGGTGTAATTGATAAAATGAATTATGGTCAGACATGTCAGTGAGCCAGCATGCACAATACCAGCTAAATGGAACAGGGCTATAATTAGTGCTGTTAAATACACCTGTATTTACCCTGCAATGACATGTGAAAATGGCCTATTGAAGCCCATGGGGGCCTTTCAGGTCCAGGGCCAGTCAGTGAAGTAATATTGTGCCATGATTCAGCTGAATTTCTGACCCACAACACCAGACACAAGACAGATAAGAGATCAGTCAGTGGGTTTTGTGGTGAGGTCATCCTCGAATATTGCAATTCTGCTGAAATGTTTGTATTACCAAATGGTTCAGTGGACAGAGCAGGACTGGTTTGGACAGATAGCCTCTATAGATTTTCAGCAATGGTGGATATGGAAGCATCCAGCTAGATGCACTTTGCACCTGTATATTTCCGATAATGTAAGCACTACTGATACTGGATGTCGCTCAAACGTGCTCTCGCCTTTTCGACCCCAATATGTCTTTCCTTTAACTGTGAAATTTCCTAAACATATTTCTATATTGTATAGTATGTGTTAGTAAAAATAAAGTTGAAACTGCAGTTGTTTAAGATAGCTAGATAGATAGATAGATAGATAGACAGATAGGTAGATAGATAGATAGATAGATAGATATACTGAACAAAAATATAAACACAACACTTTTGTTTTTTGCTCCCATTTTTTATGCGTTGAAGTCAAAGATCTAAGAAGCTTTCTATGTACACAAAAAGGCCTATTTCTCTCAAATACTGTTGTTATTTCGGCAAAGGAAAAATGCTCACTAACACAGATTTAGACAAATTTGAACATTGAACAATATTTGAGAGAAATAGGCCTTTTGTGTACATAGAAAAAGTTGGTGATCTTTGACTTCAGCAAATAAAAATGGGAGCAAAAACAAAACTGTTGCATTTATATTTTTGTTCAGTGTAGATCGATACATAAATACTTTATTGATCCCAAAGTAAATCTAGGCATTCACCAATACACCCTAAAATGAGATAAAATGAATAGATTAGAATAGAATTAAACAAAATGAAAAATAAGATAACATGTAGCAGTACAGTAGTGAAGTGACAATGGTTAGGGTTCCTGGTGGAAGAACTTTTAAAGCTACATATAATGCCATATATGATACTGGTGAAAATAGTCTCCTTTAAAGGGTCCGTCCACCCACTTCACAAGAAAACCTATCCCTGGTGGCATCTCGCCATGCAGATAATTATGGTTTTATGTGCGGAGCAATCTCTCCATTGGGCAAACCACAGACCTCACTGTCAACAGTTTGCATGGACTATTCAGGTTTTATAGTAGGAAGCACTTGAAATCTGACAGAAACTACAGAGAGGTTTATAGATTATCGAGAGGAATGAGGATAACTGTTTTTGTTTTGTTTTCTTTTCAATTATTTTACCATCTTTTACCACACTAAATGATTTTTAAAATCTTAATAAATGTTCAAAATGTGAGAGACCCCACACATAGCAACATGTTATGTTAAATTTAACGGTTTTGTTCCTACAGTGTGCGGTGAACAACGCGACTCTCTGGACTCATTGTCAACTACTTATCCGGGGTCTGGTAGCGGGGGCAAAAGCTCTAGCAGGGGACCCCAAACTTCCCTTTCCCGGGCCACATTAATCAGTTCTGACTGGGGGATGCAGAGGCATTGCCAGGCCAGTGAGGAGATATAATATGTCCACCTAGTCCTGGGTCTTCCCCGGGGTCTCCTCCCAGCTGGTCGTGCCTGGAACACCTCCCTAGGGAGGCACCCAGGGGACATCCTTACCAGATGCCTCAACTGGCTCCATTCAATGCAAAGGAGCAGCGGCTCTACTCAGAGTCCTTCATGGATGGTTGAGCTTCTCACCCTATCTCTAAGGGATATGCCAGCCATCCTCGTGAGAAAACCCATTTCAGCCGCTTATACTCACGATCTAGTTCTTTTGGTCATGACCCAGCCCTCATGACCATAGCTCAGAGTAGGAATGAAGACTGACTGGTAGATTGAGAGCTTTGCCTTCCTGCTCAGCTGTATTTTCATTACAACGGTGTGGAAAAGCGACTGTAATACCGCCCCCGCTGCTCCGATTCTCTTGCCAATCTCACGTTTCATGAGCAATGATTCAGCCAAAACAGCACACCACACACTAACAGATTCATTCATGAACTTCAGTTTAAACAAACATGGCAGTCAGTGGGCAGGAAGAATTAGTGATGTTGGTTTTCGCACGACTCTGTACTTAAAATTCTCAAAGAAAAAAGAAAAATAATGAATGAAGTCATAGAGACACATTAAATAAATGCTCAACAACTTGGTCCTCCATTTCGGAGGTCCATTTTACTTCTACTTTATGCTTTGCATTTTGCATTGGCCCATGCATTCGCTGTGGTTTTTATTATTATTATTATTATCGTCAGAACCATTAAAAAATCAAGGCTTTTTTGAAGATTGTCAGGACGGGGGAATCAGGCCCAAAATCGACTTCTAGTGTACGATGTGCCTTGTGTTAAGTAATCACGAACTTAATGCACCACCCAGCGAGCATGCTAAGTGATCCAAACTAAACATACCCAGAATGGTGCGTGATCTAACAGGTACATGCTGGATCAGGATAAAAGGATAAATGCTAAAACGCATCCAGTGTTGAATTCTGCTTTCACTGTGAATCTTTTACATTCAGTTGAGTTGTGTGAGGTCTGTCTGCTGTTTGTGACGGTAATCCATGATGTGACTACAAAGTGTTATTCAGCTGAGAAACTTTTTTTGAATTTGAAGAGGGCAATGGGACAGAGAGTCTGAGTGGACCGATTTTATAACAACACTCTCGCCAACAACCGAGGTTGTGTGTGTGGTGTATAAAAGCTCACATTCCTCTGATGTAAATATAGAAATGGTGAAAAATATCCTTTTGATTGCAAGTTTTCTATGGACAAAGAGAAAGCTTCCTGTGATCTGTGTAATGATGCATTTTGTTTGTCACTTCCTGCAACATTTTTTTTTAAACAATTTTTATCAGCTATTATTTACTTAATCAAATACAGCGTTGCAGCCAAAAAATGAGATTTGAGATTTAAGCCAGTTTTGCTTATTGTAGCTTAGGCTTACTCATGAGGTGATCCGGTGTAAAATGTGTCTTTTATGTATGTGGGCTGCTTTTTTCTTTGTGCACACAAGCACAGATGTGTGTGTTATCCCATGTCCGTATTGTGTGTGTGTTAATGTGCAGGAGCATGCTGGATACTGTGCTTGAATTTGCGTGGGTCTCTCTGTCAATGTGTTCTTTTCAGGGAGTTTTTTTTCGTGCACGTGTGTGTGGGTGTGAGAGTGAGTTTACCCGTATTTGCCCTCCTGTGTGTAAGTGAGCATGTGTGTTTGAAAAACGGCGTCCGCTGTGGGCGTGTTGTCGGTGGGATGGGTAAAACGCAGAGGTCAGCTATCACTTTGAAACATGCTGGTCCTTATCTCTGTCATGAGGTCTAATAGAGTAATGAATCAACATAAAGCCTGGGACTCTCCTGAATGGGCTGCTGCCTCCTCCACCAACACTTGCGCTTTACTTCGACCACACTTACTGCCTCTGTAAGCATCTTTTGCCTTCCACCTTTGTTTATGGGTGATTTTCAAAAGTGCCTGAATTGTGACTACTGTCAGGGATGTATTCACACATGAGCAGCCCTGCTGCCTCATCGTACACCCAGCCACTATGAAATAACCCTGGCCGCAGACAAACAGGATAGTGGGTCTTTTCGAAGGGACGGTAATAAGACACAACATGGAAAGCCACATATTTGTGATCACCTTATGATCTTGTCTCATGACTAGCACCAAATCACTGAATACATTCATTGTGAGCTTTCTGAGTTATCATAGAGAAAGGGAGGGGGGGCATGATTCACACGAGGAGACAAACAGAAAAAATAAATAAATAAAAATGAGCTGCAGAGCGTCTGCAAAGGATAGATGCCGTTTGGTCGATGCTGCAATTGGCAGAAAGAAAAAGACTGGAGATATTGGGTGGTCAATGCTTCCAATTGCTGCTATTTAGTGTGTAGTGCAAAGAAAATGACATTTTCCTTTCAGTGACAGTTCTAGTGAATGTCTCTGATAGTATCATTCATTAGCCCATTTATTATACTGTTGGCTCAATGTAGGCGACACGATTTTGATCAATTTTCCTTTATTATTGAGAGTCCAGCCTTGAATATTTGCAAAGTATATACAGCTTTATAGAAAAGAAATGGGTAAGCTGATTGTATAATCCGGTGTCAATTTAAAAAACAGCTCGTTCCACAGATTGTATTATAAATGTATTATGAGTCTCCCCTTTACAGACATGCCCACTTTGTGATATGCAATTAGGAATGTGCAATTTGACTTCCAATAATATTGTAAATATTTGCATACGTTTGGATAAATAGTTATTTATCATCGACAAACATGTCAGTAATTGCATATTACAAAGTTGAATATGGGATAGTTTGAATAAGCTACTGCAAAATCCATCAGTTGTCACCAACATCAGGCTAGTAAATAAACATATTTTAAGTTTATGTGTACCAGGCTACAATATCAATAATGGAAATATAAGCTAAAACCCATCTAAGGATAATGTGGTTATTTCTGTGCAACCATGTTGATAAATGACTGTGACTAGGTAGCCAACATTGATGCAGACTATGGTCATGACACATGGCCATGTGGTATTTTAAAACTTTTCAGGCAGTCTTGTGTGTCTTTGGTACACACTTGAGATCACACGCCAGTGTTGTCACCAGCTGAAATGAACCAGACCAAACAGGCAAATGCACCAGAGTTTGTTAAAGTCTCTCATAATATGTATTACTTATTCCTTAAGTACTGCCTCCATATGTTTATCAGACATCGCTGATATTAGCTCGAAGGGGCTCAGCAGATCTAATTCACATCGGAAATGTACACCATCTGCTTTTTTCATACATTATGATTCTCATTTTCCTTACAACATGCTGT
The DNA here is from genome assembly GCA_947000775.1 of Pterois miles. Classification (NCBI taxonomy): domain Eukaryota; kingdom Metazoa; phylum Chordata; class Actinopteri; order Perciformes; family Scorpaenidae; genus Pterois; species Pterois miles. Next base: position 6,400,221 of record CAMQGK010000171.1, on the reverse strand, counting down.
GCCTTTTATGTGGGTATTTTTTTAGCTCATATAAGGCACATGCACATATGCTTCATGCTTGCCCTCCAGTCATATTTGATCTCATGGCATGTGCTGAGCAAGTCCATGCTCACTCAGCCTGCATGATGATGCTTTTATGATACTTGGCTTGTATCAGAGAGTACATCTCGGCACAAATTGGCCAGGTTACCGGCCTTCAAAGAGAATACATTAATTAATTTCCATTGGCTTTGAAATGCAGGCTCTCTGTTTGAAATCCGCGGGTGCTCATAAACCGAATTTCTTTCGTCCTCAAAGAGAACATACTCTAATCCCTCTCTCTTTGTTCTTTTTCTTTCATTCGCTGTCCTTTTCTCTTTCTGGGATTTGAATACAGTCAGCATTTCTACTCTGTTTTGTACTGTACAGAACATAGCATCGGTTATGTTCACAAAATTTGAGCAAAATCTTTCTTCTGCTTATTGCATGGAGATAATCATACAAATGTCCACATTTTTGGGGATTGGAGATAACTTGCTCAAAATGGCCACAGTAGCCATTGAAAAAAGATATGATACAATCTTCTTATAAATCATGTTTTTTTTTTTTTTTGTGCTCTTATTAATGACAGCAAACTTTAGATCAGAAAGCAAACTGCAGCTCTGAAAAGTGATTATTCAGCATTCAGTCATGCTTAGCTCAACAGTTCAAAAAACAATCAGTGACATCATTGTGACTACATCTACCTCTTATATACAGTCTATGCTTTAGAGGTATTGCTGCTGCTAACTATTATTTGCTGATTTTATGACTACTCTGCTTGTTCTACTAGAAGCTAAATTTTAGCATGTCCCAGATGAAGACTGAAATGGCTTTATCACAAGCAAATATTCCACAATATTGCTTTAAAAATAATTTACTAACAAAAATTCATCCTCTCTATGCCTTTATTTTCAACTGCTCAGACCAATAAGAAAAGTATTGTAGCCAAGCCCCTACGGACTGAGCAACTGCTGCTCCCAAAAGGTGATTATGCTCCAGTTTTGCCCTATTTAAAAGTAAAATAATGTGTCATGAGCACAAACATGCATGACAGATATTGACATATTACAATGTGCATCATTCCCCTTGTTCTATTTTGGTAGAGTGCAACTGAGGAGCAGCATGACGCTCAGGTTTGTCGTCCTCGGCTGTGACGTCGCTAGGAAGAATTACAGAGATTCCTTAACGTAAGGTTGCTGCTTACAGCAGCACTGCTTAGCCCTAGTCAAACCGAGTAGTGGCTTTTGAGAGGAGAATATAACGCTTCTCGTTTGATTGTTTTGCTTTGCCTCTCTGTCTAACTCAGATGAAGCATGCAGTTTGGCATGCACATGCGCTGGTTTTTCTCTGTGGAGCAGACACGTATAAATCCTTTTACACGCAGTCCTGCCAAACTACCCTGTAGGCAGGCTTTGCATTTGAAATGTACAATTAGTTATCCCTGTTTGGTTTGAATGCAACATTTCTGAAACATCATGCCTGGGGCAACGCATGGAGAATGGCAGCAGCGACCTCATACATTGTACCTCCTTGTTGTTTATTCTCCATCTTGGTCCCTGTCTTGCTCCTTTATTCTTATCTTCTCTCTTTCTTGTTTCATCCTGAGATGAACTGGAAAGTGTGAGACGTCACCTGGGGGTGTGTGAGTGTCTTTATCCACTGCAGTATGTGTTTTGGCAGGACATGCTCTCTGAGCTTCTTGGTCAGGGTTGAGCTAGTAGATGGGATAAACTGAGGTACCTCATCTAATCAGCAGGGCCAGCGGCGCGCTGTAAAGCCAGCTGTTGGCCAGTAGCGGGTGGGAGCAGAAATCTGCTTGTACTACCTGCCTCCAGCACTGACCCCTAGCGCACCCCCTCACTGTGCCTAATCACATAGAATAGACATTAATACAGGCAGAGCTGACTCACAACAAGGCTGTTAGGGGAGGCTTTTTAATCTCGCTAAGTGTTCTGCTGGAGAGCTTGTTTTGTGAACTCCCCATGAAGGATTAAAATCTAGTTCAGCATGCATTTAAAAAAAAGCATTTATCTTTTGTTAAAGACTGCATTTTTAGCCCTGTGTTTGTGTATTTTTTTCCCCTCCTACAAGGCTTGAAGAATTTGGAACAGTTGAATTGCAGGAAAAGCTGTATGGAAATTCCCCAGTGAGTAATATTTGTTAACATATTTTCTGCCAATAGCCAGTCCTTTATATCAAGGCCAGAGGAGGCTTGGCGAGGTCAGATGGAGCCACCTACACATCTCTGAGATTTGAAAACACAATTGTTGTGTGTGACGCCATAGCTTAGCTGATGAATTAAAGGAAATTCTGTGAATGGACAGCGGTCTCAGTTTTAAAGCAATCCTGAAAATACTCATATCACACTAGAAAACCCAAGGAATCCATTGGTACCAGACAATTTCAGAGGGGTCCCTTGACCTCTGATCTCAAGATATGTGAATGAAAATGGGTTCTAGAGGTACCCGCAGAGGGTGTTGTTGTAACTGGTACCGATAACATTATCTTCACGTCACTCGTCTCTCCTCTGCTCCGCTCCATGTGTGCATGGAGAGGCTAAGTGAAAGACGAGAGCAGAGCATATTAATGATGGTGTGAAATTACACCACCGCTGAGGAGGTCCACATGAAAATTAAGTTGGTTTGAAGTGTCTATGACAAAAAAAAAAAAAAAAAAAAAAGAGCGCTACTGCTTTCAAAGCTGATTTGCATGCACTTTTGAGTGTCTCTAACTTTAGCTCATTTGATGACAGTGTTAACAGATCATGAGGTAAAAACAACATCAGTCAAGCTTCGTTAATGGACGGATATTACTGTGTCCCATTCATGTTGGATAAATGCATTCATATCTTGTACGTCTCTATGATGCATTGATTCTCAAGTCTAAATGGCACATACTAGACAATATTGTGCAATTTTGTCATGATTTTCCATCCTGGAAATGTCTCACATTGAGCATTCCCTCGTCTTAAGAGCTTGTGATGACTGACCTCGAGTAGGTATGAAGTTTTATTTTGTTCTCAGCTCACTGATGAAAACTACAGCCGTTGCTGCGCACCTCATTTTCGACGCCACTCTCTCACACACACGCAGTAAAGTAGCGAAAGTAACCACTCGTGCTTAACTGGATCGACTCCATGCTTTCTGCTCCCATTTCCTCAAGGATGCTTAGCGTATTCATGGCCTCTTATCCCCACAGAAAAACACATCAGGAGGGAAATGAAGCTGACTGAGGTGGTGGGAAAGAGAGGAGCATTTCCTCTTATTTCTTATCAACAGTCGACAAAGGGCAGAGTCAATGAACAAATCCTAAACTGCCTCAATATGAGCAGCAGTGGAGCTCTTCAGCTCGGATTCCAGCGTGTCTGACTGACTGAGCAGCAGATATGAAACATTATTGAATCTTTCCAAAGACCTGGACTGCAGGGTTTTGAAATTTGATACAGATGATGAAAGCTGTGCTGGAAATTGGGGGAAGGGAGGTGCTTCAAATGTTTCAAATCTCTGGGCAGATTTTTTTTTTTTTTTTTTTTTTTTTATCAGGTCACCGAAGCATTTCCACGGCAATCAGAGAAGACGGGCTTGAACTGAAATCAAAGGGGATCACAGAGCCTCACCGAGAGCAGAACTTTGAAATACATTTCGTAAAGCTCATACCCATTTCTAAAATAATCTTCTTGACAAAGCAGAACTTGCATTTAACCTATAGTGCGATTCCATGGGGAAAATACCATCCATTTTATATTTATTGGCTGAAAAAAATTGGGGCTGCGAGTGAGAGAAATGCTGTATAATTGGTCTGAGGTTGAAAGGAAGCGAGTCCAGAAGCGAGCACATACGTCGTTTTAATGACTCAGACGTGATGAAAGGCAAGCGCACATTTTTCAAAGACATACATATTTTAATTGGAGTTTTCAGAAGCCGCTTTCATCTTTTCCTCTCTGTATTCGTTTTCGTTCATTAGGGTGGCATAATGATATCCCACAAGGTGTGTAGCGTTGACAGGAATCCTATGATAAACCCATATGATCTCAAATATGATAAAAAATGGTCGATAAAAAATGGTTTGGGACTTTTTTGACACGTTGTGTATCAAGCATCAGTGGAAGAAATGAAGTCAAACGTATCCTTTGAGCATCACTCTTTTTACCATTACTACTATTACTGCTAGAACTACTGCTATTACTTTCCACACAAATACCACTTTCTGTCTAACAACTTACAATTATAAAGGTTCATTCCGTCCAAATACCACTTTCTGTCTAGCGACTTATAATTATAAATGTTCATTTTGCCCGAATACCACTACAACGACTTGTAGTTTTAAAGGTTCATTCCTCCAAAAAAAAAAAAAACACTTTCTGTTAAACGACTTGTAGTTTTAAACGTTCATTCCACCCAAATACCACTTTGTGTTTTATGACTTATAGTTTTAAAGGTTTGTTCCACCCAAGTACTACTTTCTATTAAATGAATTATACTTTTAAATGTTTATTCTGCCCAAACACTGCTTTATGTTCATCAATTTACAGTTTTAAAGATTCATTCTCTTCAAAAAACACTTTACTGTATAGTGACTTATAATTTTAAAGGTTCATTCCACCCACATTTTACTTTCTGTTGAATGACCAACCCAAGTACTACTTTCTATTAAATGACTTGTAGTTTCAAAGGTTTGTTACACCCAAATACTTGACTTTGGACTTTCTGTCCAAGTACTAATTCTAAAAGCTTATTACAGCCAAAAACTACTTGCTGTCTAGCGACTTACAGTTTTAAAGGTAAATTCTGCCCAAATACTACTTTCTGTCTAAGGACTTATACAGTCATTCTAAAAGCTTATTCCAGCCAAAAATTACTTTATGTCTAATGAGCTAATTCATTTCAACTTCCACCTTTGACAGTATTAGTTTAGTGTCTTGCTCTTCTAGCAATGTCTTACCTTTGTATATAAGAAAAAAGGAGGTTTTAATTAAGCTTCTGTGTAATTTCCGTCAAAAAAATCCTCTGAAAAACATGTTATTTGGCCTCAGTTATTGTCTCCTTCAGAAGCCTTTCAGTAAAGTAACTGCCATTTCTTCATTCATTGAAATGCCACAGCTGATAAAGGTGCACAGTGTGGAATGGTAATGACAGAAAATGATTCATTTTTTTTTTTTTCACCAGTGGTAAGCATGGGCTCTATCTTAAAGAGCTTGAGGAAAACATTGCTTGTGAAGTGTGATTCCTGTAATGTCACAGTTCGAAATAAATGAAATTGGTCATGCTAAAATCTTCTTTAAACACTAATCTGTGTGTTGCTGTAAAATGTGCTCAAATTCAACCAAGAGGCATTAGTTTGCAATTACGGCAGCTTGTTCGAGTGGAAGAGGTTTTGACTGCACAGCAGAACTGAACAATTTTCAACATTTTCTAGGCCAATGAAAAACTGTTTTTTTTCTTTCAAATTCCTTCATTCTTTTAAAAAAAAAAAAAATAGATATCCTTTAGTTGAGGGAGGCTGATTCCTCCTCAGATTCAAAAAGTATGAACTGTTTCAGTCCTGAATGTGCAAAGGATTTCTGTGGCTGCATGTGACACAATTGCATGCACATATGTATGTAGACAGGATATAGATACAATTTAATTGTGTACATGTAGTGCAAATTGTTGACTCAATTTCAAACATTTTTAATCTTAAATAAGCAACAGATATTACTGTCTGACTTCTCTACTGACTGCAGATGGCAGTCATGCATATTCATTTATTGCTGGTAATATGCCATAAGACGTGTAATGTGCCAATAAATGAGGAGAAGGAAAACACTGAAAGCAAATGTAAACAGATTAAGGAATACTGCAGCGGATACTTTTGTCAAAAGAAATGCATTCATCATATTTGTTATTGTTGGGTTGCAACAAAAACATCACATGTAGAAGGTTGTAGAAAGTGTGCTGCATGTTACAGTGGGCTAAGAAGCCAATTTCATTTTTTCCAACACCAGAAAGCCTACAGTGGGATTGTTTCATCCAACCAGCAGTGTAGAAGAGATTTAAAAAGTACCTAATTATGCTTTATTGGGTTCAAATAATTGTGTTAATAACATTTCAGTAAGGGGGGCATAAGTCCCAGCACTCCCCTTATTCACATGTTGGTGTGTGTATCAGCAATCATTGGCACATTAAATAAAAAGGTACGAGGCCATATTGGGTTTTGGGGGTCCTCACCCAAGAAAATCTGAAGGTTTTTCACTTAAAACTGCATCATTTTGGACCATTATTATTGCTAGTTAAATTATTATTTTATGTTTTTACACATATCACAGCCTTCATGTGAACATTTTGTTCTGGAAATGTTAGCTCTGTAGAAGACAATTTGAATAATGTTTCATTAAATACTGTAAGTTATGACAGTTCACACATTTTTTAACAAAAAGGATGTAAAAATTGTATTAATAAATTTCAGCACCTTTGTATTCATACTGTCACGACCCCCGCCAGTTGGTGTGAATGTGAGTGTTAATGGTTGTCTGTCTGTCCCGGTGATAGTCTGGCAACCTGTCCAGAGTGTACCTCGCCTTCGCCCAATGCCAGCTGGGATCGGCTCCAGCACCGCGTGACTCTGAAAAGGCAAAGTGGTTCCATATAATGGATGGATGATCGCTGACAGGCCCTGCGATGGACTGGCGACCTGTCCAGGGTGTACCCTGCCTTCGCCCAATGCCAGCTGGGATCGGCTCCAGCCCCCCCACAACCCCTAATGGGATAAGCGGTTGATGATGGATGGATGGATGGATGATCGCTGACAGCACTTGGTTTGTTTCTTCATCTATTCTCTTATCATGCTTTATCTTTAATGTCTCACGTCATCTCAGAGCCCGCCCCTCCCTCCTGCTTGCAATCGCCTCATTCCCTTCACCTGGCTTTCCCTGGCCATCTCCTCACCTGCAGCTTGTTCCCTAATCAGTTCCTCAGCCCACATACACCAGGGCTAGTTCACCAGTCACTTGCTGGATTGTCCAGTGTTCCACCATTTACACCCTTTCTTTGTCGTGCTTGAGTAACTAGTGTTTGACCTGCCCGATTCCTGGACTTTACCGTGTTTGCCTGCACCTCATCGGATTAGTTTGCCTGTTTGGACTGATTTCCACTAACAAACTGGTTCTCACCTTTGCCTGCCTTACAAAGTAAAAGCTTAACATTACTACTAACTGCCTGCCTCCTGGGGCTGCATAGTGGTACAGTGGTTAGCACAGCAACAGGGTTGCAGGTTTGAATCTGGCTTGGGGCCCCTTTGTGTTGAGTTTGTATGTTATCCCTGTGTTAGCGTGGGTTTTCTCCAGGTTCTCTGGCTTCCTCTTACAGTCCAAAGACATGCAGGTTCATTAATGACTTTAAATTGCCCGTAGGTGTGAATGTGACCTGAATGATTGTCTGACTCTATGTGTCAGACCTATTATAATCTGGCAACCTGTTCAGGGTGTACCTTACTGTCACCCAGTGCACCCGCAACCCTGTATAGGATAAGGGGTTACATGTAACGGATGGATGCCAGCAGCTTCTGTGTTGTGCTTTTGGGTTCTGTGATGCCGCTAGGAAGAATTTTGGCGATTCCTTAACACGGTTGTATTTTGCTCCACCTTCTCGTGTCACTTGTGGTTGCAAAAAATCAAGATGGTGATGGTCAAAATGCCAAACTTGAGGCATCAAAAGGTCCTCAAACCAATTGGTGACATCAGTGTGACTACATCCACCTCTTATATACAGTCTATGGTATTTCCCCAAATGTCGACATATTCCTTTAAAATTAACACATTAATGAAGAATTATTAAAATGTTGTTACATCCCGAGTAAGATTAACAACTCCCAACAGTATTTTAACATGATACAGAATATGATTTGAAATGACAGCTAACTTCACTGTCCTCAAACAAAAAAAATATGCATCTGTACAATTATATCGAGACAGTTAGTTGAACAGATCAGCTCGGTCTGCAGTCGGGATGATGACACATAACCTACACTCAGCGGGTGCAAGCTGAGGTCGCCTTTGCTAGCGATGCACATTTTCCTCACCTCACCCCATTTGATTCTGACAGATTGACGCAAGGGTGTGTATGTGTGTCAAGCTGTGCCAGGGGGCTGAGGCGGTGGTGTTGATCAGTGAACTGAAGCTCTGTGACTCATCTCTGACTATGACTAGCTTCACTGAACAGCTTACAGGGACTCTGCCCTAACATTCAGAGATGGATATCATCAGGGGTGAGTCCTCATCTAATCCTCAACACTGCTGGGTTAGTAGAGGTTATGGTTATTTGCATATACATGACATTCTAACTATAAAATGTCCTACATACAAGCTGCTCTTCAATGTGGACTGAAAATACCACTTGAATATTTTAAATAGCTTGATCCAAAACTATAGACCCTTCAACATTCTTTAATCTTTTTTTCATCCAAAATGTTATTGTGATTGTCAGAGTTCAGTGCTGCATAAAAGTATTTTTTGGATAAACAGAAGTACATAGTGACTTGAATTTATAACTATATATTGGGTGTGGCTGATCATTTGTTGTGCACAGACCCGTTAACCTTTAACATTCTATTGGTGCATTTTGCATGTAAAATTGCACATCTCTTGTTGGTGTCATAGACAGATGTCTTACACATACTACTGGAGACCTCCAAATGAAAAGATAAAACACATAATTTGTAACTGACCTCCAGAGCGATGCATTAAAGGGTTTTCTGGTCCGACCACCCTGATTGTCACTTGTTAGTGCCTTACAAAATACAATGTAAACCCATCAGTGTCAACAATAAATGCACAGGGAGAGCATGCAGGGAATGGTGATGCACTTTAAAGAGTGAAAGACACAAAGGGCTCTGCTGCCCTCTTGGCCAGGTCACTCTTGGAAAAGAGATTTTAATCTCAATGAGTTTTTCACCTGGTTAAATAAAGGATATAAATAAGTAAATAAATAAATACGTGTCCCATGTTCACATCGCAAAGTGAAATTTTCACAGTAAAACATACTTGTTTTAAGCCCAACCAAATTATGTTTTCCAAAACCTGACTAAGTGGTTTTGTTGCCTAAACATCAACTCAAAAACCTTGTATTCTTCCCTAATGGAAATCAATGGTTCCAAAGCTGATATTTTCTTCTATCATACATTCATACACATATTAGCTGTGAGTTGAAACCTGCTGATGGTACTGTGTGAAAAAGATAAGATAAGATAAGATAAGATAAGATATTCCTTTATTGGTCCCACAGTGGAGAAATTCACACGTTACAGCAGCAAAGTGGATAATGCAAAAACAAGAAGGATAGATTTTAAAAAACAGTATTAATACAGATAAAATAATAATAATATATAATATATAATATATATAATAATATACATAATAGAAAGTCAAGCCAAAAATATATCCAGCATATCAATAAATAAATAATTGTCCAGTTCCTATAATTTGAGCAGATGATATAATTGCATGAGATTTAAAATTACATACAACTTTGCTATTCAAAAGTATCCTAGAAGATGTACCACTCACATGCCAACTGAGTCATGCCAATAATGGAATTTCTAACTTAATCTAAAATAAATAATACATATGCCTAGTTTATGTACTGTAGACATGTTGGAAATGTTGGTGAAGAAGCCCACCTATGCTTATATTAGTGTGATCTTACAGATAGACGTGAAGTGACCGCAATGTCTTAACAGCCATTACATGGTGGCAGCATGCGATGTGTTAAACTTACGTGCCACCACCACAGAAACAATTTTGGTTTCGGCATCAAAAATACTTTGCTCGTCTTAGTAGAGAAAAAGCTCATGGTTTGGGTTACAATGGGCCTACGTTTGTTATGTAACTTAGCTTACGGAACCAATAAAATTTAAACTAAGTTAACAATGACTTTTGGTTTTACACGAACAGACAGACACGACACAAACACTGGTCTCCTGTATGAAAGTCCCATGTTTGACTCATCCGTCCATCCTGACCTCCTCCCTACATGGATTTTGATTACAATGCAATTTTTTTGAATTAGACAATTTGTGTGATTGGCTGGAGCCAATCCCAGCTGGCATTGGACGAAGGCAGGATACACCCTGGACACGTCGTCAGTCCATCGCAGGGCACACGTAGACAGACAACCATTCATGCTCACATTCACACCTGGGGTCCCAAGCCAGATACAAACCTGCAACCCTGTTGCTGTGCAGCCCCAGGAGGCAGGCAGTTAGTAGTAAAGTTAAGCTTTTACTTGGCAGGCAAAGGTGAGAACCAGTCTGTTACGGGAAATCAGTCCAAACAGTCAAACTAATCCGATGAGGTGCAGGCAAACAGGCAAAGAAAGGGTGGAAAGGGTGGAAATGGTGGCAAAACACTGGACAATCCAGCAAGTGACTAGTGAAGTGGGACTGGTGTATGTGGGCTGAGGAACTGATTAGGGAACAAGCGGCAGGTGAGGAGATGGCCAGGGAAAGCCAGGTGAAGGGAATGAGGCGATTGCAAGCAGGAGGGAGGGGCGGGCTCTGAGATGATGTGAGAGGTTAATGATAAGGCATGACAACAGAAGAGAAGAAATAAAGTAACATGCAAACTCCACACAGAAGAGCCCCAAGCCGGTTTCAAACCTGTGACCCTCTTGCTATAAGGTGACAGCGCTAACCACTGCACAACCATGCTGCCCCCATTATTCAATTCAAGGGCGTCAAACACTTACGCTTTGTCATGACTGTCGGCATTCGATTCTGCCATGAAAAGATGTCATTTTTACGGCATGCACTGGGCTTTCCATTAACTACAATGTAAACCCATCCGTGGCAGCAGTAAACACACAGGGAAAGTGCTGTGGTGACGTGTTTTAAAAAGCAGACTGCTGTTCTTGTCCCATGTGTTGACCATCCCTTTCACTTTACAATCAGCTGTTTGTGTCCCATGTTCACAAAAAGTCACATTTGCACTGTAAAAATATATTCTTTTTGTTCATAAACCTGCTTTTGTTGCAGAATCCTAAACAAGTAATTTTTTGTTTCATTCACAGCAAAATCCATGTTTACTCTTAGCGAAAAGTGACTCAGAGGGGTCATTAAGTGTTTATTTCATCTGACAAAGTGATGCCGAGGGGTCTGACAAAGTGTCAGTGTGTGACGAGTTGGGATGAGAACATGTTGGTCCACTATGACAAAGAACCATAATAACCATAATTGACTTTTCATTGGCATTGCTTCCATGGTGCCAGCACATACATTTAACACATTACGTGCCACCCATGTAATGCGCTGTTGAGAGGTTAAGGTCATTTCACATATTTCTGTGAGATCAGGCTGGCTTATATCCTTCGCCATGTTGCACTTTATTCCCTGCACCCTGATTATGACATAACTCAAATAAAGCTGGTGGGGAAATAAGGTCACTCATATTGTGAGCAGCATGTGTTCATTTAAAAAAGCTCTTTGAAGCAGCGTGTTCACCACAGAACAGCTTACCCACCACTATGAACACCTAGTCTTTTATTTAGAAATGCCGCAAGTAAGTAATGCTCTGTCATTTATCATTAGGAAGCATAAATTAGTGTAAAGCTCCATGTGCTCCCTTCCCACTGCAAGATAATGACATAAAGCCCAACTGTTATAATGAAGGTTTGATTTTTAAGGGACAATTATGCTATAGCTCCACGCTGAGCTAAGTGCAAATTAATTCTTGACAACTCTGTTAGTCAGTGTGAGACAGAGCCTCCTGCCAGGCGTGCTGCATTGTTAAAGTCAGTTTTGACACTCATTTGACAGACTTGGCTACTGTGGCTCTCCGGAGTGAAGCAGTGTCGGTCCTTGGATGTGATTTCAAAGTGAATTAGAAGTCATTAAAGTTGTGGGGATTTCTGTATATATATATTTAAATATATATGAATTTTCAGTGCTGCAGCGCCTTCTTGAATGATTACACCATGTTTACTTCATTGCTGAATTCCATATAATGGACATCCAATAAACTTTCTTTCTGTTAAACCCACTTTCAATGCAAATAAATCTACGAACACAGATGAAGTTTTATTACATTGTTTGAAAATTGTTTCTGCGCAGTGGCAAATATGTATTTTCTGCTTATTATCACACAAAAAAAACGTTAACTGTAACTTCTGAACATAACTGAAAGGGGTAGTGGAGGAGTTCCAGGAGCTGATTAAGCCTTGGCATAGCTTTTTCTTGCGGTGTATTGTGGCTCGAGGTTGTTGATTCTGTTTCTGCCTTCTTGCTTGAATGCCCTCTCCTACCTTGTTTACTGTTATCATCTGCTGAGCTGGATAATGTGTCCACACACAGACCCTGTCCACTGCCTTAGGTGGTAAAGCTTCTTTGCTCCCAGTATAGTAACTGCAAGTCACTTTCAAACATCTAACATGAGCATGGATGCATGGAAAGTGCACAAACTGATTTTAAACCCCAATCGATTACGACAAGAAGTGAAGTAATCCCTTACTTTACGTATTATTGATATATATATAATTTGATTGATAATTGATGACTCAATAAATTGCCAATAGGTGTGAATGTGAGAGTGAATGGTTGTCTGTCTGTATTTGCACTGCGCTGCACTGGCACCCTGTCCAGGATGTACCCCGCCTTTGCTCAGTGTCAACTGGGATTGGCTCCCACCCCCAGCATCCCCTAACGGAATAAGCAGATGGATGGATGGATATTATTATTATTATTATTATTATTATTATTATTAGTAGTAGTAGTAGTAGTAGTTTTAACAGTGGATAAACCCACAAACTTTATGCTAACCTATAAGGCCAGCAAGCCCTTGGCTAAATGGGCCAGGACTGCACCAGTGTGAAAGCTTTCTTAGTCCCAGGCTAACAGCCCCGTTAGCCTGAGAGTAAGTGCAGTGTTAGAAGCCCTTATAAGTGAAAAAAATATTTAAAACCACCTTGCCAGAATATTCTAAGCCAAAGCCTTATGGGTAGGAAGGTAAAAGCCAGAGTCTGTCGCAATGCAGACCTGCAGTTATTGTTTGCCTTATTATGTACTGTAACCACACTCTTTCCTTTACCATAACTAAGAGTTTTAGTTGTCCAAATCTAACCATACCTTACATGTCGATTATTTGCCACAACACAGTCTTTCCCTAACCTTAGCCATATCATAGATGCCATGTGCAGATATCGAAGAAAACAAGAATTTGAAAAACTTTGCCACTGGATATTAAAACAAAAATCAAATGAATGTAATCCAGGGTTTTTGCAGAGTATTGAGGTTCTTGTTTGAGGATTGGATTGTGCCTCCCTCATAAGTTTACACATAATTCAGTCCAGTTAGACAAATGGTTTCTTAGAGGGAGCATGTGAAGGATGGAAATAAAATATTGTTCATTTTGGCTGTACATTTTCACTGATTATGTTATATATTGGGTGCTCATGTTGTTGAATGGAATGTAGCCATTTGCAACTAATGAGTGTTGTTAACTCTTGGGACAATTAAGGACACTCACAAACTGTGTAGCTGACATGGCAGTGCCATTACAGGAGCAGAGACTGACTTCAGCTACAGTCTATTCCATCCCTGCCTCCAAAGTCTCAAAAGTCAATACAACAAGTGAGTGAGTGTTAGTTGCGAGCGCAGAGAGAGGGTCAAGCTTGTGCTAGCGCAGCCCAATGCTCTCAGGACCGTATTTCTGCACATGCAGCGGAAATGCTGTCTTGCAAGGATGCTTTTCTGTTCACAGGTACTGTTATTAGTGCTCTTATCGTGTGCATGTTTGCTTTTTTATGTAGGCGGGTTCGTTCTTTATTATTATATGCACATTAATTACAATGAAGCAGCCATTGGCATATGTAGGTCTATATAAAATAGGAAATCACAAAAGCAAAATGAGAATCGAAGACAAAAAATAGTACAAGTTCAACTTCAAGTAATGGGCGAAACTAAAAACAGAAAATATAAAATCAAGTTATATAAATTTATTGTTGACAGAATTTCAAATGGATAAACTGTGTGCATACACACACACACATGAACTTGAGCTCTTGTGAAGTTTGAACTTGCACAACACTGCATGTGACAAATTAGAGTTGTGCTATAAATATTAACAGCCATGCGTAATGTAGGCAGTGCCAGAGTCCATTGCTTTAAATAAATAAAAAAAAAAAAAAAATCACAAAAGCAACATGAAACCATCTTGACACATATAAAAGAGACATTTGACATGACAACACGGTAAAGTGCTAAAGTGTTAAAGTGCTTGTGTATAGATTGCCCATTGCTCTGATGCACTAAGATTTATCATTTGAGTTCAGCAGCTTGATGGAAGCTGGAACGAACGATAGCTTTAATCGGTTGGTTTTGCACTTTGGCTCACAGTCTTCTTCCTGATTGCAGAGGTTCGTATTCAGAGAAGAGGGGATATTGACAGTCTGTGATTTTTCTGTTTGATTCATGACTGCTTGTTGATACAGGCTTTATTAGGGCTCATAGTCCTTCCTTATTACCTTCATAGCTGTTTTATGCATACTATCAAGCCTGCTTTTTAATTGCACTGTTAAGTCACTGAAATTGCTTATCTGATGATGCTCTCTGGGATTACCCAGTAGAATATCAGCATGATCTGGCTGCTCATTCCATGCAGCTTCAGTCGCCTTGGGAAGTAAAGTGTCTGCTGCAGTCTATTTCACAGGTTATCAATGTGTGTTTCCAGCAAAGAAGGCTGTCTATGTGGAACCCCTAAGTATTTGTACGAGGACACCGGCATGATTACCATTTTTTTGATTACCATCGGCTCATGGTCAGTCACTTGCCTCGGGTCAAGGACAATCTCCTGTGTTTAGGTGGCATTTAAAATGAGATGATTAGTGTCACACCACTTGATGAAGGTGTCTATTCCATCGTGTTACATAGAAGGGTTCATGTCCTTGTGGCTCCAAGGCTCAAACTCACAGTTTCTTCAACAAAATTTTATAACCTAGTTATTAGGGTGTACTTTCAGGGAGTTACTGGTGTACAAAATAAAAAGTAGAGATGATAATGTCAAATTGGACTATGGCTAACTATAAATCAGTGGTAAAATCGCTCTGTGCTGGCTGTGCCATTGTTTTCCCAGTGCAGTGTGGAATCTTTGCATGACATCAATCATACTGCATGCTTATGTGATTGGCTGAAAAGGAGGGAGACATCTGATTGGCTACAGATAATTCTCTGTTGAAAAAGATATATTGGTGGTTTGGGGTGATGTCTTCACAAATACAGTGAAGTTAAGACATGATAAGCACTTTGTAAATGCAGGTTCATCAGTTTGCATATCAATGTAACAACATGTTTGTTTGTTGTTGTTTGCAATATGTTTTTGATGAAAATTTCAAATACTTTTAAATACATATTTGTATTGAGTCATCCATCCATCTTCAAATGCTTATCCCGTTAGGGTTTGCGGGGGGCTGGAGCCAATCCCAGTTGTCATTGGGCGAAGGTGGGGTACATAGAGACAGACAACCATTCACACTCACATGCACACCTACGGGCAATTTAGAGTCATCAATTAACCTAAACTGCATGTCTTTGGACTGTGGGAGGAAGCCGGAGAACCCGGAGAAAACCCGCACAAACATAGGGGAGAACACGCAAACTCCACACAGAAGAGTCCCAAGCCGGATTTGAACCTGTGACCCTCTTAGTGTGAGGCGAGAGTGATAACACTCTCATAACTTCCGTGCTTAAGTCAACTTCTGGGGTTAAAGATAAACATACATACTTTTAAGTTTTGTTGCCTTGGCCTAACCAAGTTGATTCTTTCCTAAACCTAACTAAGTGGTTTTATTTTGAAAAGACTGGAGTGAAAATTGACACATCCTCATATGTTGCTGGACATTTGTAGGAAAAGATATGAAAAATACATTGACAGTCGTGCTGACTGTAAATTTTGTGACGATTTCAAAAACTGCCGTGAGACTGTGTTGTAATATTGAGACTGATCTGACTCCATAGAGTGGTGCAGCCCAACTAGGTAGAAGCGCTAACATTGGCCATCACTCAGTGGCAATTTCAACTTTGACCTTGGTTGCCACTGACCTTTGAAAGCCCAACCAGTGAGACTTTTTTGGGCCAACGTGTGTGGCTGGTTTTCTTTTTTTCCTCCATCTGATAAAATATAACAGCTTAATAATAAATGATACACACATTTTCTCAACTTCAGAAACATTTACTGAACAACACCTAAGCCTGTCTCCCAATCACATTTTTGTCTCCTGCGACACTAATATTTTAAAAAAAAAATGAAAACAAAATAACATGAAACGGAACAAAACAATACACTTTCAGTTAAGATAGAAAAATAAGATGAACCTTATTAACCCCGAGGAAATTCAGTTTACACTCTGTTGTTAATTTCACACGACACAACCTGCATAATGAGAGATGCAGAGTGAGGGCTGCCCTACAAGCGCCCCGAGCAGTGGGGGCTGGGCCTTGCTCAGGGGCACCTCGGCAGGCCAAAGAGGTAAACTGGCACCTCTCCAGCAACCAGTTGGTCTTGGTCCATGTTGGTCCATGTTTTAGCGCACATAGCAGCATTTATCACAGATGCAGAGGAGTTAATTATTTTTTTTTTAATACAAGGTTTGATTCCAACTCCTCTCTGTATTTTTGTGTGTACAGTTTAGACATGATGAGCCAGCCAGCTAGATGTTGCTTATACCTACACTGCTTGAAGATGCCTATGTCACAGAAAGGAACACACAGTGGACGAGGTGAGTAAGTGATTGAGGCTGTGTGAGTGAAATTCAGTGCAGATTTTAGTGCAGTGATTTATTTAAGACATAGAAAACTTTACATTTACATCCAGCCAGCTGTGGCTTCGTGTATACATGATTCATTTCCAGTCTGGATGTAGAAGGATGAACATCTCCTGCTGTTACTACAGCTAGGAAGGACTGCTGTGTGACTAGGACTGAGCCATCATTGAGTGATTTGGGGAGGGAAAAGGGTCCACAGCACCACTCGCTGCTCATTGAGAAGAGCAAGAAAAATACCTGCCTTCACCTCAGTCTCCAAAAGTCTCCAGTAACACTAGAAAAAGTCACTAGATTTGTCACTTTTTTGAAAAAGATTCGTTGGAGGAGTCTGAAAACTCGCTAAATATCGCAAAAAAGTTGCTAAGTTGGCAACACTGCTGAGGTCCTGGTAAAATGGCATTTTGATTGACACAAGAAGGGCGGAGTCACACATGTTCTACAGCAACAACACTGGGCTGCCCGCTGATGCGCCTGCTAGATAATCAGCTTAATATGCTCAGACATCTGCCAATGACAATTATGAAAAAATGTCAAATAATCGATTAATCGGCCAACCTCTCCTCTTCACCCTACCTCTTGGTGAGCAAAGAGAAAATTTCTCATCATGTTATGGCATTTTAAGAGTGGAGGCTTGTGCATGTGTGCCCAGACTGAAATTAATAAAACAGAACCATACATACACACTGCTTTATATATATAGAGAAAAGACTGCAGATGCATATTTCTGTATTTATGCGGGCAGGTTTTAGTTCTGAACCTATAAAATCTTTATGCATCATGAAATGAGTGCAGAGAGGTGTCATTGCACAGGGTTGGTGCACAGTTCAGGTGTCTCTTCATGTGCCCAGCATAGTGAACAGCTGTGTAACCAGATAGTGTCACTCCTTGTCACTGACATAACCTAAAGTGATAGTCGCAGGGATTTTCTCTCACCTTCTGCCCTCACACTCCTAAGAGACAGATTGACTGTTTTGACAGGTGGTGCTTTTTTAAAGGATTTTGTTTCGCAGAGAGGTGGAGACTGACAATCGTGTGGAGTGTTCTCAGTCTGGTCTGCGCTGAAGCTGTCAGTCTTCCTCTCAACAATAAAGACCACGCATGGTCACTTCAACCAAACTACATAGGCAGCCGAGGCTGTTGACAGATCAGATCAAGCTGGCACTTTGTATTTTCTCGGTATCTCCATATTTACTCCCAGATCCAACTGCCTCAGCATTAGAAGAACAATGTGCCCATGCAGACTAAGCATGGCCCTCAATTTTCTTCAAAGGAGATCAGGAAAGACTCATTGAGGGACATCCATTAAGGTGACATCCCACATCGCCAGTACAATTGAACAATTTAGTACTTTATCTCCATGTGAGTTCTGTAGACAGTGTACTATAGACAATGGCTGTCTCAGGGAGCCACATTTACTGCCAGACAGCAGGTCATAGGTGTTTGATATACAGTTTTTTAGACAAGGCTCCCACACAGTGTAAGGAGTTCCCTGAATCACGTATTGATGATTCACTGCTGACAGACACCGCTGTGGTGAGCAAGCTGCGTACGGCAAGTGTTCTACTAAAGCCGACCAGAGCCGCTTGTGCTGCCATGATCACCGTGATATATCACACATAACCAGCTTTGCAAACAAGGTCATTGCTTGAACTCATCTGTGCATTTACTAGCAAATTGCTGTTGTCATGTCAAGGTCCTGAATGACAAAACAGGTTGTCAGCACCTTCAGAAAAGAACCCTAATGAGTGATCCAAGACAGCCTTGTCTCCTAAAAATGATGTTCCCATACAACTAATTTGAATTCTCAGTGACATTTTGGAAGGAAACATATTTGTTGTGAGTTACGTTTGTCTTTCACGTATCAGAAATGAGTGACGTAGCACAATGAGTAATGCGCAGAGCAGTATGTTGAACTACTGTGAATGCAAGTACATTGAATAAAAATGTTATTGAATAATAACAGGTATATTATATTTAATATAATTAATAATTTCATAAAACTGTCATTGGATGTAATCCTGGGTTTCGTGAGATTATACAACATCAGTGTACTTGTCTAGTGATATGTTTGGATTAAAGGGACCTGGTTTCATAACCTGGGTCTTATTTTTGTAGTTTTAGTGCTGAGATGTGGAAATGCAGCAATATCGTCAAGACAAATTCTGAAGGAACAAGAAACACTACGGAAACTCATTACTCAAACCATTCGCTAGTTTAAACATCAATCAGTTTACAGACTAACTTTCAGGTTCGACTTTGACCTGCCGTCCTTTCAGTAGATGTGCACACACAGTTCTCCTGTGCAATGAAGGATTACCAGCATTTCACTTTCCACTTACCACCGAATAAAGTGGTTTAGATAATCCGATTAAACTTTAGGTCCCGTAGGATTTTCTTGGTGGCCAAAACCTTTAAGTCAGTGACCATGAACCCCAACGTCCCCACCTCGATGTCTGGCCGGGGACCTTTAATGCATGTCATTCTCATCTTTCTCCCCCCTCTAATAAAGGTGTAAAATGGCCACAATATACTGTATTTTTTCCCTGGCTTCTCTGCAACCTGCACTATACAGTAGGTATGACCTGTATTTATTGTCCCAGGCTTACTGTATTTACAATGCCATGCATTGGCGGTGTAAGGATGTAATCCCTAAAACCAAATGTAATATAAATTCAAGGTTTGCTTGTTTCTTACTTGGAAACCAGATATAATGTTTTAGATTTGAGGGGTTTGCAGAACAGTAACATTTACTGTGTTAACTGAGAAAATCTCACTCATACCTGCAGATGTAATTTCTTGTCTGATCTCTGAAGCTTACACTGTCCCTGTCAGAACTGTAAAGCCGGTCCACCCCGCCTGCGAGCATTTCTTCCATCTTCGGCCAGCTCATTTAGCTGTGTGAGCCATGCAGGCTTAACAGACGCATCTGTCTCCATCTAGTCCACCATATGCAGCTCTCTGTCATCTGAGTGGTGTGTTACAATATGAGGGAAGGTAGCTGACGGGTTGACTGTTTTGGGCAGTGGTGAGTGAAACGTCCTTCACTAGTCACTCTGACAAGCTGCTGGTCTGTCTGAGAGCCTGGTATTGGTGGAGCTACTGCATGTCCATAATATTGCAGGTGTTATAATCTGACACAAATTCCAAATCGATTGTGATTTGGCAATGCAATTTTGAATCTTGAAGATGTCTAAATTAGGGACCATTTAATTGATACCTAGAATCAAGTGATTTATGTTTGTCATTTCCTCAGTCTGGGACAGTTTGATACGTAGATACACAAATATTCAGGCTTTAACAATATTAGCAGAAAATCATGGGGAACGTGAAGGCTGAAAACTTTAATCTTAAAGAATAGAAATTTTCTAGATCGTGCAGATCTTTAGGAGGCAGCCAGTTGGTATAGTGCCTTGATTAAAAACCAAATGGTTTGGGTTGGACTGCAGATCTCGTGTCGCCAAGTCAGGTTGTGGAACTGATTGCTATATGCAGGTGGCGGGGCAGGTGCAGTATTGCTCATTGCAAGAGCTGGTCTTGAAAATTCCGCCCAATCTCACAAAAGCAAAATGACCATGACTTGTTAATAGTACATTACATGGTGGTGGCACGGCGATGATAAAATTATGTGCCGGCATGACAGAAACAATGCCAATGGAAAGTCAATTACGATACTTTTCTGTGGTGGACACACAGATTCCCAAGTTCAACAAAAATATGTTTTAATTAAAATCCACATAGGTAGGAGGTCAGGGTGGATGGCTGGCTCAGATATGGGATTTCCCCCATTAGACCAGTTTTCATTTCCAGTGTACAAGTAAATACTGAGTTATGTTAAATTATGTAGGTGAAGAAACAAACATAGTTCTTTTAACCCAAATCATGATATTTTCTTTTTTTTAAACCTATGTAAGTAGTTATGTTATCTAAAACTTATGTTAAATTATTTCTGTGCTACCACCCCATAATGTGCTGTCAAGAGGTCATGGTCATTTCATGTGTTTCTGTGAGATCACATTGTCAAAATCAGACCCATGCAGGACTTGGTGATCATGATCATACAAAACCAGAAGAAATGGGTTACAACAATAAAGTCAAAATCAAAAAGTTTCTGAAAATAAAACTAAAATATGTGACACTTTTTGCAGCAAATTCTCTTTATCACACCACTCAGCCAACTAATAAAGAAAAAATATCATGAAATGGAAATTCATGCCCAAAGGAAACAAGAGTTGAAGCAGAGAGTAACATTTGTAATAACTTTAAGAAATTCCCATATTTCACTTCATATGTTAATAACAGATCTGTTAAGAGCTTTTCTTGAAACAGAAAAATTAGAGTTCACTTAGTCACGGAGAGGTGAATCTTGGGGCAGCATGAGTGTTTTCTACCCAGAGAGTAGATTAAACGCCCCTCTGTCAATATTAAAGGCAATTGGTACATCAGTCTCTAAGATTTCATCATGGCAGTGTGGAGGAAATAAGGTTACAGCCTCCCCATTGTCTTCTCTCAGAGGTGGATTTCTTATTGCATCTTTGGCTGACATGTCAAGTTTCAAAGTGCTGATTGCTCATGTGTTAGGACATTTGATCCAGGGCTAAAATCTCTTAGAATACACATTAAGAATATATTGCTCACAGTGAAACCAAAAGAGACACTATTTATAGATTTCCCCCAAATCTGTTTTTATTAATTTATTTTTTTAGTTTTGTTAGTCATTACTTGAACTTCCCATACATATGTAAAACATATATAAAGAATGTTCTCTTACTGTCCAGCCACCATAATCTAGGAACAATGTAGTGCTGACAAAAAAACCTCAAATGAGCACCTGACCAGTTTGGTGCGCGAGGCTGGTGCCCCTTGCATCCCAGCCTATTCCACCACCAATCATTATGTTTATAGACTTTGCATTGCCTTATGCTGGGCACCAGGGTGATGCTGCGGACAACCCAGAAAATATAGCCTATTTAATAGGCGACATAGTTACATTGTCGTTGTTGTTGGGTTTTTTTGTAATATCTTGCCAAAACAATAAAATAGTATTTGCAAAAGTTTACAGTTTCAAACATCTTTAATTATTTTTTTCTCTCCCTCATTTGGGCCACCCCTATGGATGGATGGCATTTGTTGTGTTCACCTATACCACTTACGCCTAGCTCCAACTTTGGTCACCTGGTTGGAGTGAGATTTTGATGACAAAATCACAGGTAAGCCGCATTGTATACCATATAACAATCACACTGTACATTGTCAAATACATTGTGCTTGTACAAAAACATAAACTGACTATGTCATACCCACAATGAGGGATGAGAGAACCATCTATCCATCCATCGTCAACCGCTTTTCTCATTAAGGTCACATTCACACCTACGGGCAATTTAGAGTCATCAATTAACCTAAACAGCATGTCTTTGGACTGTGGGAGGAAGCTGGAGTACCTGGAGAAAACCCACGCTTACACGAGCAGAACATGCAAACTCCACACAGAAAAGTCCCAAGACGGAATCGAACCTGCGACCCTCTTGCTGTGAGGCAACAGCGCTAACCACTGCACCACCGTGCAGCCCAGATGAGAGAACCCTTGTTTGTAAAAAAAAGCAGAGGAAGGCCCCAGCCTAATCAATTAAATGAAACAGAAGCAGATGTTTATTTTAAAAAAAAATCTCCTCGTTTTAACAGAGTTCTGGTTTGCAGTTCATTTGTTTAACAGAACCATCTGAGAGGTCGTCATTGGAAAGTGTTTGGAAAAGGGCAGGCACTTTCAAACAAATCTTTGGCAGTCAAACTCTTGTCGAAGCAAGTCAGGAGAAGAAAAAAACAAACCATTCAGTGATTAGTTGTGAACAAACTTTGACTGGATGATGGTGCTCAATGAGTTAAAGGGTTCAACAACAATTGAACAAAACAACAAAATTCCCATGGCAATCCAACCCACTGTTGTTGAGATATTTCAATCAGAACCAAAGTGGTGGACCAACTAACCAACACTGTTTCTATTCCCAGAGCAACGCCTCTAGCGTGGCTGGGAAATTACCATAGAATCAAGTTAACTCCTCTTAGAGACACTTTTTTTTTTTTTTTTTTTAAAAAGGAAAACCCTGAATCATGCTTCACAAAGGGTTGATTCATTGCATTGCTGCTGTACTAGATTACAGATTGTATAGGTGCAACGAATAAACTGGTAACTCAGTATAGGATTCGTTTTCTTCAAATCCCCTGGAAACCAGCACAATTTTAGGGCCACCACTGAGTCTAAAAATGGGCATTCTCTCCCGGTGAATGAACTGAGTGTGCAGGATTGTTTTTGTGGCGAGAACTGGGAACAACAGAGGTATTATTCTGAGCAGAGATCCTGTTACACCAGAGGAGGATCACATGCTTGGCAGGATGACCATCATGAAAAGGCTCTGGTCATCTGCGAGCAGAAAGCCCCAAGCAACAAAATTCCCCATGAGGAAGTTGGCAGGGTAGTGGAGCCGAATCAGGTCGCTGTGTCCTGATTGCTAAGTGTAA
Source organism: Pterois miles (assembly GCA_947000775.1). Classification (NCBI taxonomy): domain Eukaryota; kingdom Metazoa; phylum Chordata; class Actinopteri; order Perciformes; family Scorpaenidae; genus Pterois; species Pterois miles. The sequence continues at coordinate 6,376,903 of CAMQGK010000171.1, read as the reverse complement.
TTACATGATGAGGTGTCACCTGCAACACCTGTGGTTGAGGCTTTTGTTGCACAACAGGTCCAAAACTCATTTACATGAACCCATCCTGGGTCAAATGTGTTTGTATACAGCCATTTGATTGGTCAGTGTAGTTATTTTTCTCCGTGCCTTTGCAGAAATAAGCTGACATTTAAATCATATCTGACTTATTTTTGCGAATAGGTTTGTTATTATCTGTGACATTTTCAAATAAAAAAAAAAATGTAATTTTTACGATCATTCACAGACAAATATTAATTCCAACTGAACACAAATTGTGAAACCCATAGAACTGGACGTAGTCCCTGTAACACTAACACCCACCTGTGATCACCCACTGGTTTGAAGAGTTCAGTATTTTGACTATTGCCATCTTGGCTTTTTCAAACAGAAGTGACTCAAGAGGGTGGCGCTAAGTACAACCCAGCAAACAGTGAGGGGCCACTGTGGACAGAAAATTGGGCCCCATTGCCATCGTGAAATGCAAACACGTGGGTCCCACATTTTGGGGCCCAGGTGGGGCACCAGTGGGTCAGCCCACACTGGGCAGAGTGGACCCCCACTGGGGCCTATTGTGGGCCCACACCCTGGGCACACTGTGGGCACACAGTGACCTCAATCACAAGCTAGCCACGCTCTAAAGTATACTGTGATTTATTGTCTATTTTACTATTTTACTATATTTTTATTACTATTTTACTGAATGGGACCATAACACCCCTTTTCACACCAAAGACAACCAGGGTTGGTTGTGTGTATGAAAGGGTTAACTCGTGTTGAACCAAGGTCGAGAGGTGGGTCAGACCAGGGTCGATTTCGATGTGAATGGCACGAGCTAGTGTCCCTATCCCTGCATCACAGGTCACTGTAGCTCAACGGTGCAACGGCAGTAGGAATGATTTCAGACACAATGGAGGTGAATGACAGCTGAGAACACGGATATGTGGTGAGACTTTGAGGTGCAGGAGCTTCTGGTCGTCTGCGGTGAGGAAGAAAAAAGCGGTACATGAAGAGATGATGAGAGATAACGTAGTGTAATATTAAATGAACATAACACATCACATTACACGGAAACACACTGCATTCATAATAAGCCGACCACCTCAGGGTACCACCAGCTGTGAGCTGCGATCTGTTTTTAAAGCAGTTTGCACATGTTCTATTTGTAACATTATCTTTTTAAACTTTTTTATCTTTCTAAATATACCTACAACAAGATCCATCTGTGGCCTGTTGCATTTGTTATAAAGTAACTAACCCAGTCCCAGTTTATTTCATTATCGAGCTATGAGTAAATTAAATGAAATATAATCTCATTTTATTATGTTTGGACAAGCTCTTACATTATCCAACAGTTGCCACATGCCCAGCTGATAAATTTTAATAGCCCTACTATATGAAGCAAATCTTTGCTGGGATGGTGGAGTGAGTGAAATATACATTTTAGTTTTTTAATAATGTAATGTAATGTTGCTTATATTATCATATTAGATAGCACAATGTAGTCTAATATACAGTATGATGAATGGGTACTGTAGATAGACCACAGAAAAAAGGTTCACGTTGATGAATAGATACTGTAAATCTATACAGTATGTTGTCTGTAGGTACATTACAGCTCCATACATACAACATAGTTAAACATTTCATAAAACTAAAACTGTTGTATGTTCTATATTCACACTGTATTATCCCAAACACATACATCATTCTGTGACATTTTACATTTTGCACATGTTGATGCTGCCGCCATTATCTCCTCTCTCTCTCTGGTCTTCCAGAAAACCCGCGCTAACACGGGGACACACAGAAGGGCCTCAAGCCAGATTTGAACCTCCGAACCTCTCGCTGAGAAGTGACAGCGCTAACCACTGCACCAGCCCATGTTAAGATTGTAATTTCCAGTTATTAGCGTGGTTACAATAAGTGTTTGAGATTTACTGACTTCTCAATCAGACCCCGAATGGTACAGTTTCATTTTGTCTCTCAACAGGATCCATATTTGGGGAAAAGGATCTAGAGCTCATGCTCTCTGCATCTGAACACTCTTCACTCAGTGGTAATAAAATGTAATGTGGTAATAAAATGTCCAAATCCAGTCCAATCCAAATGTATTCATAAAGCACATTTAAAAACAACAAAAGTTGCTGTACAATAAATCATAAAAACATATGTAAAACAACACATAAAACACAAGGACCTACTTAAAACCAACAGGACATGAAGATGATAAAAGAGTTCAGATCAATAGGAAAGGAAAATGATTATAAAAGCTAACTCATGCCAAGCCAGAAGCCAAGGAATAACGGTGCATTTTGAGGTGTGATTTAAAAACAGGCAGCGTGGGGGACAGCCGAACATGTAGAGGCGGAGAGGGATATTGGCACCCAAAGAAGCACACCCTCCCCTACCCTCATTAAAGGGGTTTCTCTGGGGAGTTTTTCCTCATCCAAAGCAAGAGTTGAAATGGACAGAGGGTGCTGTATGCGGTACAGATTGTAAAGACCCCTGAGGCAACATTATGATTTGTGATATTGGGCTATATAAATAAAATTGACTTGAATCACTGTCATCATTGGATTTATCCTAATATTATCGAGAAGCCACTTCTGGGTCAAACATACTATTTTAGCACATTGTAAAAAATACCAGTAAATAAATCAAACCACATAGTAAGTAAAATGATAGATAAAATGGTGAATGGCAAGATCACATGCTAGAAACAACCTTATTTGGAACCAAACTAAATAATAAAAACCAAATTATGCTTAGCATTTGATGGACCATGAGCGATCATAAAACTGCGATGGGTTTCAGGTCATTGCTTCCTGATTACCCCGGCACAGTCGTCATTTTTTAAGAACCGCAAAGTTGCCTCATGTGTAGCTCTTTGCCATTAAATTTATGGTGATGCATGCATGGAGTAGACTAATGGACATTGGACATACAGTTTCAGGTTTAATGGGTATCGTCTCAAGTGCTCGCCAAACAAAATGCATGAGGTATGTAAAAAGAAACGAAAAAAAAAAAGAGTGGTGCATATTTGATCTGGTAAGCACTTGGCAAGAGGCTAGAAGTTGTGGGGTTATTAATCACAGGACTGTATTCTACGAGTGAGCAATCTTGTGTGGTGTAGCGCTGTGCACTGTACATTTCATCCCTCTGGAAAGCAATTTATCGGACCTGCTTCATTCTACAGGGGAGTGTTGGTGGGGGTCGGGGGCACACACTGAGCAGCCACTTTTTCTAGATTTACTCAGTCACTGCAACTATTTATGTACTGTATGTGAAGATCTGCTGATAGATTAGAGGTACAGAGTCGAGTACAGGCACATATACTGTATATCTACATGGTTGCTTTAGGGGTGGATGATGTTTCTCTGCATGCATTTAGCTTAAAGGGAATTTACATCCTTAAAAGAAAAAAAAAAAGACTTTATCAAACACAACCCCGGCCTCCCCGCTCGCAGACTACTAATTCACTTCAGCGATTGAGCCGTACCATTGAGATGTCAGAGGAGTGTACTCTCGTCCTTCGGTGTGGAAAGAAGGGACACTCTCTGAATTGATTTTTCGTTGTTGCTGAAAACACCAAGCATTTAAGGACGACAGCATAGGAAGCACAGTTTCTCTTTATCAGCGGATATAAGCAGAGGTACACTGAGGCGAGAGGTTAAATACGCTGCTGTGCTTCTACAAATCTGGATTCCAAAGGCCCTGAAAGTGCCACTTTGTGGATTTGAGAAATAATGTCTTGAAAATATCGTAAATGAATGGTCTTTAATTTCATTACATATATTGATTGTGAATTTTCCCTCACAGATGAAAATATACTTTGGCTTCTTTGATTACCCTTCTACCAAAGCAAATCAATATATTATTAATTTGATCCTATTACTTGCAAAATCTCATATTCAGAAATGTAAATTGTTCAATTACAATTGTTTCATCTTTAAAAATGAACTTAAAGAATAGTAAAAAAAAAAAAAAAAGTTCACCTTGTGTGCTTCCCACCTGCGTGATTACTTAACTCGCCCCTATTGGTTTCACCTGTGCCCAGTTAGGCTGTTTTCCAACCACCTAGTATACTAGCAATACCCACTGATTTGTATGTATATAGTATGCAGTATGCGAGCAAAAGCAAAATCTGCAGTGTGCCAAAAATACCCAGATGTCGTACTGATTCTGAAAAAATCCCCAGTATGCATCGGACCAGTCTACCTCGCCTACTGTATCCCACAATGCAACGTGTTAGAATGGTCAGGTTTGTGTTGTTTCCTTCTGTATTTGAAACAAAACAGAAACCTGCAGAATTTTGCCTTGTGTATACAAAATAAATTGATTTACATTCCATACTACATACTCGTGAGGAACACAGTATGCAGTATGCAATACATACATTGCATTTGTCAGTAGTATGAAGTACGAGTTTTTTTGAAAACAGTCTTGGACTCACCTCCGCAGTGTATATAGTCTGTGGCTGTATGTGAAACCGCCCACTAAATATTATTGAGGAATGCAGTATGTACTGTATACTGCTTTCCTCAGTAGTATGCAGTATGCGGCGGTTCAGGCAACATATTTTGGAGTATACTAGACCAGGTTTTAGCCTTTAAACCAGATCTTAAAGCACTGGACAAAAAAGAAAAAAATCGTAGCACTATTGCAATATTATCAAAAAAAATGCAACTTTGATTTTGTTCTTTATGCTCTGTTTGTTTACTTTTTAAAACTATTTACAGCTCATGGTGAAAGAGGATCCAAACAAACAGATCAAACAGAATCATCAGCGAGGGGAGACAGGAAAATATAAAACTTTGCTTGACAAAATTTACTCAAACTGCTTTTTCAGTTACAGAAACAAAACAGTGGATTGCTATCCCTACAAATATATCCGTACAAGTACTGTTAAAAAGGGTCATGTTGTCTCAGCAGGTATCTCTCTGCCCTGTCGGCGGCAGCTCCCTCTCTCCCTCCTCTTCCCTCGCCGCTCTGCTGCTCTGTAGCCGGTCTGTGAGCATCACTGGCTGGCAGTCGAGTGAGCTACACTACGGGACAATTGTAAAATAAGATTAATAAATATAAACATACATTTGCATAAAGCAAACATATTTGCCCATTCCCATCTTGATAAAAGTATTAAATACAGACAAACCTCCATTTAAGGTACATTTGAATGGATAAAAAATGTGTTTAATTTGTGATTAAATATGAGCAATCATACAATTAATTGTGATGAAATATCTTAATCGACTGACAGCCCGTTTGTTATCACAATACTCATCATCACAAAATGATTAAAATCGTAATAAGATCGTATCCGAACTTAAATATTGTGATAATATTGTATATCATTGTAATGTACAGTCAAACAACACTGAAATATTCACTTATTCACATATGTTGAGTTTTTGCCAATAAGGAATATGTTTGTGATCAGCCAATTGTATTGATTAGTTGATCTAATGGTGCTTTGCCATCTCAACCACCACATCAGTGAGAGATATGTGAATAATGAATATCTGAAAATAAAGGTTAGTGCCTTGTGGTCATATCACTGTGCTGATACAAAGCACTTTTCATTGTTTGCTGTGGTTTTGTTTTCTCTGAGTAAAAAGTCGATTTCTGTGAGTAGCTGAAGCTTAAAATACAATGAAAACACAAACGGCAAGAAAAATGACGAACCATGGCATAGACAAATGGCAACCATTTTCAGAAATGCAGTGTTTAAGAATGTGCTCTAATGAGACTGAGTGAAATCAACATGATCAAGTCTGACTTGACATGAACAACAAAGACCAGCGCTGCACTGAGTAAATGAAGTCTGAGACGGCGAAGGCACAGCTTCAGCATCATCGCAGCACTCCTCTGTGACAGCTTCTTTGTTTCCCTTTTTTCCTCTTCAAAGCATCATAGCAATATCTGTGACTTTTTTATTCCTCACTCTATGGAAGACAAACCAGGAAGTGACTTTCCTCGGGGCATCTAAACAGACTCCAGAGGCATCTTTCATCTGTTATCTGATATATCAGTGGGACACTATCACTTTTGTGCTAAATACCTGCAGAGAAAATGACTGATGGTTTAAGGATTCATTCACTGGCATTTTCTTTTTGCCAAAACACCCCATGGGATCATGTGTTGTGAGTCGCAGCTGTTACCATGTCACTTTCTCACGATGGTATTGCAAGCTACAGTACAGTGTTTGCTTTGCAGGCATCAACGCTTGTGCAAGGCAGACAGGTGTGTCAGAGGACGGACAGGAAGAAAGAAAAGTAAACTTTCTTTTTTAACACTTACAATATCCAAAGCTGCATTTCAGTCAGGGCCTTTGTCAGACATATTCGGGAAACCGAAACTCCCAAATAATGAATTTATAATAATATAAAAAAGGGGGAAAGTAGTATATCTTACCAAGTTTAGAAGTTTCAGCAAGTTTTTTTTTTTTCATTTTTGCTTTGATAAATGACTTAAAGCTGCATTCAGGAAGCAAATACTTGAGGCAGATAATCTGTGAAGAAAATCTTGTTTCTCTCTCCTCCTGTACTTTTAATGGCATTTACAGATTCCATGTACCGCACCCAAACCAAAACAACCAATCAGAGCCCTCTACAGCAGCTGTCAATCACTGTTTGCGAAACTTGCGAACTCTGATCAAACAGCCAAACTAGGCAGCGCTGATTAAATATGAATCAATATTCTCTTACTGTAATGCCTATGTCTCACCTCAAGTGTTTTCAGAAACATCTTGTAGTTACTGTTTAGCGGTAAAATGATAAAGTTTGTGACCCAGTCGTCAAATAATTGCCATTGAAAACAGTCAAGCCAAAACCAAGCACCGCCCACTGACCTGAGCTACACAAGCTGTGATTGGTGGATGTCTGTCTTATGAACTACTGTCAGGAAATAGTGGCCATTTAATAAAAATATATACTTTTTTTTTAAAATCATATTTGCTCAAAGTTACCGACCATCTTTAAACAATATATTCACTATTAAAAAATGGTGTCAATTAATTTCCTGTTTAATTTAATTTGGGCTGGTGCAGTTTCATTTAATTTCAACTAATTGATTAATCAACTTCTTCAACAGTGGTTTATATGAAGCAAGTACTTCAAATAGAAAGACACCTGGAGAGAGGGGGGAGTTAATATCCATCCAGGTTATCACGTCAATTTTAAGACCATTATTGCGTCTACACAGGATGCGTTCAGGCTTGGGCTGATTATCCATAGTTAATTGTGATTAATCGCAAATTAATTGCACATCTTTTATCTGCTTGAAATGTACCTTCAAGGGAGATTTGTCAAGTATTTAACACTCATATCAACATGGAGGGGACAGATATGCTTGCTTTATGCAAATGTATGTATATGTTTATTACTGTAAAACAAGAGTGAAAAATATTGTCCAGAAACCCTCACAAGTACTGCATTTAGCATAAAAACATATGCTCAAATCATAACTAACAGTGTGTTGCATGCATGTGTGCATGTGATTATCATAAAGTGAGCATGTCTGTAAAGGGGAGACTCATGGATACCCATAGAACCCATTTTTGGGTCAAGGGATCTCTGAAAATGGCCATGCCAGTTTTTCCTCGACAAAATTTAATCACTGTAGATCCAAAACAGAGATGCAAATCAGGAGAATAGATTCGAAATATAAAAATATGCTTTGGGTTTTGTTTAAGTGCACACAGTGTAAGTGAAACAGTAACGAAACATACATACTGTATATCAGAGCAAATACAACAAATTTAAACACTAATTTAACAACTTCTTCATGTTCCTTAGCGATGAGTGGGACGGAGGTTGTAGTAGGCTCCTTTACTAGAGCAAAAGTCAGAATATCTAGTAAAGAAACTAAGAATTAAAAGGAAATCTCCCCTGTAAATTATGTTATCCTCCGCTGACACAGAAACCGATTGATTTTGAATGAATCGTGGATCACTGACTCTGTGTCTGCTTGACTAGCCTTTCCGTGCAGCGCAGGACTTCAGCCAGACAGATGCTTCCAGTTGGAAGTGGACCAAAGGGCAGCACAGTGTATCTGGAGCACTGCCACCAAAAGCTCCACCTGAATCGACCCGCACGGCATCCAGTCGAGGCAGACGACTCTCTGGGCCTCCCTGATCACCCTCTGTTAGAGCTACTACTGGATCAATACCCCAAATGCTGTCACTGGCGTGTGAGACGGGTTAAGATTCATGCATTGTGAATGATCTGATTGGTTCCTGTGTGTCAGGAATGATAAATTGATGCCAGAAAAATAACTGTATTTCTTTTGAATAGTAATTGCTGCACTCGGCTGCTTATCCACTAGCATCTCTGCCTCTGGCATATCACCAAGGGCTCTCCTTCAAGTGCTCCACTGGGATCTCTTTTTGCTACATCTAAAGAACTTAAATATGACACCCAATTTTTCTTTCATTTATTTAAAAAGGGCATTTTGATTTTTGCGACAAATTGATGATTTATTGCAGCCACTTGGGAGCAGCTGAACAATCTGTAAACACAGCATTGACATGTTATCACAGCATTGCCAGATGGGAAATGTTAAACTATCGTACCAGATGTTTAAAATTGAAATATCGGAAAATTATTGTACTTGAGTCATAACCACAAGAATAAATAGGTACTGTGTAGTTTTTAGAGCTGTCAAATTTAATACTGTAAAAATGCGTTAATGCAAATGTATTAAAGCCACCGTTTTCTTTGCTGCAACAGATTGTTCGGAGGTCATAGCAGGGTCACTTTTAAAGCTAGATTGAAGATGCCGCTATCATATGAAACTATACAACCTACGTAATACATTGATCGTACTAGCTTGTCGCAAAGGAGGCTAAATAACATCTCCCCTTGACAGACGTGCACACTCTACACTGATGTCATGCACACACTGGCAGCTGTTGTTGCTTGTTGGGCTTGAGTTTGCCATGTTATGATTTTAGCATATTTATGCTAACTGCAGTACCTGTCAATCAATGTTTTGTGATGTTTATTGATTTCCAATAATAAATACATGCATACATTTGCATAAAGAAAGCATATTTGCTCATATGCCGTACTATATGTTGATAAGAGAATTAGATACTTAGCAAATCTCTCTTTAAGGGACATTTTGAACAAATGTTCAAACAAACAAACAAAATGTGTAATTAACTTGTCATTAATCCAGATTTACTATGGACAGTCATGTGATTAAAGCTTTAGTAGGTGGGATGTTTTTGGCATCATTTGGCAAATATTCCACAATAACCTGTCAGCATATTGCAATTCAAGTGTGAGAGAAAACTAGACTTTAGCATCTACTCATGGCTGTTTTCAAGCTTTAAGAAAAATAACTTTTGGTGGGACACTTTGGACAATCACAGGTCATTCCAGAAAAAGAGCATTCATTGGATGTGCTGTGCCAGATCACAAGCTTTCTCATTTTACTGGGAAACAGTACATTACCACGTTTCTGAAAACATCTGAGGTCAGAAATAAGCATTCCAGTAACAGAATACTGATTCATGTTTGATCCGTGCTGCCTAGTATGACCGTTTGATCAGAGTTCACGAGTTATTGACAGCTGCTGAGAGATGCAGACTCCAGTCTGGCTCTGACTGGTTGTTTTCCTCTGGTCTGTGAAATCTTGCAGATGCCATTAGGAGCAGCGGAGGGCACAGAGGTACATGATTTTTTTCACATTATCTAAATAACATTTTAACTCTGCAGATTGACTGCCCAAGCAAGCTAACTTTGTGTAGAAGGGGGTATGTGTCCATTAGTCCAGTCTGACAATTTTTACAATATCTATGTAGCAAATGAATGATGGAAAATATGAAATGTGATAAAGAAAATACACTTCTCCTAGAAACTGTTTACTTGACCTCTGGGGAACGTTAATGGTGGGACTCGTAAATTACAACCAGCCTGGTGAATCTCACTAGATAACAACCCAGTATGGTCCTGACCAGATGAAGGTTTTATGACTTACAGGTCAACAGGTCAAATACTTGGTCTTCCTCTGGCAGAGAAGTGGTGAAACACAGATACATTATGGAGGCAGAACAATATAATTCTGACATTACAGTGGACATGAATTAATGTGTGATGCTTCACTAACATGTGGTCTAGTGGCAGGAAGTTGTTGACATAAATTCAACCAAATTAAGTTCACATAGTTGCAAGTTGTAGACCAAAATCTTTTCTTTCATGCTAATCATTTGATGATATCTGGCTGCATCAATATCTTTACATGTGTATCTTATATGTGTGTTATATACCCAACGTAAAGTTGGGTGCACACTAATGCCTAGTTAATCTTATATTTGATATATATTTTGATCTAGTTGAAATGTATTACAGCATTTTATGTTGATTGTGAACCATCCATATGTTGACTCATTTTATGACACATGCTAAGAACCTACAGAACTAATTTCCTGATAATCACAAGGTTCATCTGTGTGACGTAATTGTTTGATTCATTTTAATTAAGTTGGCTCTTTGGGGGTTGTTAAGCGCTTAGAGCTGTGCCCTTCTGCATTTCCCCCTCCTTGGGCCCACAAACCAGGATATATATATATATATATATATATATATATATATATATATATATATATATAGAGAGAGAGAGAGAGATATATATATATATATATAGTTTATATATATATATATATAAATAATGAGAATTTGTGTCTTACAATTAATAATTTGGGATTATTAATTGTGAATATGAATTTTGATATTAATTAATGATTAAATGTTAATCTGCTCAGTGTAATAATGCTACATATAAGACAGCACAACTCAAAGCCTGTTGATATGAAAACAGTTAAGGCTTTTTTAATAAATGACTGGGCTTACTGGTGCATTCAAAGCTATCTTTCTCGCAAACTATCTTTAAATGAGCATTGAGCTGCCGTGTTTGTGAGTCACATTCATCAACATCATAGCCAACACCAAGCACAATGGCTGGAAAGACTTCACATGAGAAGAGATGCATAAACACAGACGGAAATTTATTAAACTGAGACAGCACAGACTAAAACCCAAATTGTGTCCATCACAAAATGATCAAATTATCATACATTATGACACTTTTTTATTGATCGTACATTGTACAGAGGGCAAAATTATGAGTTTGAGTAATCTGACAATGTTGTGTTACCATCTTATAAAGTTGATATAGCAGACACAGAGCAACATAGCATTTATTTGGAGCCATTATTCACTCTGCTTTTAGTTCCGTTTTGGTCTCCACCAGCTCTCGAGGGAAATATCTGCCTCACCAGCTAGTTGCTAATTTTGTCTGTCTGGCATTTGGTGCTGGGTAAGGAGCATACACAACGGGTTTATCCAAGTTGCCTGCTGGGGCTGAAAACGTGGTAACACCGGCGACAATGACTCAAAACACTAAAGTTGAAGGCTGTTAAACCAAAATAATGAGCTCAAGACGCTAAACTCTTCACAGAGCCGCGTGGAGCTGCAGAGTCAGATGCTACTTCTCTGTGGGTCTAAGGAGACACCATTCATATTACATGTACATGTAGTTCCATTGTAAGTGTAACAATACTGATTAGCACAGTTTTAAACGGTAAATATATGATTAAAAAATATGTTTGTGTACTTTTAAGCTCAGTGAATATAAGAAAATCCACTGGTCTGTAAAAGGCAGAACTGTAAGAGTCACAGTCTCACAGTGGGGAGGATTAAGCGCAGTAATTACTACAGCTGGCTAATTAACTGACTTTGTGAAATACTGTAATACAGCGTTTTCATGTGCTGAATTATCTTAAGAGGAAAATTGTGTCAGTCTCAGCATCGTCTTTTATTATTGAGCTCTTAAAAAATGTTTACAATACCAAACATTTCCTTCCATTGTGATCCATGACGGGAGACACAATGATCATTTTCCATACAATGCCAAGTGCAATAAAAAGATATAGCTCTGAGTAAATACACTTTATATTTATCATCACTGACTTCTAAATCATTCCAAGTGGAGATTAAGGAAGTCATCAAGTCGCTGCTGGAGTGTGACCAGTGAAACAACGTCTTCGCCGTGATGACATCCCAAACTGCCATTCACAGATGTTGGTGACAGTCAGAATTTATATTCTGTCGCTTCCCGTTATGTGATCTCTCTTCTTGTCTGGCTGGAGCTCTGACTGACAGGGACAAGATCGGAGTCCGGATCGAGCCTCTGTTTTCCACGATGATGGACATTAATAGCCTGTTATTAACACCCCCCTTGCCCCTCCAGCTCTTTCCCACTTCCTGTGATTCATCTGCTAAATAAGCACTTAAGGAATATCACTGTCTTCTGCTCAACTTTTAAAGTAACAGCCTCGGGATGGACGGATGGTTTTTAAAGCCGCCGTGGCGCTCTCGTGCTGTCACACTTTATTCCCACTCTTTTGTTCCCGTCTTTCTCCTCCCCACTCCGCTGAGGCTCAGGCCCTGTACTCCACACCTCTATGCAGGCTCATTCACCTTTGCCTCAAATACAAATAAACACATGCACTCAAATCCCACTTAAGATTCTGAGCCCAGGCTGCCATTATTTCGCAGAGGACTGGATCAAATAAGGCCAAGGACTGATGCCGGGAAGTGGCACCTCTGTATCAATGCACGGCCTTGAAAACACAACAATATCACCATACCCTGACACGTGTCCCTTGAAAAGAAAACGAGAACCCGGCACAAAAAGAGCTATTCTGCCCTTGGTTGCAAGGTTAAGCGCTTGTATTGTATGAAAAAAATACTCCTACTATGGCTTTTCATTCAGCCTGTGGATGTGTATATTCAATTCAATGGCAACATCTCCTGTTACTAAAAAGTATAATAATTGTTCTGTGTTCACGGTAATTAGATTAGGAAATGTGTGTGTTAAGCTGTCTTATTCCTAATGGTTACTTACTGACTATTTAATCAAACTCAGACTCTAATTCACATTTGATGAGTTCATATGAGTGTAATGCAAAAGCAAATTAGACTTGTTCATTCTTCACTTCTATTCCACATAATGCAATTAGCCCCTTTTTATTAAGACTGGTGATATGTCATTAGCTTCAGACACTATGGTGGGCATCAGTTAAATATGTCCCTATAGTTTGATACTGTTGATGCAAACTGGGTTTTGTATTAGCATTATGATGGACTTGTATTATGCAAATGGTTCTTAATTGTTTCAATGTTGCATGAAAATCAGCTCAATGATCTGGTGCTTCAGTGTCATTACTGCTTCCTTGATGAGGTTCAAGTAGACACAATATGACTTTAATAGATGAGACTGTGACATCCTAGTGAAAGCTAAAAGTAAATAAAAGCTAATAAATGTAATTATTTGAAATGTAACATGACTGGATGAGTCTCTGATGTAAGTTTAGACAGACTGCAAAACAAATTTAAGACGATGTGAATTCTCGAGTGAAAATGTTTTAACAGGGGCTTCATGAATTTGCCTCATAAATGTACAGAAACAAGAAAGAAAACCTGGTGTGCCATGTCATTGTCCCACAGCCCATTATTCCAAAACCCCAATAGTTCAAAAAATGTCCCGCCTGTTATCCCAGCCGGCTTTCATTCCCAGGGCATCAAATACTTTGTCACGGCACTGTTGTCGCGGCGGTTGGGGAAGTGCCAGGCGTTCCATTAACTACAATGTAAACCCATTCACGGTGAAGGAAAGTGCTGTGGCGACGTAGCTTAAAGCGTGAAAGAGATACAGAGGGCCGGCAGGAGGGGAGGTAAATGAGGCTTTCATCCAGGAGATTGCTGTTTGTGTTACATTTCACGTTCACGTTACAATCAGCTCTTCGTTCGTGTCCCATGTTCACAACATCCAGTCACATTGCCACTGAAGGAACATATTCATTTTAAGTCCAACCATGTTGTTCTTTCCTAAACCTAATTAAGTGGTTTTGTTTAATTCACAACATTAAGCACTTGTTTACTGTGACCACTGAGAAGAAGCTCCAATATGTTATGAGTTGTCCCGAATAGGAGCACAAAATGACATTATCGGAACATCCTATTTTTTTCTTACCACGACACACCCTACTCTGGCTCTGTTTGGCTTGCCCTGATATTCTTACCCTTAACCTAACTAAGGCCTACATCACACCACAAAATAAGAGCCCTTATTTTCCATTCCCCGACAAAAGGCAAATTAGTGTTGCCTCACCGCTCGCACACTGGCGCTCGAGTCTTGTGTAAATTGCTCAAAGACATGAGTCGAAAGGCTCGCCAATGCCTCACAAACACATTCCAGATATCGCATATGCAAATATCTGGTAAGGGACTCCAGCCATGAGCTACCGCTAATGAGAGCACAAGACACAAGTTGTGGGTAACACCTAGGGGAGAAGCGTGAAGATGTGAAAACCACAATGACTTCAAAACTCCAGATTACAAGACAGCAAGTTGTGTAGTGTGAATTTAGCATTAATTTGAATCTCACTCCTCATGCGTAAACCTAGCCAATCCAACCAACGAGGCATTCAAGCCAACGAGTAATAGAGGCAAAGTGGTGGGACTAATTTCGTATTCATGAACTAGATTTTTTTTTTTTCCTTACGCAGACTTCCTACATCTATAACCAGCATGTTTTAAAATCAGCGGCAGCATACAATAGTTGATTGAGATATTGTTGTGCTATGTAATTGCGCTCTTGGATGAACTCGGCCACAAAAAAGCATATCAGAAAGGAACATTACTGAATTTGTAATCTGGAAGTTCTCAAAGGGCATCAGACCTCTGCACAGCTGTGTGTATTAGCTGTTCACATAAGTTAACTTTTTGTCTTTTTTTCTTCATTCAACCAGGTCAGTGCGGGCATACACCAGCCCTCCATTTCTATTGGCCTCACAGGAAATCTGTAGCTGCACCATATTAAGTAAAACCTCATGCTTCAGGAGTGTAGTCCTGCTCTTGCTGACTCATAAAAATTATATACAGGCGGCGCTGACATCAGCTGAATATAATTCTGTTAGAGCACCCATTTGTTGTTGGGTTTCACTGCAGCTTCATTCAGTTGTCTAAATGACCCTTCATTTATTTTAGTGCCCCTGTTAGGAAAGAGGGGCGGCACCCGAGCACTCTGATACTCCGGAAACCGAGCCATCAGAGCTCAACAGACGGATCGAGCTGATGCATTTTCTCCTCCTCCTCTTCTGTTGCTTTTCCCTCCACTCTGCTGCTAATGCATGAGACATTCTCTTGTTCTCTGGCTGCAAATGGAGCTCTTAGCTGCTGCTTTCCTGCCTCAGCTCCACATAAAACTTAAAGCATGTGTCACATATGGAATTTCAGCGCTGTATGTTCAAATATTCATGGCATTTCAGTCTTTTGTGTTCATGTCAGTTGTGAACTATTAAACAACAGTTGATGGGCAGCATGTTGGTTTTTCATCATGCTTTATGCTCAGTTGGATGCCTTGTCATTGGTAACACACACATTTTCACATGCTTGAAAGTATGCAATTGTCCGCCTCTTTAAGCTTTTGACACTGTTCCATTTGCAGCCCATTTACACTTTATCTTGTTGACTTTTACAGTATGCAGTTCTGCCAGCTTTTCCACATTAAATTTCCTTCATCTCTCATTCTCTTTCCCACTGCCTATCAATCTCTTTTTTTTTCTCACAATGCTCTCTCTTTAGCTTTCTATTCTTTCTCTCCATCCTTTTCCCCTGGTGAGTCTGAGTCGTGAGCAGGAACAGGTGGCCCCAGACAGGAAGTGGGTTGGCTCGTGCTTCAAGTAACCCTTCATTCTTCTGGTCCTCCCAGGGCTAAATACTCCCCACTGTGATGGAACATGTCTGTGGGCCGAATGGTTGCTGGTGGTTTACTCAAAGCAATAAAGTCAGCAAATGTACAGCTTTCATTTCACCCATTTGTCATTTTCTCCCTTGTAGCTACCCTCTATTTCTCAGCTAATGAATAAGAAAAGAGAATAAATGTCAAAGTGATCGCACCCAAAATCATCATATTTTGCCATGTGGGCAGAGGCTATATACTGTATATCACTATAATGTTGCTGGGGGCAGCCTTTTGTGTAGTATCTTGACGCAGACATTTGCACATGGTTGACATTGCAACACATGGTTAGCGTTGAAGCATGTGGTTAAAACGGACTTAATTCATATTGTGAAATGGTTGTGGTTAGGATTAAGGCTTAGAAAACACACCATAGTTTGGGTTAATATAAGTACATCCAGAACGTGATTTGTCAGGGAAGATGAGGGTTCTTTGGCCTGTATATCCCTGGCTCTGCTGAATTATTTTTATCCCCGGTGGAGACAAAATGTAGGTGATACGCCCCTCATAGTGATTAATGCTACTTCACCAATAGACCATATAAAATGCCCCAAATAAAAAAAATATTCTTAAATATGCCTATGTAAATTGCTGCAACGTAAGAACAGTCTATAGTACAAATAAAAATAAAATGTCATCGCTTGTGCAACAATAAAGATGACACTGCATCTTGGCTACCTGATGAATGCCTCTACACTGAATAGTCTGTGCTTTATGTCAGTAAATCGACCACGGGTTGCATCCCATCAGGTAAGCAGAAAATCCTTCATCAGAGCAGACACTGTAAGTCTGACAAGTAGGTATAAAGTGCAACCTATTTATTTTTATATTGACAGCATGTTATGATATTGCAATTGCATTTTATTGCAATTGTGATTATTTTCTAATAAATATTGAAATGTATAAACACGTTGCTTTGGCCTGCCTGGCTAAGTGTCACTAGCCATGGAACTGAAAGAGAGATTTAATTCTGGCATGTTAAATTAGCATTTAACCTTTTGTTTTGTGGTGTATGATCACATCCCCTGGCCTATGTGTCCGCATGAGCAAAGGACGAGGCATGAGAGGGAAAATATCACGCTATTTGATGAATTAAATCTCTAAAATGAATTAAACCATTCATGCAAATACACTGGTTAAGTTCAAGATCTGAAGTTATGTTATATAAGTTCACAATCATTCTATAAATGGTAATAATGAAATAGTCTCATCGTCTACATAGGCCTGCTGTGGTTTACTTTTATGATTTTTTTTTTTTTTTTCAAAAACAACACCAACTCCCCCCAATTTTCACAAATTGCACCCTAGGTACATCTGTTACATTACTTAAGCTACACACATATACATACACATATGACTCAGAAACATCATATGACATAACGTTTGTAAAACTAAATCAACTTCTGGTTTCATGTGGGACATGAATGGTGGTCCATGAATGGGTGAAAGTACCCCTCCCTCCAGCCCTTAACAGACTTTCTCGCTCTTAATACTACACCTATTGTTCTGAACGTTTAATAATGATGTTGATACATTTACACTGAAGTTAGTTCAAAGCCTGTTGCGTCACATATAGACGCTAACATGTGCATTGTGCATCGGTAGCAAGATGCTAAGGGACAGCATCAGAGAGCCGCCAGCCTCCTTTAGACGTTTGAATTAAATCCAGTACTGACAATATGCACTCCTGAAAATAAGGTAGAGGATTGATGACAAAATCCATTGCCCTCTAAAAGTTTTGCTGTCCTCAAATTGCTGTTTTGTCCAAATATTTCTATTATAATTAATGCGTATCTCAGATTTGTGGTCCTCTTTATGGAGTGTATGAGAGCAGAGGAGAAGGCCATTCTCAGTGTGTGAAATTAAGGCAGTTTCACACCTTTTTTAAATTCCCTAAAGGTGAGTTTATGCACCTCTCAAAGCAAGGACATCTGAAGACAGATACACATGGTTATTGTTTTCCCCAGCTGGGAACAACATGGACCTCTAGGATATTAAAACTGTGGATACTTTCATAAGCAGACCCAGAGGATGCAACTTTGATGCTGTAGATAGTTAGTAATGAAAGAAAATGCTCAATTGCTGAAAACACCTTTGTGTCTTTATTTCTCATGTTCATACTTTGCCCATATGCAATATACATTCATCCGTACAATAACAGATTACAATGTGGGATTACCCATCATCTTAATTTGAACACCAGAGATCAGATTTCAGATGTTTTCACTAGAATAACAGACAGATATAAGACTATGCAGCCGTCATCTTAGTGCAGTATATGTATTTTCTGTCATAATAATAATAATAAATATTATAATAATTGGTGGCTTTTTCAGATGCATAAAATGCCAAATATTTACACCAACTCTATAGTCTTAAAAAGGTGCCCATATTATACTAATTCGCAACAGCAAATTCTCTCCAGCTCCACCCTCTCATCCAAATATGTAATTGTAACGTAACGGGCAAAAACACACATTGCTAAAAGGAAACTCAATAAAATATCTTCCAGTACTTTTGGCTAGTCAACAGTTACCTCACACAGACTATCAGATGCTGCTCTGGGTGAATAGGGTCCAGGTAGTTGTCTTCTTCCTGTGCAAATCTGTTCTAACTTTTTATTGAAAGAGTGTTGCAACTGCCACAAATTTGCATCGCTGACAGTATGAATGGTTTTGATGCAAAATATTCACCAGTACGCATTTTATATTTTTGTGTGGTTTATTCATCGCGCTTCCGGTGTGTAAAGGACTTAAGTATGACTGCTGTTTTTTAAGAGCAAAAGCCAAAGTGGCATGAATCAGAACAGTAAAACCACTTAAGAAGGAGGTCAGGGTTGAAGGTTGTGATGAAAGTAATGTAATATTGACACTGGATACCTTTTGTTCATAGCATGACTGTGACATTGTGCTAACCTTAACTATAACCATGATCATGTCCCAAACTTAACCAATCCTATGAAAGATCAGTTATCTCTCCTAAAACTGAAAGAAAGTAACCAGAAAGAAGAACTTCAGACAGAGTGAAATATATTACCAACAAAATATACAAGTAATAAAGCAGGCATTAAATTGTAAGTGAAATAAGTTGCTGCACTTTCACATTTAGAGTTTTGAAAGATGCACAGGTTCCCTTTTGTTTATCAAACCAGGTGTGGACAGCCAAAATGCCAGCTCTTCTTCCTCCGTCTCTGCATCCAACATGAAAGCAATGGTTGAAAAGGTCACACAAACACAGTGTACTTTTCAGTAAGCCCGAACAGTGCGATCAATAAATCAGAATGACAGCTCGGATCATCCGTTGCTGACTGCGGGTTCCTACCTTTCTCTTGTTTTATCCCTTGTGTCTCTCCGACATGCCTGTCTTCATCTGGACACGCCACGCAAATATTGACTCCATCCTTCGTTAGCTCAGCTGGCAGCCGAGAACACTGACATTAGCTTTTGACAGAAAGTGACGAAATAGGTTTGGCGAGTTGAAATAAGCACCAACTTTTTTGCAATATGATATTATGACATGACAAAGCCATGGAAACAATAATTCAGGGAGACTTTTATTTATGCAAAGGTATCAGTTTTCATTTCCCTGTCTTATCTGCATTATCTGTGTATTAATCTCACACAGACAGACCAAAAAATGTCTCCCTTGATTTCTATCTCTTGTGGAAACAGCCTCTGTGGAGATAGAGGCAGCGTGTTTAGCTTCACAAAGGCGATGAAGTATTCCGGCAGAAAAGGTTTCTTCTCTTTCAGCCTCCCCTTTTGGGTGTGCTGACATATTGATCCGAGAGCGTTCAAACCTGGGCAAAGGCAAAGACATCTGTGTCCGTTCAACTTGCCATGTACCCCGGTTCCCATAGCAACCTGAGGCTGTGCGTACTCCTGTCTCCAAGCAGCCTGCAGGTTTCCATCAGTGCCTGAGGTGTGGTTTCTCTCTATCCAACCATCTTTTTTTCTCTCTGTCTGCTTCCTCAAAAAAAAAAAAAAAAAAAAGCAGAGTGGGAACTCTATGGAGAAAAACTGCAGTCACGATTTGTCGCTTTTGATTGTTCACTGCCACACTTTCCATGTTAGGTGAACACAAACACTGTGGTGGGGAGAGGTTTTGCACAAGGTGACACTACTGATTTGGGCCATGCTTCTTTTCCACAGCATTGCAATTTTGTCCATGTTCAAAACATTTTTTCCCCTTTTTCTGCTGGTCAAGCACAAAACACTTTGTGACAATATTAGTTTCCTTGAGGAGCTGCTCAAAGAACGAATTGCTTGCTGGTACTCAACACTTGCTCTGTCAGTAAAAGCTGAATTCACATTTTGACTACATTCATCGTAAATATGTGCTCAGATAAATGAGGTAATAAACCACAGATGGAGCACCATCATTATGCCCACTACAAACCCACCCAAAACAACATCAAGTTAATGACATGACTGAACAACTTTGGTTTCTGTTATTGGTGACTGTAATTAACTCATCTCACCTGGGGGGTGCAGGCCCCGTGAATTAATCACAGGAAACTGTGATGCATTTTTTGTCAGGGCAGAACGGAAAATTTAGGAGCCTTACGCTGAAAGCAATAACAATTTACTGGTTCATTCTTTATTCTGCAGTACCTCTGACCATCATTTTGTTGGAAACATAAAAAAAAGTTCAGGTTGGATCCTTCAGAAAGCAAGAAAACACTCAAGCACACCAAGTTACACCACCAATTTTTGCCTGGCTGTGAAATCGATACTTGCCCCCAACACATGGCCCCTCAGGTTCACTTCACACTTTCCTTGTAAAAAGATTTCCAGCGCATTGGTGAGTGCAGTATAAAAGAAAATGGATTGGAGCACAGTCTGGGTCATCTTTGTCCGAACACAAGAACACACATACAGGTGCTTTTAAGAAAGGGCAACAATTTTATGTGGATGCAATACAGCATCTATCATCTCTGGAAATAGAAATGCTGTAAAAATGCACAAAAAAAAAGAGGAAGCTTGATGTTACAATGCAACTGTGTGAAATAGTAAAAATTACTTAAACAGTTGGCGGCACAGGGATCTTTTTTTTTTTTTTCTTGAACACAGTACTGACTTCTCCAACAGACATAGTAAATCAATTAATGACAGAAGGGGAAATGTCCTTAATTAGATATAGAGGATGGATATCTGGATTAACTGCTGACATTGACTTTGAAAGGCGAACTGTGCTGTAAAGTGAGAAAGTATCAAGAAATGTCCATGTGCTTCTTTTGGACTATTTTTTTGTTCAGTGCCTGCAATTATAATTGGAGAGCTACAATATGATGCTTCATGCTTTACTGTATACCGTCAAGGGGATAAGAGCGAGGCGAGAGATGTGATGTCCAGCTTTCTCTGGGCAGACTTCTCCCTCACTGTTGTCTAGAAGGAACTTTGTATTCACTTTGAAGTTTGAATTCAAAGTAAAATTGCTCCCTGTGATTGAGTTCTTTCTGGCTCCACATCCATCAACACACTTTTTTAAGTCTACATGTTAAGGATTGGACACTGTTATCTGCTCTACCCCAGCTAGGGAGATTTAGCCTTAATCTGTCCTCATCAGTGTATTTCTATAATATTTAGGGCTGTCAAAGTTAACGTGATGATAACGCGTTGATGCAGATTTGTCTTAACACCATTAATTTCTTTAACGCATTAATGTAAATTTTGATTTTTAGGTCGTAGCGGACTAGAGTTAAGATACTGGCATCATATGAAACTAGAAAACCTAAGGAATTCATTGGTGACTATGTCATACTAACTTGTTGATAAAAGAGGCAAAATACTCCAAACGTTTGCTAAATTTTGGTGAGGAAAACTGGTATTTTCAAAAGGGTCCCTTGACCTCTGACTTCAGTGACGATGGATGCTGTGGGTACTCACGAGTCTCCCCTTTACAGGCATGCCCACGTTGAACACTGTGGTCATATACAAAAACAGCCAGAGCCAACTCTGCTTCCTTAGGTGTATGCAGGACAATGATGAGAGCGTTCTATCAGTCAGTGGTGGGAAGTGTCCTCTTCTTTGCTGTTGTATGCTAGGGCAGTGGCATTAAAGCCACAGATGCCAGCAGAATAGACAAGCTATTAAAGAGGACAGAGTCAGCCTGGATCCAGTGGGTACGATGGCTGAAAGGAGAGTGATGGCTAAGCTGCTGGCTATAATGGACAACACCACCCACCCACTTCACCACACTTTGGCCAGACAGGGGAGCACATTCAGCAAAAGACTTATCCTACCTCAGTGTACCTGAGTGGCACAGAAGGTCCTTCCTACCTACTCAGACTGTTCAGCTCCTCTCTGGACTAACTGAATAACACACACGCACACGCGCGCACACACACACCACTGTTCCTCATTCACTCACCAGTGCAGTCAGACATGCATCACACCTGCATATTAGTACTGGCACGTGTTAACCAGCTTTTAATATTTATTCTCATCCTTGTTGTGTCCTTGATCTATCAATTGCTGCTGTAACTCAGAAATTTCCCCTCCAGGATAAATGAAGTGCCTACCTACCTACCTACCTACCTACCTACCTACCTACCTACAGTACCTACCTACCTACCTACAGTACCTACCTACCTACCTACCTCAGTACCTACCTACCTACCTACCTACCTACCTACCTACCTGCAGTACCTACCTACCTACCTACCTACAGTACCTACCTACCTACCTACCTACCTACCTACCTACAGTACCTACCTACCTACCTACCTACCTACCTACCTACCTACAGTACCTACCTACCTACCTACCTACCTACCTACCTACAGTACCTACCTACCTACCTACCTACCTACCTACAGTACCTACCTACCTACCTCCCCCCCCCCCCCCCTCCACCTGCAGTACCTACCTACCTACCTACCTACCTACCTACCTGCAGTACCTACCTACCTACCTACCTACAGTACCTACCTACCTACCTACCTACCTACCTACCTACAGTACCTACCTACCTACCTACCTACCTACCTACCTACCTACCTGCAGTACCTACCTACCTACCTACCTGCAGTACCTACCTGCCTACCTTTATGTTAATCACATGCAGTTTGCATACAGTCATAGTCAAGTCAGCGACTGACACACTGACAGCTCTTGTCTGTTTGGCTTGAGTTTGCCATGTTATGAGTTGAGCATATTTTTAATGCCACTGCTGTCTCATGCACAGACATGCAGCGCACATGCAAACGCATTAGATGGTAGTGGAAGTGATTTTGGTGATGGTGGTGTATGTGTCTGGGAAGTACTGAGCATACAACTGGATAAACAAGATGAATATTTCACTGCACGAGTTATGTGGGAGTTTGTTTCTGGATGTTTTGATACTTTGCCGGTGTTAAACCTGGCCTTCATTTACTTCAATTCATCACAGATTTTCTTCACTTTTGGCCGTTTTCTGATTCCATGGAGGTATGTGAGAAGTTTTCATCAAGAATTCAAGGTAACACACAGTGAGTAACTGATACAGAAATGGTCATTTTAAGGCTGACCACCAGGATTCTATCTCTCCCTAAAACAGTCATGATGGCACTCCAAAACATCATATATATATATATATATATATATATATATATATATATATATATATATATTTCAACATTTATGTTCAACAATCACATCCATAATGCAATTGTTTTATGAAGGTGCTCGGAATGATGGTAAATTTCACAAATCATAGTGTTAACAACATTTTCAATGTCCGTGCCAATTTACTATGTATTTTTTTAATAATACACACTGATTCATTTTTACAGCTGCTGCACGTCTCCTATCCAAATGGACAAATTTCCTTTACAATGCTAAAATACAACTACACTTTTAATGTATAGCTACCATATTGTAGGCTTCAGATCGCACATGACATATTTAATATCTCTGAGACACTATATGCAAGAGACTCACTTTTAGCCCAGAAACTAACCATTGTGCCATTTTGATGAGGGCTCCAGTACAATCTCATCCCTTTCAGAAGCTTTTGGGGAAAAAATAAATCCAACAGTGAATGTTTTCTGTGATTTTTTTAATCCATTTTTATGTGTTGACCAATCAGAGGCTGTGTTCCCAACAGAGAAAACTCTGACCTCAAACGCATTGTGCAACTGAATAACATGAGATTAAAAAAATCATATGGTGTATGGTAATAATGTCCAATGTAGCAACTGTGGTCTATTTGGCCGTGATGGAGGTCAGAGGAATAAATGCTCAAAAGTCTTGTGTGTTTTACTTTAGTACCCTCTGGGCTTCACACAATATCAAAAACACACATTTAGGAAAGGCTGTGGGCTGTAAGGCTTGTAGTTTTTATTTAAACAGAGTTTTTGCATTATAAAACCCAAACCATCTGTCAGGCTATCTTGACGGTCCTAGTGTTAAAGGGAGAGAGGGAGAATCCGCATTGAATGAGAGAATTCATTGGTGATTGAAGCAACGTTCCAAAATTCCAACCTTCACCTCAGCTTCCTTTGATATTGTAAACAACATCAGCTGTCAGCCATTACCTCTCTGGACATGACGGGACCTATACGGAGGACTTCCTGGTGACTAAACTGTGTGTTTCTTTTTTCAGGTCTAATTTGTTTGTCAGCCTTTTGCTTTTCTTTGAAAGGAAGGGGTATCTTTAGAATCCAGTGTTTTTTATTCATATGCAGCATATTTTCACTCAGTCAGATAATGACTTGCTCAATTATTCCTGCAGATGTGTGCGCTGAGGGGAAAACTGATGCCTTTTGCAGGTATTGATTTCATTGCATACCTAAGAATTGCATGGGAATAAATGCCAATACAAGCATATCCTATGAGCAACGTTCATGTTAATACCTCCTAACTAAACCAAATATATGAGAAATGACAGCTTCAAGACAGAAATTGACCATAGAATCAATATTTCAATGTTGCAGCTCTTCATGCTGTGAAATTTGAAATATGCACAGTGTTCACGGTTTAAAAATAAACTGAAGAGCAAAGTGAATGCAGCAGCTATGTTAGACTCTGCATGCACCCATTATTGAAATAAGTACTTTCAGTCAGAGGGTGGGACATCTGCCATGTTTTGTGGACTCAAGCTTTGGACCCAAGATTCCTCTATACTTACTCTTTCAACGGGTGACGTTGAGCTCCCACTACAAGTCATCCTGCAAGACAACATAAAGACAGCATAAAGTAAACATCACTCCGACTACTCAATCAGTCTTTTCTCCCCCCGTCCAATCAATTGAGTGCTCGCCTTCAGAGGCCTGAAAATAGATTGAGGTTCACTTTGTGTGGCACAACAGATGAGAGTGCACTTAACTACAGGGACAAAATGGGTAGCATTTCCATCCTCTTCTCTGCAAATGTACATCAAGAGGGGTATATTCAGTTTTGGTAACATTTGGCCAGCATAGTATGCTTTTAGAGTCCATTCTCCTCCCCGCTCCCTATCTCTTAACGTCACGAGTAAATGTTTCCATATATCTGAATCACAGGTTGCAATCAGAGACACTAACGTTAAGGAAGCACTCCAGAATCCGAATACACTTCAGCCTGCTGCATATTGAAGTGATACTTGCTATCAAATATTAAGCTGTAGGCATTGAAATGTGACTGTGGAAGTTGGTATTTTGCCTCCTATCTATAGAACAGCTTGAAATCCTCAATCAATAAATTTCAAAGGTGACCCATGTGTACATTTCCCTGACATTCAGCGTCTTGCTGTCCAAAATCTGTACAAATTTCAGCGTAGTATTGCCACACAAGCAGTAAACTTAAAAAAAATTAAAAAATAAAAAATAAAAACAATGGGAAAACAAATTTCTCTTAAAGAGGAACTACATCCATTTTCAAAATTCATAAATGGTAATCCTATGGTCTAAGACAGTCCAAAAAAAAAATATATATATATCATGATTTAGTGACGGTAGATAGTGGATATGGACAAGTCTGTCCTTAATCCAAAAACTAGAGTGCTAACACTGAAATTTGTGATGTCATAGGATATAAAGTGTGGAACCGCTCCATAGACAATGAATGGGTACACTGAGAGCACCCAGGGGAACGTTCTGGACCATCCTCTGTTTCACAACTGAGAACACCACAATAGAATACAGCTCATTTGGGTATTAAAATGGAAACCATCATGCTGTGGGTCCACAAAATCAGTCTACCATTTATTGTCTATGGAGCAGGTCCAGACTTTATAATCCGTGACATCACAAGTTTGAGACTTACTTCTCTGGTCTTTAGTAAGACCATGAAAATATATTCTTAATTTAGGTGGTGTTCCCCTTTAAGGCACTTAATACTGCAGGCTGTTTACGTACACTGTTTGTAGCTATACCCGCAGAAAGTCTTCCTCTTCTCCTATTGGAACATTTAACCCTATCTTAACCCTGTCCTCTGCATCCTCCTCTCTCACACCAACTATCTTCATGTCCTCTTTCACTACATCCATAAATCTCCTCTTTGGTCTTCGTCTTGGCCTCCTGCCTGGCAGTTACAACCTCAACATCCCTCTACCAATAGTCACTATCCCTCCTCAGCACACGTCCAAACCATCTCAGCCTGGCCGCTCTGGCTTTATCTCCACAAATTCTACCATGCGCTGTCCCTCTGATGTACTCATTCCTCTGCCTCCTCTCATAGAGTTGATTTGCATGTTTGATTTTGGCATGTGTTTTATGCCGGATACCTTTCCTGAAGCAACCCTCTGCATTTATCCAGGCTTGGGAGCGACATAAGGAAGACACTGGCTTGTACTCCCCTTGATGCTGCATTAGGTATACCTATGGAAAATAATGCACTATAATTCAAATTTATCACACAAAATTAGTTTGTACATAATCCATGTAATTGTAAACCAGGAAGTATAAAGAGCGACAAACATCACATAGGGAGAAGGTGGGGATGAATGGGTGGGGCAAAAAACAACAGATTGTCGTAGCCACTTAACGCCACTTCCGTAGTTGTTAACCAAGTCCAGAATCATTGCCTAAACCTATCCAAGTCTAGCGTCTAAACCTATTTTGAAAAGTATTTCATGTTTGTCACATGTTGTTACACATTTGTATGAAAACACCCAAAAAAATGGAGAATAACTTTTCTTAAAATATCATACAAACATTTGTAAGAGGATATGTTGAATATTACTTTCCCCATCTTTTCGTTGTCCTGTGGTGATAAATACAAATTGATGTTTGTTTCATGGATGTAGTCTTTGCCAGGAGGGTGAAATTGATTGCCATTTCCTAACTCCTTGTACATTTTCTTTACATCGTGGTGAACTAAATACATAGACACTGCTTCCAGGTGGACATACATAATATCCCCTGTCCGTTAATTTCCTCAATTTGTTTCAAACGTTGTCTTTGCAGAAGGCCAACCACTCAAGCTATAAATGGAGCATCATATTTAGACAAATTGAGGCACATTTCTGCAAAGATTGTGTTTGGAACATTTCATGGATGACGCTCTGTTGCAGCTGTGGTTTGAGAAGCTGAATGAAGGTTTTGGACCATTGTAACAGATGTTAATTTCAGCTAACCACAGGGCCTCTTTCAACTGAAACAACTTTCAACTGCCACCTTTCAAACCTCCAGAGATTTAAATAGATCACTTTAGGGTACCCTATCATTCTGCTATTCAGGAACGAGTTTAAAATATAAAACTGATTTGATTTTTCTCCAGCATTGGAAATGTGTAACAGAGAAAAAAACAGTTTTCTATGAATTCTGAGTGGTATTAGCGTCATAGTACAAAGTAACAGCTTGGCATTCTGTAGGTTCACTGATGGCTGTCCTGGAGATTAGCTACATCAGTAAACCTTAATGCCAAACAGGTGAAACCCAACACCATGAAATGGGATTTTAGCAGATAAAAACTGCACACACAACAGCCACTTCCTCAAGTAGAAGTGCATGCTTGTGAAATACAGACTGCATTCACTTAATGCATTACTGTCAGCGCACGCAAATGTCATATATAACGTTAGCTTCACTACAAGTTTCAGTGATTATGAATGAAATTCTGTCATTGTCACTGCAATCTTGAGACCCCATTGGCTATAGCCTCTGGGTGCAAGGGGCTATATTCCTGGGGTTTCCAGTGTAACCAGATGGGCCAATTATTTGGGCCAAAACTTCCTTTCCTGTGTGCTGCCCATTGCTTACAGTCCAGATAGAAACTTGAGAAGTGAGACTGGAATTTGAGTTGAGAAACAAGGTGGATGACCAGATTGTCTCACATTTAGCCAGTTTACGATCCAATTCTCAACCAATTAAAAGCTAAATCATCGTCATCCAATAGCCGGTGGCTTCCCATACTGCATTTTGGCCAGTGTGTTCTGCCTCACTTGCTCTCCACGCATACTGTTTACCTGCATTCAACCAAAGCCTGCTGTAATGTGATTGGTCAATACTAGTTGGAATACAAATGGTAACCAGAACGGTTCTGATGCCAAAATCTAGTCCTGTTGCCTACAGATTCTACATGCAAATGGAGAATCTGTTTATCGAGATTATTGTCACTGAAATGCATATTTCAGTTTTATCGTATGTAAATGGGCCATTTCTGGATTCCCTGCGTGGAAATCTCAGTGACTACTATCTGTAATGTTGCTCTTCTTTCCAAACCTCATTACAATGCACTGTGGTGGTAACAGCACTTTGGTAGTTGAGATCTTTGTTTTTTCGCTCAACTTCCTGTTCACCACCTTAGTGTTATATAAAACCTCTGATAAGACCTGTTTGCTTCAAACAAGGTGCTTATTGGATGTGGAACAGCATCTGAAACTCTCTGCTCATACATCTTTACTGTAGAGATCAGGCAATCTGCATCCAATGACAATCAAGCAGCGATTGCTGCTTGTTCTTTTTTCATTCTTCACACAACTACGTCTGTCACTCTCTGTGTGCTCAACTGATTGCAACATCATGAATGCCTTCGAGGAGAAAATGTCTAAAGTACGTGCTGTTTGGGTCCCTACTTGAACAATTATTGCGTTTCTCCCCTCAGCACCTTTGAGTGTGACCATTTGGAACAGCTATAAACACTTTAGACACAGACGTTCAGATGACACATTGTACAAACTTGTCTATTTCAAGCGTGCTTCAGCCTTTGCAACGCCTTAATGGTCAATCTCACAATCTTTTTTACTATCACTCATGAATAAGACCCTGAACTCCATGGCACAGTTGCTTCCCCCTGACTGTGCAGTCTACTTCTTGTTTTTTTCTGAGAATATATTTTCCAGGAGTCGCTTATCATTAACCCAATCACATCATGCTCAGCTACGCACGCACTAATAATCAAAGGTCATGGTCAATGCCAAAAAGGACAATATCATCTGCAAAGAGCAGAAATAATCATAACGTCACTAAGTTTCCAGACCTCAATGACACAATCATTCCCTGCCAAAGATTTTCTTAAAGAGCTGAGGTGAAGACAGGAGATGTTTGAATAAACAAAAAATCACTACATTTCCAATTAACAACAGATGAGAGAAATCATGGAATAATCCCACTAGTCATATGTATATTTGGTCTGAAAAGGGTGTGAAATTTTCTGATTAATTACAATTTTGAAATGCCCATGGGTGTGATATGAAAATTTGCATGCGAAACTCAACATTTTTTTTCTATTAAATAGTTACAGTTTAGTGTCAGTTCTGTTTGCCATCTGCACTGTGATTGTTCTGAAATACAAGCCATCACAAGCCAGGAACTAACAGGATTCAGGACGACGTGTTAGATAAGACCCAGCCTTGTGCAGTTGATTGATATGATCACCACAGCACCAGTTCTTGCTTTCCTCAATTCAATTAGAAAAGCCATCCGAGTCACCTTCATGACGAACTGTACACAATGCTGTGAATCAATAGGGAGGAAAATGGATGGAAAGGGTGAGTATCAGTGGACACATCCAGAGTTTCTGTCGTCTTTCCCCTGGTTCGTAATTGGGAGACTTGGCTAATTAAAATAGAGTTCCCATGCAGTCGATGACGGCCGTTGCTGCTGCTGTTCCCCCTTCAGATGTTCAATGAAGAGGAAGGGGTATTAGAGCCATAAGGAATGACACCAAGCTGGCAATTCACACATAATTGCTCACCCAGGGAGGATGCAGTGAGGCTGGTGGCCTGACGAACGCCCGAGGTGTCAGTTTCTGTCAAGATGATGAAGCTCTCCAATGGCCCCCAGCCCTGCTCTGAGACCCCAGCGCGGTCCAAATGAGATGTCAGTTTTAACTTTATAAATCCAAAATTGATGAAATATGAGGTGACTGTAACTTCAGACTAAGCCATAGTTAGGTGTCCTGTGCAGAGGCCCTTAACTGGGGCTCGCCTCGAATGAGCTGTGGATTTATTTACGGAGCCAATAAATCTGTGTGGCTGAAAAAAAAGGTTTTGTTTGAAACAGTACCTCAGTGTTTAGAAGCAGTCCGCAGAGTGCCACGGAAATCATGCCTTCAGCCATTTAAATGTTGGAGGTCTTGTTATATTTGGTTTTCAGAGAGTCCAAGAAACATGTCACAATACAACCACATTTAAATGCTAAAGCAGACTCTGAATGACTGAATACATGCTGGTAGAGCGATAGCTGGCTGCTGAAGAGCCCTCAATTAGTATTATTACTCTGCAATTCATTAAAGAGTCACTGACATGAAAATAGAATCGTTTGACTTTTTACTGTAGTGTCTCCTTTTAACTTTATTTTTTAAAAAAAGTGGACGAGCTTAAAACTGGAGACAAAAGATGATTGCCAGTCCTCGCCCAACTGAATCATAAACCTTGTGAATCTCAAGCCAAGATCAGACTACATAATTTCAGCATCAACATGGATCTTTGGATCTTGGGACATATGTCTGTGGCCCATTCTGTGCAATCATTTTTGCACTTGATGCAGGTTGTGAAAGACCATAAGCTAACGATTGGTTAGGGTTCAAGACAAAGTTATATCTCGCTTATCCTTCAAAATCACCAAAAAATTTGCATGGAAATTTATAAATACTGATTTTGTGGGTTCTTCTGATTTGGCATAATAAGTAGCCATGTCCTTCTGTTTGTTGTATGGAGAGTGTGCATTTTCGAACAATGTGTGTTTGTTTTCGGTGTAACAGACTGTCAAACAAATGGGCTTTTTCTCTCCTATGGGGCATTTTTCAGACAATTGGTGTTTTGGAATAACTGAAACATCCAATAGTGTACAACAAACATTAGGCGACTACCTCAGCAACCCAAATAAAGGACAATATATGATTTAAGGTCACCCAGCAACTGAGATACGATGTAACCAATATGAGCTTTCTAATATGTTGGTTACGGAGCGCGGCGAGCCACCGCAGTTAGCATGAGCATCACATTTTGGGTCTAATTATTTTTTATGCATATTTATGTATTGTGTAGTTAATGTTAGCCCCTTAGACATTGTCTGGATAGATTTTTTATCATGTGGACTGGAAACAGGCTCTTGATTAACACCATTAACACCAATGGAACATGGCAATGCAGATAATTTGCACTAAACCCGGTGTGCATAGCTGTCAATGAAAAAGATCAGCATTCTAATTTCCCCCATTCCCGCACCATATTTTCACATTGCACTGGTGAAAAACAGCTTTAACAATGGCATGCCTTTATCTTTATAATTCCTCTTCTTCTTTGATTACATTTATTCTGAACTGTACATCCATTTTTTTAAATGCTCCTGTCCATCTGTCCATCATCACTCACTGCTATTGACTGAGTGATTAGCCAACCCTCTTGTTGGAGGGATAGTGTACTTGGACCAAGTCCAAAGTATGTCATCAATACTTGGGGGCTATTATTTAATATTCCATATTAAAGGGCTGAGAATAGATTGGAAGGAAAGAAACTGCCTTGAAATGTAATGATAAACAAATTTGCCTTTGTCGCTCCCAGCCAACTTCCTGCCTTGATAACTCCCAATGCTGCCTATGCCTGCCTATACAGCTGTATAATGAGTTGCTCTACATTGTCATATAATGGTTTTTATTTAACTTCCTATTCTGCTTGGCAGTATTTGCCTTGACCTCTTTAAATAAACAAGGGACTTATTACAGCTCTGGTACATGCTCCTTATTCAGAGTTCTCTGACATACACGTCGTCAGAAGCACCCCAGGTTCCCACATTAAAATTAGAAAACAGACAGGAAGATGCACTTGCCAGGCCCAGACATAACCTCAGACGACATGGATTCACATCTGGTATAGAGGAAGCCCGCCACATTTCCTCTGGAGGGGGAAAAAAAAGAGAGCGGATTAGAGTTTGAGTGATGTTGGAGCTGTAAGATAAATCAAATCTGACCTGGGGAGTCACTTGAATAAGGTGACAAATGACCCCCCGTGACAGACAGGGCAGTATTTTAATCTCCTTTAGTTAATTTATCCAGGACCCAAGCGCAACCCCCTTGGAAATCCGTTATTATTGTCACTGCGCCAGACCTGCCTAACGACAAAAGGATTTAAAGAGTGAAAAGCCTGGAGAAAACGTTTATAAACCAGTGCTGAAGTCATGCAAGGGGAATAATGAACAGATGTAATAGTGTAATTGCGCACCAGGGTCCCAGAGAAAGAGTTGTCTCAGGTCATTTAGTAGATGAGTGCTGGCCTGTGCAAGCTATGTCCATATGAGGAGATGCCAGTGGCCCACTATGTCCTGACATGATTAAAGAAAAGATCTCACAGAAAAACATCTGTTTGGCCGGCAGACATGTTGTCACCCAGATGAGGTCGAAGGAAGGATTCACAGGAGACCAACATCTGGGTTTTTAATTTAGAGAATCTCCTCCTCTCTACTTCCATCAGTTTGATTCTTTCTCTCTTTTCAATCTCATTTCCCCCCCCGAGTATGACACAAATGTTGCTCTGGTTAAGTCATTCTTTTCCATTAAAAGCGACAGTTATTACAGTGTGTTTAACCAATTTACAGTCTAACAGCTGATGATAAAAACATAAATGATGATGACAACACGGACGCTGGCAATAATCACTATGTTTTCAGTGCCATTAAAGGGTTATTTAGAGACAAGAAGAGGCAAAATGTAATCTGTGTTTTACTCAAAGGGGAAAACCTAATGAGAAAATGGGGCGTATTTGCTGGGGAATGAGATGCGGTAATTACATTAAAACAGATAACAACTCTTCATGCATCAAGCTCCTACTCCAGCACAATATAACAGCAATACTCCTTGGAGATTAATGCTGGGGAAGGTATGATTGATGGGATCATTAGCTTAGCTTTCACATGGGAGCACACATGTCTGACTTTAACATGAGGAAAATGAAATATGATGTTAGTTGTGAGACAAAAATAATGCAGACGGAAGTCCTCCATGGGGTCAACAAGGTAGTCCTCAGGGTAAGTCAAGTTATTATTAAAGGTGCTAAATGCGAGATTGGGAGCATTTCTATTGCCTCAGCATGGCTCTTAACATGGCAACGGGTGAGTCGGTAACTGACAGCTAACAGTGCAAACAACAGTGATACTGCTGTCAAAGCTAACACCCACCCACCCACACCCACCCTCTAGTTCCCCTGCTGTAACCGTCGTATGAGTGCAGTGCAGAGCGCCGGCCGTGTGATAGCCATATACGAACATGCACTAAAAGGCACAAGTGGCCGGTCCAGCTATGTCAACAAAGCATGGAGAAGCTCAGATTACAACACAGAGTGAGAGTGACTATATATTTACAAAGCAAATAGTTGTTTTTTTTTTTTTTTTTAAATGTGACCTATTATGCTACTGTGCTTTTTTTCTTTCCTTTAGTCCATCCATCCATCGTCAACCACTTAACCCATTAGGGGTCGCGGGGGGGCTGGAGCCGATCCCAGCTGGCATTGGGCGCAGGCGGGGTTCACCCTGGACAGGTCTCCAGTCCATCGCAGGGCACATAGAGACAGACAACATAGAGACAGACAACCATTCACGCTCACATCCACACCTACGGGCAATTTAGAGTCATCAATTAGCCTAAACAGCATGTCTTTGGATGGTGGGAGGAAGCTGGAGTACCCGGAGAAAACCCACGCTTACACGGGGAGAACATGCAAACTCCACACAGAAGAGTCCCAGAATCAAACCTGCGAACCTCTTGCTGTGAGGTGAGAGTGCTAACCACTGCACCACCGTGCAGCCCTCTTTCCTTTAGTGTGTTACATATATATTTTTGTGCATGTAAAAAGATCTGCAAAGTTACAAAGCATAAAGTCCAGACCAGAGTCCAGAGTTACTCTTCGCCACAGAAACAGTGCTCCTGAACTGCCTGAAACACTTTGCTGGAAGTCTTGCCTTTTCTTCTGTAACTTAGTGACATCACCAAGTAACACGTTTTGCCTACCGGCTAGTTTGGCACATTCTCAAACAAAGCGAGGGGCCCAGCTGACCAACCAGAACAGACTGGGCTTCTCGAGAGGGTGCTGCAGGAGCTCAAACAGTGTTTCAGACAGAGGGTGAAAGAGGTGATATAGCACACTGGTATGAGAAAAGTAAAACGCTTTTTGAACATGAAAGATGAACATGTAAGCATGTTTTTGTAGAAACCCCAAATACAAGTATGTACCTGAAAATAAGCTCTGGATATTATATAGAGAATATGTAATAGAAAAAAAAACAAGTGATTTGAATTTGAATAAACAGCTATATAAAGCTTTCAGTGAAAGATGACTGGCTGTGTTTTTCAAATGAAATGAAACTAAATCTAATGATAAAATGATAAAGTCAGAATGCATTAGTATTCAGGATTGCTTCTTTCAACACTTTTAAACAGTGTATTTGCACTGAGAAAACATCTATATTTCTGTGTCTCTATTGCTATGATCCCACCTGTATTTGACATTCATTTATCTGGCAGTGCTCACACGACCCAGTGTTGAGGCCTCATCACACCACCAGCAGCATTTCACTGTCAGATTCCATAATTGCAAAGTGATAACTTGACAGACGGTGTAATTACTTGTTAACAAGGGTGGAGGAGGGGACTATGAATATCTGACAAACACACTCCTCCTTATCCTGCAAGGTGAGGGACATAAAATTATATATATGTGTGTATGTATGTTTCTGTACTCATCAATCAATAACCAGTGCTGTAACATGTTTTTATTGATGGAGTCTGTGTTTCTGTAGATGTCACTCCCTTTTAATGGTCTTATTTATTACTGCTCATGATAAAAACACAGGATAATATAACAGGACATTTTTGAAATTGAAAAAAAAAAAAATGTATACCATACTGGCCTAAAAATGTGGCAAGTCTGATCCAACATCATCATCAACAACATCCACCGACTTCTCATCTTCACTTTTTGGAACATTTTCCGGACAAAAATATCATCTTGTATTCAAACTCATATAGTAAATGTGTAGAAAGTACCCAGGTTTCCATTCAAAAGCAGCACAATTTTTAATCTAATTTCCAAAAAATCTCAAAAAAAGTAAATTAATGTACATTTCCATCCACCGCTGTCATGTGAACATTTGGAGTTGGTTCTTCAAGTGATGGAAATATATTATTTATTAGGGGTGTAAAAGAAAACTGAAAATATTGAGTATTTTGATATTATGTTTAGGGATATTATTGTTTGATTCTCAGAAACGCTGTATTGATTTTTGATTAAAAGTTGCAAATATTTACTCACTCAGTACCTGATTTAATTTGCGAAGAAATGCTCCCTCTCAGTGTATGTGCCCTCTAAAAGTAGTTATACAATGTTGGATGTTACAGGGACTGTGGTAATTGTACATGCAGCTCCTGTTGTTCTGACTGCATAAAATAATAAACTTTCCTTTACTCAGATTGAATCCATATGGATGTTGGCATTTTATGCGATGACAGGTTTCCTAAAATAAGATTTAAAAAAATGCAATATATCACAATATATTGAATTGCAACCCCTGTATCATGATGTGTTGTATTGCCAGATTATTTCTAATACACAGCCTTAATAATCATGTTTGTTTCATGTACTTTATAATTAATTAATAATTAATTAAGTACTTATACTAAGGAAGGTTACATTCTTTTTTATTGCTCCACACAGATCTGATGTTTCCTTATGCTGCTGGTATTAGTCTTGTAAGTGGAGCAGTATTTTACTTTCCACTTCAACTAAAACAAAAAGTAATAAATATACAGGTTTATATATATATATATATATATATATATATATATATATATATATATATATACTTTTCCACTCTAGGTTTTTTGAGCACAAACTGAAAACAGATGGATGGAAATCACCTACTCTCAGTAGGTTGAATAATAAGGCTGCATTAATTGTTTTTTTTTTTTTTTAATTTTGTACCACTTGGGGGCAGTTCTACAAGCTGTCTAAATGATGTATTATCACTTTATTAACTTCACATGGTGAACGTTTTAGCAAACACTTTGCAGAGTTGCAGAGCAACAGTAGCATTCAATGAACAATATTTCATATGGAAATGCCACAGATTACTTATCATTTATTTTAAAGTCAAACCGTCAGAGTTATTTTTTCGGGGCAGATTGGGGGCTGCTGTGTCAGGTTCACTATAGCTTTAGGCAAGGCAAATATTCAGGATTAGGATCAGCACTCATGTGCCCGTTAAGAATGATTGCGTTCAGGAAAGGCGCTTTGGTTTATTGAACACAGGGATTTATCTGATCCTCTCAGGCAGCTCAGATCGTTTAATGCTGCCTGGCTTTCTCCCAAATGAATTCCTGTGATTAGACATGGCACAGCCCAGCCTATCAACTCCAATAAAAGGGAGCGGCAGTAAGGGAGGTTTACATAAGTCCAAATTGTTATTGTGTCATATTTTATTATTGAGAGTGAACAGGATGAGTAGGAGATGGTTCCAGTAATCGCAGGCGATATTTACCATACCATGAGGTGCAGAGAGGTTCTTTAACATGGTCCTTTTCTGTTTAGAAAGCCAAGGGTTATTACTTGATTTAAACAGGATTATCATATCATATGCTCTCATGTTTAGCCATCAGACTGTGCACATTTCTATTTATGCATTCATATTTTGCATACCCAATTCAACATGATCAAAACCTCTCTCTTTGAACATGTGTAGATGACTCAACTCTGCTTCCAAATCATCCCACAGAGGAGCAAACTGTTTCCCCCTGACACCCGAGGCTTGTTGATCTTGATAAACTCTGCCTACGAAAACCCAGAGGTTTACATCATTAGTGGTCAGTACAGTCTTTTTAATAAAAATATTCTTTCCCCTTTTAATCTGATTTTTAAGGCCTCCATTAGTCATATCTTATCTTCCCTTTGCTTTAAATGAACACAGAGATGCAAGAACATTATTCTTTATTTAATGAGCACATTATTCATGTTTCCATTTCTTAGATTATGCCTTGTTTCCATGGTAAGAACATAAGTATATCCAAATATTAAAGGCTCTGAATATATATTTCCTCAATCATTTCCACGGAAAAAAATGGTTTCTCAAGTAGGATCCCATTACTCAATGTTGAGGGTTAGAGTATTTCTGATTTTGTGTTTTTTTTGTCAGTGCTCTTTTACAAGAATCTGAATCTTAGCTGGTTGTTTGCATATGTTGCCAGATGCCATAGTCAATCAAATTGGATCAAATCACACCCACACAATACTGATGAAGAAGATTAGCTTAGATTTACAGGCAAAGTTTGATGTTTTATGAAATATGCTTATATGTTCTTTGGCAGAGTGTCAATTAGAACATTGATACCACTCTTACATTTGATTATTATATGTAAATATTACAGCCAACAACTGCTTAGCTTATCACAATGCTGAGAAATGGAAGAAACAGCTAGCCTGACTCCTGTCTTAAGGTAGCCAATCCCAGAGCCAAGAGATAGTTTGGCACAAAATCCCTGTAAATCAACAAATTGTTGTTTTTACACCTTGGTTTTTGTAAACATGATTTCACATGTTAATAAGGCGCAGCGTTTTTCAGCTGAGACACTTTGGCTGTGTATGGCTGCTATGATATACAGAAGAACACAGAAGTAAACTTGTTGGCACAAGGTAGATTGCTTGCTCCATATATGGCTTGCTCTGGATGATGGAAGCCTGAAGCGCATAGGGAGAGAGGTCGGACCAACCAGTCTATTACTAGTCTATGTGGATTCATGAGATTTTGTATGTGAGGAAACATCTTGCCGAGTACGACCATTCGGTTCAGACTGAGATCAACAATATTATTTCACACGGGGAAATTAGTTTGGTCCAGTGCTCCACATATGAAGACAACATAAAATTCACAGTAAAAGCAATAAAAATGAAAGCACAACAAGACCACAATATACTCATAATAAAATAATTTGATCATGTATTTGTGCTGGCTATTTGTCCCGCCCCTTCTCCACTGTGATTGGACAGCTAGGTAAAAAGTGACAGTGATGAGCACAGCGTTTTAGAAGAAGAAGAAGAAGATCTACCTTTATTAGTCCCACAATGGGGAAATTCAATTTACACTCTGTTAAACTCATACATGGTACATGCAGACCTGAAACACACACATACATGCATTAATGGAGAGATGTCAGAGTGAGGGGGCTGCTCCTGACAAGCGCCCCGAGCAGTTGGGGGTTTGGTGCCTTGCTCAGGGGCACCTCAGCAGTGCCCAAGAGGTAAACTGGCACCTCTCCAGCTACCAGTTCACACTCAGTTTTTGGTCCATGTCGGGACTTGAACCAGTGACCCTCCGGTTCCCAACCAACTCCCTACAGACTGAGCTACTGCCGCAATTTACAACTCTCAGCAACCTGAAAAAAAAAAAGGCCAAACGTGCAGCGCTTGGTGCAGAATAGATGCCTAGCGCTTTGTCAAGTTGCTAGCATTTTTACCATGGCATAAATACAAGGCACTCCCATTGCAAAGTATTGCTTAGGTAGGCATACAGA
Source organism: Pterois miles (assembly GCA_947000775.1). NCBI lineage: Eukaryota > Metazoa > Chordata > Actinopteri > Perciformes > Scorpaenidae > Pterois > Pterois miles. Next base: position 6,338,177 of record CAMQGK010000171.1, on the reverse strand, counting down.
CCCTAAGAGGTTCTGGAATGGGGATTTTGTTGTTTATGCTTAGCAATGATAACTGGCTGCTGGCTGTAGCCTTACATTACATCTCACCCTCTGCCAGAAAGCAAATTAGCATATTTCCCAGAATGGGATTCTTTTGACAAATAATACCTGATGAATGTTTTTTTTTTTTTCTTTCCTAAATTTTAACATTGATTATTCTGTAGTCATAAAAAAATAAAGTTTTCATGCATTTTTAAGGAAAACAGCAAAACACAGCATCATGTTGGACTTTGTAAATCACATTACAGTAGGACAGATGTTGTGATGTAGCTGCCAGTGTGGAATTAAAAGGGAAGCATGATTTATCCGAAAGCACTGAAGTCGCATCCAGCAACATCTGTGACGACAAAAGTTGTTTCTGGGGTTAAAACGTGAAGATTGCAACTTTTTTTCACACCTGCTGCTTTGGCAATAATCCATCAACTCAAGCCAACGTTGGAACATGTGGAAGATCAATTACAGCTTGCTGATTATGGTATGTTTACACTGGGCACTTCCATAGTGGTATTTGGTTGTAGCTTATCAATGGCGGTACAGGGTTTGGATTAGTATGAGATTCATAACTCCTGCTGCAAATCAATGAATCAATGCTCCCCATGAAAAAAAGCTTTCCATGTAGATAATGCATGAAAAGAACAAATGAATGAATCTAAAGACTCAATCACGGTAGTCAGGATATTTAAGATGATCAGGTTTTATCTATTTATGAAAAGTTGTGTGTTTACACTCATTCATTTTGCCTAGTATCTCATACAGAACAAGATTATTCGCCATCAGATTTACATTGGTGGTGGTGTAAGGTGTCGAGCTGACCATTAGAAGTTTTATTGGACTGAGTGGAGATCCACAAATTGGATTTCACGTTCGACTGAGTTTTACCAAAGTTCATGCTCAAATACAAGGTCAATATCATCTAGCAATGTCCAGCACAGACACGACCTTGTGAAAATAATTTCAGTCATAATGTGTTCCAAAGATTTCCTCTTTCAGTTTATTAAAAAATGGATCTGTGACCTCGAAAATGTTCTAAAAGACAAATTTCTGTGGGTACAATTGTGTGAAATAGAGCAAAATGAAATTCAAAGCAATATCTTGTGTTTCTATCTCCCCTAATAAGACACATTGTCTCTATGGTTATTATGAGACAGATTTAAAAGGTGAATGTTTTGTGTGCGAGGCATCCGTGATACGCCTGAGAGCAATCTCATTGTCTTGCTTGGCTAGCGTGAATGCTGAGCTAACACCAGGGCTGTAATCTATCACCACAGAGATTGCACTTGTTTCAGCATTGTTTTACAAGCTGCTGAGGACTACGGCAGATAAGCTTTATCCTGCCCTCACTTTCTGTGTGAGCCTTTGAAATCCATCTGTCAATAAGATAGAAACAGTGTGGAATGGAATAGCATGCCTTGGTGCAATCGCTGGTGTTGCTTATGGGTTTGGTGGATTTAAAGTGAACAGTCCTTTTTTTCTGTAGCTTTGGTAATACTTTTGGACTTAAAATGAACTCAAGGGTGGAGGTTTTTGCAGGGCCAAAATTGTCTCCTGTTCATGGGTTTTCACCAAAGACTAAAATTAAGCTAGAATTGCCACCTCGCAGTTATATGCCTCCAGTTGTGTTTAAATTGTCTGTCCAAAACATCTTCCCCATTGATTTTGTTATAATTAACATATGAATTCTTCAGGCGGCTGCACGTTGATGCAGTGGTTAGCGCTGTCGCCTCACAGCAAGAGGGTCGCAGGTTCGATTCCGGCTTGGGAATCTTCTGTGTGGAGTTTGCATGTTCTCCCCGTGTAAGTGTGGGTTTTCTCCGGGTACTGCGGCTTCCTCCCACAGTCCAAAGACATGCTGTTTAGGTTAATTGATGACTCTAAATTGCACGTAGGTGTGGATGTGAGCGTGAATGGTTGTCTGTCTATATGTTGTCTGTCTCTATCTGCGATGGACTGGCGACCTGTCCAGGGTGAACCCCGCCTTTGCCCAATGCCAGCTGGGATTGGCTCCAGCCCCCCCACGACCCCTAACGGGATAAGCGGTTGACGATGGATGGATGGATGGATGGATTCTTAAGGCTATGGCCACAAACAAGTTTTGTGAGGTCACGGTGACCTTTGACCTTTTACTACCAAATACTAATTAGTTCATCCTTGAGTCTAAGTGGAAGTCTGTGCCAGATTTGAAGAAATTTCCTCAAGGTGTTCCTGAGATGTCACCTTCACGAGAATGGGATGGATGTGAGGTCACAGTGACCTTTTACTGCCAGAATCTATTCATTTCCTTTCAGGGTGTAACCTCTCAGGTCTGAGAAGTGAAGCCAATGCCGAAGTGCCTGAAACACAAATCCTTTCAATAGCTATTAGGGGGTGACACTTTGGCTACAAAAAGAAGTGTGATTCATTATAATTAGCTGTTCATTCATGTCACATGCTCACTACAGTGTCATTTGTATTGTACAAACATAGTAGTTTTAAGCCCAACCATGTAGTTTTTTCCTAAACCTAACTATAGTTATTTTGTTGCCTAATCTTAAAATGATGCCATGGTTAATTTCAGTGATTTTGATGCTGAAAATAAAGTGAACACCAATGAGCCTGGTGCTAAGGAGCAGCATGTGTTGAGTAGGGATGAGAATGTGTTTATTGTCTATGGTTCATCTTTGAGCAAAAAATGAATGCCAGATATAAAGAAATTCCTTCGCGAGAACAGGAGGTACATATATACATATGTCTGTTCATCCATATGTCTCGACTTTTGACTTTTTTCTCATGAAACTATTACTTTAATCGAGTAAGTTTACAACCTCTTTCATAAAGTGTTATGACTTCACTGTCACATCTTGTGACCCTGTGGTGTCATCTTGGCTGCTGGGTGAGTTACCCGTCTGTGTTGTCTCTGCAGACAATTGTTAGTGCAACTGGGAACACCTGAGGATCAGCTGAACATCCAGGAGGTTCCAGGCTATTTAAGTCCAGTTGCAGCTGGCAGCCTTCACTCTGGTTGACCCTCCATTCTGCTGCTACTGCAGCTTTGCTTCTCTCCTGTTTGGTTGGTTATGTTGCTTTAGTTTTTTGCTTTGCTTTTATGCATCTTTTTAACATCTACACCCACATAGTCCACTCATGCCCAATACACATTGATCACTTTACTGATATCCAGACCCCAAACTGTAGATACTTGAGGTGACCCTTCAGTTTGGTCTGATTTGCTTTAATTTGTCAAATAAAGGTTCTTTTGTTCACATGGTGTATCTCCCATTTTATCATGGCCACCTGAGCCACTTTCTAACAATCTGGAGCGCTAGCTGGATGCAGCTTTAAATGCTTGTTAATTCATTCGGATCAGTGTGCACAAAATATTACACTCTTAATAACTTTACAGTATTCTGCAGTTTTAAATTATTCTTTCGTCACGCACGAATGGAAACTTGAAGTACATTTTGTGAAATTCTGTTCCACAAAACGTAATGGTTGATGTCTGTGTTTTTGTTCCTTTCACAATTCAAGCGGTACAATAGGCCAGAGTTGTGATTGTGGAGACCACTTCTCAACCTGAGAACCAAAATTTCTTTGAGTGCACCCTGCTGAAATATCCGTCAGGAATACAGACTCTCAATCAGCTTCAAAGGCTCTTTAGCTGAATCTCATTAATAGACTCTCTTTGAACAGGACCAAGAGAAAAGCAGTTCAGTCTTGCTAGCAATTATGTACGGACAATTTTTCTGCAATGCTAAATTGCCAATGCAGTAAGTACCATGTTCTCTATGTCGGGAGGCAAAAAGACACGGTGTGCTGGCTAATGGGTGTAAAGTATGTCCAATCTTCCAACCAGAGACTTGAGTTTGTGTCCAATATTAAGAAGACCTTAGAAGTGGATTTCCACCTCACATTATTCACACTTATTTGACCGCTCTCTGGTATTTTCTTCCAGACATCTCCTTTTCTTTTATCCCATACATTCATGAATTAGCATCATAAAGCTTTGGCAGATTTGTTATGGATTATGTTTGTTTTTGACAAAGCACACACACACATTCACTTATGAATCATGATGTTTGTTTGTTTTAACTGAACATAACCCAGTAGTTTTGTTCAGTTTTGTTGTGTTTTGTTTAAATTTCGCTGTCATTTTGAGCCAAACCGTGATTTTTTTTTTTTTTTTTTTTTTTTTTAACCAAACCTAACTGCATAGTTTTGTTGCCTGAACCTTACAAAGTAGTGTTGTTGCTTTTTTGTTTGTTCGATTTCAATTTACTATGTTAACCTAACCACGTGTTTTAAACTGTTTAAAAGTGTGGCCATAATCCTGAAGAAAATACTTTTCCCTTAAATGTAAGTAAGAACGCAGTTTAGTTGTGTGGGAAAGTAATTTTGTAGGTGACAGGGCTGGTATCTTTGCATTGACTTGGCCTAATGATGCCACCTTCAAAAACTGCTTTGCCTTCCGTCTAAAACAAACTACAACCAACATTGGTCATCTGAAGGTATATTTAAAGTGTAACCACTTAACTAAGCATTTTGGTTGCCAAACTCGAATTATACCCTAACTATAGTATGTGTATGGACATTGTAAGAATCAAAAACATTGGCATTCATTGTCAAAAACTTAAACTGCATATAAAGATGGACAACGTGTCTCTACTTCCTTCCATTGTACAGAAATGAAGCCTAAATATCCAGAGTACGGGAGCTGCCATCTCTCTGTCATTTGGAGTCAAAGTCTGCAGAGTAGTGATTAGGGGGCTTTATCAAGGTCACCCGCCTGAACCCATTTGTTTGAAGTGTACTTTGACTTTTTAGTTTGGCCCATGTCCCATATACTAACATGGAGGGGTTTTATGAGGATTTATGACCTATACTGCAGCCAGCCACCAGGGGGTGATAGAGATGTTTTGGCTTCATTTTAAGGGAGCTGTGATGTCAACCATTTTTATACTGTATATACTACCATTACCACCACTATATACTACCATTTATATACAATCTATGGTTAAAATGACATAATTGAGTGCACCCCAAAGCTTTGCAGTAAAGTGACCTTCTCTTATCAATCCTGCATGGGCACAGATTAAAAACAAATTATTTTCTTTCTGATTTAGTTCAGTTATCAGTTTTCTCACTGTTCTATCATTTTTACAATTCACACCATCCTCTGTATCACAGAAGGGCTGAGACTGTATGACAGACACTGCCAGCAGAATGTGTGAATGCAGATGGGTGAGCTGTCGATCAGAAGCACTTTCCACTGTTGAATAAAAGAATATATGGTTCACATATTTCACACTCTCCTCTGTATCTTAAGTACCTGCTTTACTTAGTGAAATATTTTGGTTGAGCTTTTTTTGAAACATGCAAACCAGTCAGCAAAGAGGGTTTACTGTACTTGTCAGGGAGGATGTTTCCTTTGGCCTTTTCATTCTGAGTTATTGATGAGCCCATCAGCTTGACGTTGTCAAATAGCAATCTATCCTCTCTCCTCACACTCCCTCTTTCCACCTCCGTAATCCTGGATGTTAATTTGTGCAGGACCAGATGAGAGACATCAACTAACAGGGTCTCTCTGTCTCTCTCGTTCACCCGGCACTGGCGGTGAGACTTTATAGGCAGCTCTCATCTGGCATTTGAGGGCTCCTAGCGTTGGACAGGAGGTTGAAGGGAGTGGACATGAATGGAAGAAAGAAAAAAAACACAGCAGAGCAGAGTGCAAGGCTGTGTTTAAGCCTGAGGGAGAAGGGGGGAAAGGTAGATGCTTTCAGAAGTGTAGGCGTTTTTCTCTGAAGATGGAGCCACATTGGGACCCTGAACCCTGTATGACATTCTTTATAGAGAACAGTTAGGAGTTGTCAACATTTTCCTTTTAACTCTCATGCTCTCAGGCAGGCTGGAGATTCTTTTGACGCTATTTTTACTCTAAAAAAAAAAAAAAAAAAATGGTTGTTTAGTCCAGTGGAGGCTGTTACTGCAGCTTCTTAGAGCAAATACATGAACTTTCTGTTGTTGGTTGGAGTCCCATGTGCTTGTGTAGTGTGTGTATGCAGGGTTTCGTCAGGTGCAATTGTGTGAATGGGCAATAATTATTCTGTGAGATATTTACTTTTCAGGAATTAGTATGTTAATTTTAAACAAAGCCTCAGCCTGTAATTTTTGACCACATATAGTTTAACACGCATACCGTAATTGAAAAGTCTCAATTACACATTGCCATGTGTGTTTCTCAATCACACATACTTTAATTGCTGAATCTGTCATGTCTCACTTAAATGGTAAGTGGATTTTCACTTAGTGGGCACCCTTTTAGTCTTCGGACCACTCAAAGCATTTTACACTTCATGTCAATACTGATGGCAGAGACTTACCCAAGAACACTTTGACAGGCAGAATGGAGGAGCCAGGTATCGATCCGCCAATCTTCTGATTGGTGGATTGTGAACTGTATATTTGTAGCCTTTTCAATTTTGCAGGATCTTCACTGAACTCTATATGACGCCCTTCCTCCTCCACTGCTTCATATACGGTGCCCCACCTGCCTCATAGTCCTATTGCCTGAGTTTGCTTTAGCTTTGTTGCGTACTGAGGTGTTCCAGGACCACACATCCATCTCTCGCTGCTTTGCTTGTCTGCAAAGATCTTCATGACAGCATCTTGCACACAAGTGTCACCGTGGCGTGATAAGCTCCCGTTGGCTAGCGGTGTTGTTATTGCTTGCAGAGGCAGAGCAATACGAAGGAAATGTCAGCTGATGCTGGCCTTTGCCTGCTGGAAAGGCCATATTTATGAGAGTATGTAAATCCAAGCACATTGTTTCTGCTGCTAGTGAAATACAATGCAATATTGAACAGTGATGGAGGAATAATGAAAAGTGACCTGCGGCTTGCCTGTTGTGTGTGTGTGCTGGGATATTTTATGTCATTTTGAGAAAAGACTCCAACACTATTTTCTGCTATACAGATGCAGTGACATATCATGCACACAGATGAGGGACCAGTTCATAACTTTCTTTTCCATAATTCCTGTGCATGATGTAACACAGTGCAAATATTAAACCTGTTTCAGCTGCATATAATTTTAATGTATATGCTCCTGCAAATCGAGAGTAGTTGACTTGATGAAGGATGCAGTTTAATTAGTCATCGACTGTAGATTATAAATATTGCTTACCATCCAAAGAGGCATGTTAAGTCAGCATGTTTGTGCTGTTGAACTTAAAGATCATCAATCCCGTGACCCCACAGAGTCCCCCGTGCTGATTCAGAAATGACATAGTAGTCCAGTAAAATTTATGGAGATGTAGCAGAATGATCTACTGTCCGCTGTGGCCTTCCTGCACAAACCCAATCAGGGAACAATACAGCTGAACATAATATGTTGGGAAGCACGAGTGCTTATGAGTTGTTCTACTTTAAATTACAGTATGAGCCAAGGCACCTAACATCCGATGGGAGCTCAATCTCTGCGCCACTCTGCCTCAGCAGGAGATTTAACTCAGCGCTGACTGAAAACGGATTTCATCTGAATCAATAACGCTGTAATTATGCCTTCCATAGATTCCCTGCACCTCTATTCATCAGAGGAATCTGACATGTGTTCCCCTAAACCTGCCAGGGGTCTTGATTTGCAGCTAAACATCTGCTGGCAGAGGGAGGAACCAGGCCTCAGACTGTTTTGATGCTAGTTAATCTGCGGGCCTTCGCTATGATGAGTCATTTAGCGGGTTGTTTTGTCAAACCGGATATTATGGTCTGGCTCCGCTCCAAGCATAAGCCCTGTGTGCGCATTTGTGGGGTTTTGGTTTCATAAAGAGAAATTATTAGTTGAAACAGTAGCGCTACACAGAGGACCTACTAATTGGTTTTCTTAAGGGTTTGTTTATGTGTTGTTGAAACTGCGTGAGCCTAGTCTTCAAATCCTGTTGCATGTTGCTGCATTTTGTCGAAGTTTCACAGGTCAACAACAGCATTTCTGATGTCTTTGGAAGCTGGACACTATATGACACAATACATAAATAGCTAACACTTAAAGTCAGTGCCCTTTTCCTTAATGAGCAATAAGGAAAAATGATGTGCCGTCTATTTCTCCTGAATTTTAATGTGCAAATAATCCAATACAGCAAAAAATGTAATATACGGGTCACTACACCTCATACATATACTTTAATTTACATCTAATCATTCTGCAAACCATAATTGTGTGCATTAAATTAAATTAATTACTATAACTTTTAAGTACTTCCACTTTACTAGTGTTTTCATGTAATACTATTTAATACCTCTTCTATATTTCATCCAATATTGTACTTCTTCCTCCATTGCAGCCATTTGTCTGACATTTAGAGTTATTATTTAGTTAAAGTTACTTTATGGGATAATATTTTACACACCACATAGATCACCAACTTAAAACTTAAAATATAGTGATTTCCAATAAATGAAAACTATATAAAGTAGTTGGAAATAGCTACCAGCTCAATCAACTGCAGCATTAAAATGTTAATCTAATACAATTATTCTAAAGGGGTTAATCTGCAGAGACTTTTAATGTTGGTACTTAAAGTATATTTTGCTCACTGGGCAAATACAATGGTGTTGTAACCAAATGTCTTTAAAATTAAGTGTCAAATAAACAAAGCCAAAACAATACTTTTATAGCTGCAATGTGGAGGATTTTTTAGATTGTGTTAGTACACTTTAACTTGGACAACAGTGTGAAGGATCTGGGGTGTCTGGCGGTACGTTGTCAACTTCGCCCATGTGGCAATCATGTACAATTGCTACACTGACATGAGAAACATGAATATAGAGTGTAAGTCTACGTGGGAAGTGACTGGTGAAGCAAGAGTAGAGAGCGGCGGTGATGGGAGGGAGTAATGTAATTTAATCTGGCTCAATGCACGAAGCGTTAATAGTATGGTTTGTCAGTTCTGGGAACTTCTGTTCTGAAACTGCCCAACTGGGACCCATGGGGGCCCGAAACTAACGCCACAACAATGAAAACACAACGATTCTTCTTATTTTACGCAAAGAAAAAATACTTATTAATATAATATTCCATTTCTGCCAATAGATCCCCCAAAATGTTACACAATGGTCCTTTAAGCAAAGGATCTAAGTACTACTTCCATTACTACTGCTGTGTGTTCTCTGCTATTCCAGGCATCAATTGGTTTCCATTCATTTATGTAAGATATAAAACATTAGGGAACATTAGCCTGCATTATCAAAATTGCATTATAAGGTAATGCAGTGCAAACGTTTCAAACCAATTTGCACTTTAACTGCTTGAACTCAGAAATATAAAGAGTAGTATATATGATTTGTGGTTAAGTAACACACCATGTTTTTGGGGTCCTGAGGAGAACTAAAACTACCCCCCGGCTCCCCTGCGGTACTTCAGTTGCACTGAGTCCTTCTCCTGTCTGTCTCCACTTGTCTTTATGGTTACGCTGTCTGACTTTCCCTCCTTCTAGCTGTCTGTGTTTGAGGACTTTGTCTCCCCTTCTGTCTGCACTCACTCAGACAGCAACAGCAGCTGCTTCTCTCTAGTCTAGATGATGCTTGTATTAGATGCTTAAAACTCACACAACTGCATTTTGCCTGTTTTGCCAGATATGGAAATTGAATAAAATTCAGCATTTTTGAAACATTTAATGTTGTACATCTATGTACTGTATGTTTGTTATTTATATAGACTAACTTCCTCACATCAAATATTCCTCCAACTTTGCCTAGAAAATTAAACCAGGCTATAAGCTTGTATTTCATTAGATGCTGTGTGTCATATATATATATATATATATATATATATATATATATATATATATATATATATATATATATATATATATATATGCATGGACCAACCCCCTCATGTGCCACATCTACAAAGAAGTAGAAAGAATCTGTAAAATGATGGTTTTGAAGAAAATGACAGGCATTAAATTTGGCTGTGGGTTGCGTTATGACAAGAAGCGAAAAAAAAAAAAAAAAAAAGTTTTATTTCTGCTTGAATGCTTGCATTTGAATTCTGCGTGTAACGTGTCGCATTCAAATGTTGGGCTGGTTAAACAAAAATAAATAAATAAAATATGTTTGCTCACACAATGCTAATTACGTTTCCTTTTCCTCTTTTCAACTCCAGATTTGTAAACTTCTGTCACGGAGCACAATGACATCTTGTATTTTGAGGTGCAAATGATTAAGAGACCACATCCTCTGTCTTTCACTCCTCAACATTCAAGAAAAACTATTTGCCTTCTATCATTTTCTATTATCTGTTTTTTTTCCTCTTCCTTTTCTCCGCACTGCCACAGTGGATTTGATCTGGACATCTCGACCCAGTCAGTGAAAGGTAACATCTATTGGGGAAGGGAAACAGCCGTTGCTGGTGGGTAAGGAGCACCGCTGCTCCCTGGTAATAGCTTTGGACACAGCTGTGTGCATGGCTGACTCCTCAGCACTGCCGGGCCTTATCTCCAGAAAGGAGATTAGGTTTCTGGGGGTTCCCAACGCATGTCTATAGTTGAGGGGAGGCTTGTGAGCTGGTCCACAGCGCAGTAGCCACAGATAAAATGTATGAGGCATTATTCCAATTCCCTGCAGTTTTTGTTTACTTTTGGCTACGTTGATTCTGAATAATAGCCTGCGACGCCAACCCAGAATGTGTGCGAGTTGGAGTTGATAAGGAAACAGACTTTAATGTTCCACCATCTTGATTAGCCTCATTCTGTTCCCCCACACCGCTGTTAGTTCATTTTTTTTACTAGACAAACATCTGAAGCAGTGAAACATCCGAAACAACCTAAATCGTGGCTTGTTTGTTCGTCGCAGCCCATGTGCAGAGTGGTGTAAATATAGAAACAAATGTTTTTTTGGGGGGGTTTTTGCCACGTTTACTCAAAACTTCATGCTGTTTCCCCCCTCTCCCAGCGCTTCCTTCCTGCGAATCACAAGGGTCTTCGTGTTTTTTGAGCTGTTGAGAACAAAAGCGGCATGCACAAGGCAGCTCTTGACAGAGTGACGGAAATGATGGGGTAAATGGCTGCTGCGATACTTGGGACTTGAAAAGATGAAACCCTCCTCTTTCCTATCTTCCTCTCACTGTGTATTTTGAGGTTTTCAGTTTTTGGAACAAGAGGAATTTTTCAGTTCCTCAGGATTTCTAAATTGAGCTCGGCCTCTCGAGAGGAAGATCGTCTTCTTCCTTTTTGACCCATTTCAAATTTCCATCATCTCTCCAGAACTGGCAACCTCTGGATATAAAGGATGCTGCCAGTTGTCTGTTACCTCCCTCACTGAGACATGAGCCAAGTTTTTTTTTTTTTTTTCACCAAGAATTTGACTTGATGCCTTTTCTCCAAATAAACAACAAACGGGGGGTTGTAAGTACACATTGGGGGCTCATCTCTCTTGGCAGTGTGTGATTGCTTTCATGACGCTTCCGTGCTGTTTTCTCGTAACATTCATTCAAATCCTTGACGAATTGGATAAACAAGCAATTTAGGTACCGGTAATGCTTTAGAGTTGTTTTCAAAAGACAGCTGTTTGAGGAAAAGTTTTGAAAGCCACAGTGAAGAAGTGGAAGGTGACACTATTTTGTTAACATCTTAAGCTGTGATGAAGCAGAGGTCGACTCTAATTTTGGAGCAGTTTGTTGTTTGACAGTGATGCCTGAGAATACACACTGAGGGAGTATCGTGGGGAAAAAACAAAAGCTAAATGAGAATAATGGTTAAAATCCAATATACAACAACTATTGTACAATAGAAACAGCAAGTGTGTTTTAAGATCTGTAAAACTACCACCAGCAGCTAAAGCATATTTAATGGTGGTTTAGGCAACTTGGACATTTACTCACATTCTCACTCTGTTTGTAGTAATACCTACCAAAAATAATGTACTGTAATTTGTGTACAGTATATCCAACAAAATCTATTCAATAATAGATCATAAAACCAGAAGTCAGCGTGGATTTTTTGTCATGTAACTTACGTTCTTATCTAATACCACTTCTGGACTTATTTTAAGCCAAACCATGATCTTTTCTTTAACCTAGTAGTTTTGTTGCCTTAACCAAAGGAAACTGGTTTCTGTGAAGACAGAAGTTTATTTTGAAGAGACACGTTGTTGGACATGCGTAGGAAAACAAACAAAAATGGAAGAATCACTTTTTTGTACTATTCTCGCACCTTCCTATGATTATGTGTTAAATCTAGAGCTTGGCACACAATAACAAAACATTGCGAGCAAATTAGTAACATATGAATGTAATTTCTAGGAGAAAGGGTTGAAATGCTACAGTGAATACCGTCCGCCTGCCTCCACAGGGGAAAAAATTGATTTGGAGTGTTGATACGTTCCTGAAATCAACAATGAAATTATTTTTTATTGGTATGGACATTTTGTCAAATTAAATAGTGCAGCAATTATTTGTCAAATTGTCTCACTTCAGCGGTTACCTCACACAATGTCCACATATGTTACCACTTTAGCAGCAGCAGGTTGAGTGCTCCATCTTTGTCTCCACATGATGCATTCAGGCACAGTATTGAATACAGGCCATTATTCCCACAGCCCATTATTGCTTTTATTCCAAACAGAAATACGTGGCTAATTACTCCTGGTCGCAATATTTTTTGTCCTATCATGGCGAAGGCGTTACTCGCCTTACTCTGCCTCTGGTTCGCTTCCCTGATATTCTTCCCCTAAACTTAACTAATCTCACTTCTAATCCCTAAACCTAACCAACTGATCCAACCAATGAAGGCAATGATAAATAGAGGTAGAGTGGTGGGTGACTTCTCTAGTAGGTCTGTTGATGTCATTCTGCATGACAGCTAGCTATGTGCTTGCATTTGTTGTATAGAGTGTGTATTGTACGGGCACAATGGGCAGTCCCCGAACAGACAATATCTGTAGCTACTTACATGTACAGTGTAAATAAATAGAAATGCAGCTGAAATGCTTTATGTGCAGACAAGCTGTTAGGGTCTTTATGCAGGTCGCTGTCTAGAGGAATATCCTCTGTTTTAACACCTGACTGTGACATCACTGACACTATTTCAGTCATGGACTGCTTTGCTCTAGCAAGACATTTTTCAGCCTTAAAAATTACGTTCCCCTACCAAACTGCAATATCCATTTCATTTTGAGGGAACATACAATTCACAGATCATAAATACGGTTAATCAGTTTCCATGTACAGAGGAGGTCACTACGAAAGGATGGATGGGTCAAACATGGGACTTTCACCAGGAGAACAGTGTCCGTGTCCCATGTGAAACCAAAAGTAATGCAATTAATTTAACCCAAAACATGGTCTTTTACTCAACCGAACCAAGTGGTTTTGTTGCCTAAACGTAAATTGAGAATGCAGCTTTGAAACAACCAAAACATGCATTGAAAACTTGATATACTTGTATGTAGAAATGTTGATATGAAATATATTTTTTGTTCAGAAACATTGAGATTCAACATACATGTGGTTTATAGAAATATTCAACTGGGTTGCATTTTTTTACCTCTATATTGATGCCAAACCATTCCCTCGCTATTTCTTCCACGGTACTACAATCACTTGTGAAGTTCTTCTTTTCACTCTCAGGTGATTTTTTTGTGAGTGAAACTCTATAAGCTACTGCTATTTGCAGATGCTGACTATAATCAAATCACACTAATGTACACCTACTCACGGTTCAGATGTAGCACAGAGATATATGAATGTTATATTGCCTGTGTATATATCAAGTATCGACCTGTGAATCAGTCAGTCATCAACTGCGCCGCTTACTAGAAGGTTCTACTTTATCACATAAGTGAGTTTGTGATGCACTTTAAATTTGTAATTGTCCTACATTGCTGATGGTTAGTTTGAGAGTTTATTAAAGCAGAGTAGGTGGGGAAAAATCAGAGTAAGAGGCTGTCTCTGTTTTCTGGAAGCAGTACGCACCAGTCCACACACCGAACAAGGAAAAAAATCAGTACAGATGTTTTGTTTGTTCTTTCTTTGCCAGCACTGATCAGATGGAAGTAGAAACGAGTAATTTACAAGTTTATGCAACAAAGAGGGGACGGCGAAAGCAACTCTGAACACTTTGGATAAGAATGCAAAACCGTAGCATCAGAACCCAACGATTTTCATCTCTTTCTCACAATCTCAGTGTGTCTCTCACATTCCCATCAGGCAGACTGTTGAAAATGAGTTAATCCAGAGGTGGCTAATTTATTTGAAGCATTCACCTCCATGCTCACAACCTGCAGTAACAGTCACTGCGAACACTTCTGCCATCAAAATCTCTCACATCTTATGGAATCCAACCTGGCGAGAGCAGCGGGACGCGCCAATGAGCGAGAACCAGAGACGCAGTTGAGGTTAAACACAGAGAAGGCTGTTGAAAGACAAACTGAACTCGCTCTCCATTGGGAGATTTGTGGAAAGATGAAATGTTCATAGTTGTCAGCGAATGGCAGCTGTCTCAAGTTTTGAGTTCAAGCTGGGCTCAAAAGTTGCCTTGCAAGAAAAAAAAAAAAGAAGCCAACTCAACTGAGGAAAAACAAAACCAGCCATGAGGTTTTTTGGCAAACATGATTCACAGTCGCATATTTTTGACAGCTGTTTTCTCTTTCAGAAGGAGGAAAGAAGTTTTCTGCAGCATGATTTTTTTTCATGTTGTCAAAGCGCAGTCTTGTATGGAAGCAGAATCATTAGCGAGTGCACATCAAGGGCTCGGTTGACAGAGTAAAGTTATGTATGTTATGATATGGATATTTTTAGCAGTTTCTCTTTTCTGACTGATGCTGACGACTAGGTATATATTTTGCATCTGTTTCATCTCATTCCAGATGCATTTCCTGCCTGGAAGCACGGTTTACCTCTCTTCCTTTATGCATATTCACTTAAGGGAGGTTCATCCAAATAACAATGAGAACAGATATAATGAAGCATGGCAGATCGTTCATTCTGCTGGATTTAGGGTCAGTTTTCTGCCTGCTGGTACAGATGTGTGTAGATATATTCAAGGAAGGTTGTTGTGGAGAAGATAAAATTAAATTCACCTGTATTCTTGTATAGAATTACCATAGTTTTACCATAAAACTACTGCTGTAATTATATCTGGAAAGTATGCCCAGATTATTATTATTTTTTGAACGTCATTTAATTCACGAGCATTTCTATTTCGATTTATTTTCTGAGCTTACCTACCTCCAACAAATCCCACCACTTTATGAGGGCAGCCCCAGTCACTGATTGCATAATTAGCGACCACATTAGTAAATCAGATGTTAATTTCACACAGATCCTGGGAGTAAATTGAATGAAAAGAGCAAAAAGAAATTTGCCAGGTGCCACGGTTTCATTTCTTTCCATTCATGGTTGTATTTTGTATGCAGCATAACTTGAAATGTATTTTGTTTTGGATGGCTGAGGTTAATTGGGAAGATTATTCGAATCAAAATAAACTGTTTTGATTTTTAAACCAAATGGTTATGCTCTTCCATTGTTTTGCTTATAATAAATCAGTCTCATTTTTATTATTATGTTTTGATATACTTAGGGAATCACATTTTGGGAAATACACTTCTTTTCCTTATTGCTGGGTGAGAAGACTGATAGTGCTCTCTGTTAAGTATGAAGCTAACACCAGCAGCCAGTTTAGCTTAGCACAGACAGGACATGAGGGGACAGCTGGTCTGGTTCTGTCTGAAGGTAACAAAATCCACTTACTTGCTCCTCTAAAGCACTCTGGTTTATACCTATTCAGCAAACAATATAACATGCTAATTAGTGAGCTTTTAGTTAGTGAGCAAGCTCTATCCCTCTATCCTGTCTTCATGCTGAGCTAACCAGTTGGCATAGCTTCATATTTACTGTAGGCTATATGCGGGTGGTATTGATTAAGGGTGATTTTCACTGATCGTTGGAACAAGTATCTACCAATACTGATCACCGAACACAGGGTCTATTTGAAGCCTCCTATTTAACGTATAGCATTATTCATTCATGTAACTATTCTTCACAACATTTTACAATTGTAAAATTCTCACTATCTCTCATAATAAGCCCCAGAAGTCAACACACCAACTTTGCTTTTTTACACTGAAACAAGCAAAGCGGCACATTGCTGCTGTAATTCTGATTCAGCTCTGTGACTACCAGAGCCACTACCACCACTAAGCCAATAGTAGACTATTGGCTTAGTGGTGGACCAACAATGCACCACCATCACCACCACCATTGTCTGTACAGTGAGGTGGAGAAATGACACAAGAGTCCTGCCCTGAACGGGCTATTTAAAATAGACTCTAGAGACACAACTCACAACTCCGGTGAAGTCGTTTTAGCTGCACATAGAGAAATTGCCTCAGCCTTGTGGAGACCTCTGATCAAACTATTCAGAACGAATAATGGCCGTTAACAATCAGCGGCCGATTGATCAGCGCACCCATAGTATTGATGATCTCGTCTAACTCTCATCAGGAAAAGCAAATACATGTACTGTCAAATAAATTCTGAAAATCTGCAATAACTGATTTTTAGGCCACTTTGGGGTTGAAGAAGTTGACATTGACATCATTACATTTTAAATTGGTATGGCAAACTTGTTAACTCCTTATCAACTCCACCAACTCCTGATGGAAATATCTGACTCTTTCGCTGCTCAATGCTCAATCAGCTCCTGCGGCTGTAAATAACACTACATATGTGAGTGAACCAAAACAGTAAAGCTACAGGCCGGACAGCTAAAGAATGAGCTGAAACTTGTTATGAAACCCTTTCACACTGTCAAATTTTTTTCACATTGTAAAAATATCAAAGAAAGCTTTATGGTTTGAATCCAGCTTTGACACATATGACATAAACAACTACTGTTTGCTTTCTGAGAAACTCTGTAAGCACAAAGTCAACAGAAATCTCTCCTGAATATCTTATTTCTTTAGGGCTAGACTTTGCCTGCAACGTCTTTGTTTCTCTTTTTTCTCTTGCTTGTGAATGTGCGGTGCATACAGTCAGTACTAACTGTTGACCAGACTGGAGGTGAATATCAATTTTTGGAAAGAAATGGAAAGAGAAAAATATGGCTTTCATGCTAATAGCAGGGATCTAGTTCTCATAAAAAAGGAATTAAACAGTAATGAGTCTTTGTTTGAATTTTATCTTTTGCTGCAGGTTTACTTTGCATTCATCTCCAGTTATTGCTTAGTTTCATCGGAAATGAGCCTGTCTCAAATATATCCTGCTTAAAGCCAACAAGACAGGGGATCTTGCCCGTGTAGTCAGCCGCTGTCGGCTGTCACCAGTTAAAGTCCTCTCTCAAGCCAATGAATGTGTTCATTTGTGCTCCATCCATAATCTACTTGTAGCCCACTGTAAGCTTGAAAGAAAGATGGTCTCAGAGGGTGACGCTGGCCTGCTTCCAGCCAGAACACCAGTGTCAGAGGAACCGGGCTTTGAATTGACTAGGGGTTTGTCATTAGGAGTATGAGTGAGGATGATTCCCAGTCAGGAAACAGTGTCTAATGGAATTGAGTGGCGATTGTGGCCCTGTGGGAGATTATGCCACAGTCTGTCCGTAATGAGGAGCGTAATGGCACGATTACAGCAGCACTTAATGACTCAGAAACGGCCACCGCTGTTAGTGTGCGGACACCCTCTACTGTATATTCCTATTCTTACCTCATTAGCTGAAGCCCTGCGCAATTACTGCACTGTTTATCAGCAGTCAAACATGAAGCATCAGCTATCTGTTTGGCTGTATGTATTTACCCAAATTTCTGCTTAGAAAACCAGTTACACCAGGATTTAAAACAGCAGATTCACCAGCAGAGGCAAAGAAAAGTTTTTTTTTTTTTTTTTTTTTTTGTTTGTTTGTTTTTTGTTTTGCATAGCCTTTGGTGCACTTCCTCATACAACTTTATTGTTAAGTCATTGATATATTGCAAACCACTGACTGAAACAACCTTTGTGAAAAAAAAGACCACAAAGGAGAAATCATATAAGCTGTGTCACACTATTTTATACAAACCTGTTCTCCTGAGCATAAACAGTTGGTACGTCTTTTTAATAAACTGTCTCTGGTTGGTGACCAAGCTAGCTAGCCTTGCTACATCAGCTTCCAGCACTCATTTGTTTCCGAAAGGAGGAGCGAAAGAATGCTGCAGTGCTGTTTTCTGGTTTTAAACTTGTCTCTCAACCAGTCCAGTCAGACAAAGGTGAAAAGCTGTGCCCAAAACCATTCGGATAACAATTTACTACTCACTACATTGGGATATATTGTGTGAGATGGCAAAATCAACTAGACTTGGGTCATTCCTCTCATTTGATATTTCTTCAAACTGTGCAATGCCAAAACATTCTCAGTCCCAACTTGTCAAACACCTACGCTTCAAACTATGGTGCTCTAGGTACCCCTCTAGAACCAGTTTTGGACACATCAGAAACTGTGTACATCTTCCCCTCTTTACTTGCATACTAGGGGTGGGCGATACTGGGAATTTTGGTATCGATCCAATACCAAGTAAATATAGGGCTAGTTTTGCCGATACCAGTACTAATACTTTTTACTTGAAAAGACTCACATGAGAAACCACCAACCATGTAGCCTCACTGTTAAATTATGAAGTTGATAAATGAGGCCAGATCATAGCTTAATTTCATGTGAATCTTTTTGCCACGAGTCGTTGCCATGTATGTACTTTCATCAGAAACGCCTATTCACTCTCATTAGCACACACAGGTGTGTCTTTCTTTGAGAACAAAACATCTGTTGTTGTACTACAATACATAACTCAATACATCGGAGTAGACGGCTTCATCAAAACATAATCCAAATCACTTTTTATGTAACAAAATAACTTCCTTTAGTTTCATTATTACTTCTACTTTAATGTCAGTCATCATTATTAGAGATTGGATGTTGCTTTTATGCAGCACAAATGCAGGTACGCCTGTTATGACAGCTAAGATTAAGCACATATTGCCTTTAAAAGGTGGCAGCAGATCTCCGGGGAAATACACTCGACACTGCCTGGATTCTGCTCGACACAGCTAACAGGATCGGATGTTATGTCAAGCAAAGGTGCAATTTTCATTAACCTCCAGCGGTGCCGTGATTTGAATGTGCCAGCCCAGCAATTACTTGATTGTGACTGATTGACAAAGCCACTGCTTTCCAGCTCTGCTGAAAGATGGGAGTCAGAGAGCAAGTGTTCGGTTGACACCTGGGTTCGGGTCTTTCCACATGCCCCTTTAGCCCCCCCGACATCCTGACTTCCTCTGTGGTGAGGTTTGCTGCTCTCACAAGGTCTCTCTGAAAGCTCTAGAGAGTGAAGGCAGACTTAACCTGGGGTCAGATGCATAAAACTCTGAATATAACAAGAAATTCATGTAACACGTGTCCTTGTGGAACTCATAATGTGATAACTGTGGATAATATAATAATAATAATAATAAGAAGAAGAAGATCAACCTTTATTAGTCCCACGAGGGGAAATTCAATAATCAACCTCTGATGTAATATAAATGATGAGTGAATAATGCAATACCTAATAGTTATTACATTTGATGCAGTTTGTTACAAAACAAGTTTAGTGACATTTTTTTGCAAATATAAAATGTAATAATTTGACATACTGCACATTGTAAGAAACTGAGATGTAATACTTTAAGGTCCAGTCTATTTGATACACAACACTACAGTATATAGCCAGCCTGGTCTGCAATTCAGTTCAGTTGTGCCCTGTGTATTTACATGTATATGGGTTGCAATGCTGAATACTAAATTAATATATAATATGTGTCTAAATGCTGTATGGCAGCTTTTTTTCCATGTACATTTATTTTCTTTTGTTTCCAAATGTGAAAAACCCAGTAGAGATTAAATTATACTTCACTCCACATCACTCCCACAGTTAGCTGTAAATTGCACAGCAGCATCTCTGTATGCTCCACCAGTTATTAGACATGTCAATGTGAAAAACAGCTAACAAGCACAATTTCAGTGAATGTCCCCATTGCACCGGTGATATCATTCAACTATGCAACTATACCAGAGCAGCCATCTTTACACACAATTATAGGTTAAAAATAATCAATAATAAGCAATGAGTTAGTTTATAACATGTATATTGACTCCCAGCAAAACGGGTACAATAAGGGATATTTTTTTTTTTTAATAAAATGAAGCCAATTGGAAAACCTGATGAAATTAAAAGATTAATGACACTAAGCACAAAAAAGCTATTAATTCACAGTAAACAAATGTGCCTTGGCTTATAGTAGATGTGCAGATGCAAAAAAAAGACTAGCATGGGCTCACCATATTAATAAGAGAGTGTATCATATAAGATCAATTTCATTTTTTATCTCCCACTCGAGAAAACTGAATATTTGCTGGTCTTAAGGTAATCACATTCTCGCTGCATAGTGTTCTCTTATACTTACCAATTACCTGATTTGGGAAAGTGTGTATGCATTGCTGATACAGATGACATCAGGCCTTCCACCAGAGATTATGGGGACAACACATGCACTTGTGCTGCATTGCAGCAACATGTTGAAGAATAAAAACAGACTTGCAGTGACATAGCTAGAAGGCTCTGCACTCCACTTTCAGATCTGTTTGTGGGAAAAGGATGATGATTGGTCTGAAGGCTCTGGGAGAAGATATTTATCATGCCGATAAGCTTCGTCAATGGGCTGAAATGCGGCGTGAAGTAGCTCATCAGACGAACCTGCTTGAGCTCTCCCTGGGCGGTCACTCTCCTCTCAATGAACTCCACAGTCAGAGGCAATTGAGTGTATGCATCATCACATGCAGCTTCAAGGGGATGCAGGGCCTAATGTGATACAATTTGCATAAACGGTTGTGTAAGATTTTCTTGCAACGAGGGCTCCGGTCTAAAAATGCTATCCATAGTGTGAAAGAAGCAGTGCATTTATATTCGAGACATTTGATGGTGCAAAAGGTTGTAGAGGAATTCAGGCTGACATATAAATACACGGCCTGCTTCTCAATTCTCTCCTGTAGCCTCTTTTCTAGAGCATTTTCACCAGACTTTATATTGAGCTCATGCGCCTCTAACACGGTACCTGATCAATATGTTATTGCAGCATTGTCAGGGACATATCTGCCATTTAGATTCCAGCCGGGCAGCCTTATATTCCTCTCCCCTCATCACAGCGGGGTCTGGTCTGCTCAGTTTTTTTGTTCAAAATTGAAAATCTCTGCAGGTGACATCACAGGCGTATTAATAAAGCTACAGCCTCATTCTCCTAAAGGTTGTCACCTGGATGAAGATTTGCTGCAGGGGCAGAAAAGTGGCAGAGTTGGCATCCGCTCTCCCCGGGAACGAGAGAGTGAACGCAGCATTTAAAATCCTTTAATTTGCTAATTGCAGCAAACGATTTCCCCAGCCAATTATCCAAATGCCACGGTGAAACATTGCAAGACTTTCCTGAAAGTGCTTGGCATCATGCCTCATGCATTGGTAATAGCAAAATGGGGAGTGCAAATTGCCTCTTTTTTCCATCTCTTTGTGAGAGTTTTCAAATTGTTCAAGCTGCCTTTTCCATTTATCTTTAATGCCCACTGATCTGCTATTGTGTGAAAATTTCCCTCTTCGACAACTGTAGATCTGTCTGTGTGAGCAGGAAAGAAAACATAATGGCATGCTGGGAGAAATTATACAGTGACATAAAATTCACTTAGGCAGTTGCTGTTGAAAGCCATAATATGATATGGTTCTTCTTTTTCTCTGCGCCATATTCATATATTTCACTAAATGCATCCAATAGCTGACCAGATTGATCTGATACAATTGCTCCTTTTTCCTTTGAGGTCTGGGAAATGTATGCCATTATTTGATTTTTTAAACCCTCTGAGACCCACAATAGACCCATTTTAGGAAGGGTGCAGGTATTTAGGGGGAGATAGCAGGTCAACAGTAGATGTTACATAGAAGTGGTGTACATCATCTGAAAGCTGGGAACATGAAGATTAATTTGAGATGCAACGCAGTGCTGTGTCTAGTTGTTCTAGTCATTAATAAGAAATATGTAAATCTTCAATAATAAATGAATTAAGCTAATTAATTCAAATATATTGTAAAAGTGTAGAATGGCTAAGGACAATGAGAATTGATTAAAATGATTGACAATCCCTCCAAAATACCACATTATGACACCAAGACCAAGACCTGCATTTTTCAGCAATTGGATGGTGACACCTCTGTTCTGGAAACTGCTCAGAAACCCTCTTATTGTCAGTCTACCTAGGAAATCCATCCATCCTCTCAATGCTCTAGGTCTCTAGTTTGTAGCTGTAAAGAATCATGAGGCTGCGATTAACCAAGAGGTCACCACAGGTTATTTTATAGAGTGAGGTCAAAGATTCAAAAAATGGGCTCACTGAAATGAAATGGCTACTATGGGGACTAACATCATCACACATTAATAGAGTTTGGTTCACTGGATCCACAAGAGCCTCAGCTTTACAGTGATATCCAATGTATGTGATTCCAAAAGCTGTTTAGGGACCCCAGTATGCAGAAATATTCACACACACACCATTTTTGGAATAGGCAAATATTTATACTGCATAAAAAAATTGCATGTTGATTGCCCACAACTTATCAAAAAGTGGGCATGTCTGTAAATGAGAGATGTGTTGATACTCATAGAACCCATTTTTATTAACATATCTTGAGGTCAGAAGTCAAGGGACCCTTTTGAAAATCCCCATGCCAGTTTTTCCCCACCAAAATAAAGCTTCATTTATCTGCCTTACTGACTAGCCTGACGTGGTTGGCACCAGTTCTGATTCTAACCGATTCCTTAGGTTTTCTAGTTTCATATATTTGTACCTTCACTCTAGCTCTAAAACTAAACCTGCTACAGCCCCTGAAATACAGTACAGCCAGTTGGGATCGTGGATCTCAACATTTTTTGCAGTGTATCATTTTAAAATGCTGAAAATAAAATGCTGGAAGTGAACAAGTTTGAATCTCTCTATATTCTGTCGTGAGAAATTCTCTCCACAGCTATGCCATTTTTGTCTCTTCTCTCCTTTTCATTGTACCCTTGGTGTCAAGGGCTCCTGCAGTCATATAAGCTTGATCTATCTCCTCGTTTTTAAAATAAACAATTCTGAGACAGTTTCCGGCTGAGAGAGAAAATGCACCTAAATCAGCAAATAAGAAGATGTGCATTGCCGTTGAGCGAAGGCAGCTTTGCGCAGCGAGATTGACAGTGCTTAGATTGGGGGAAAACATGTCTCATTTTTGATTGGCATCAGGGCAAAACATTTAAAGGCTTTTTTTTTTTCCTCCTCCTGCTGCTTCCCCCGAAAGCTCTTTTATGCACACTGTGTGGGCTCCATTCCTTCTGCTGCAGGTCAAACTAATACTGCATTTGTTATATCTGAGGAAATTGCTGGTGGATTGGAGGTAAAGTGCTTGTAGCAGGAGATCGGGGGAATGTGATCTTAAGGGCTGAGGTGTAGCGTCTGAATACAAAGGAAACTGCGATGTTGTGTTGACTCAAATTTGAGGTGTTAGTGTTTGTCCCATTAATCCCAGATGCCGATAACCTCTGGTCTGAGCCAACACCAGCTTCCTTATTGAGGGCTTTGTAGATATTAATCTTCACGTCTGTTGCTGTTGTTGTCAC
The DNA here is from genome assembly GCA_947000775.1 of Pterois miles. Taxonomy (NCBI): domain Eukaryota; kingdom Metazoa; phylum Chordata; class Actinopteri; order Perciformes; family Scorpaenidae; genus Pterois; species Pterois miles. Next base: position 6,314,483 of record CAMQGK010000171.1, on the reverse strand, counting down.
ATTAAAAAGAGCAATGTGATATGTTAAAGTAACCTCTCTGCCAAGGCTCAAATAGGAAAAACCAGAGTAATGTCACAGAACAGATGCATTATGAGAGGATTATTCTTTTGTTTTAGGTTTGTTCACGTCTGTTGTAAATTTTTTACAAGATATATATGAAGCTGGAGGTGTTTCTGGCACATCTCTTTTAACTGTCTAAACTGTATTCTGTCTGAAACATAAAGTATACATATATAATTTTTTAAAGAGTGCTTATCACTGTTTTACTCCAGGTTGGAAAGCTAAACTCAACAAGAAGCAGATGGTTAGGAAAAGCATGTAGTTAATTATACTACATCAACTTTGCATTTCTGAAAGAAACTGTGGAACCCAGGCAGCATGCAGTATTTCGTATTATTCTCATCCTCAGAGCTCTCTCTCTTTGCTGTTTCTCTCTCTGTGTCTCTGCTCTACCATCTGTAATGAGCTAAGCAGGGGAGTGTAAGCAGCTTCTTAGATAATGAGGCAAAATTCCCCGGGGAGTCAAGCTGGGCCCACAACTTTAATATACCATTTCTTCATCCTGAAAATGAAAGAAATCAGAACGGAGAGACCGAGCATGGAGAGATGCATGCGGCTTGAGTGTCAAGAGGAGCCTCCTACAGTATCTCTGCTTCGATCTGTAGCCTCCATCCTCAAAACTTGATTCAGAAATATGGCTTGATAGTGCAAAAATATGTATTGGTATTGCCCAATTGAGGGATACAAATGCTTTCTGAGTCTGGCAGATTCAGCTAGTTTTAAAACAAAAAGTGCTCTAACAGGCGCCCAAACCACAGAGCATCCATTTTTCATCACATGCTGTACCAAGTAATGATAGTCACATTTGTGCCTCTACCACTTTACAAATAACACTAAATGCATTTGGAAAAGTCCCCTGCCGCAATGCATTGCAGATACATAAACGCTATAGTTTATTTTATGGTTGGAGGTAGCGGCTTGGCAGTCTACCTCAGCGCTGGGAGCCGAGACCTCTCCGGCTTTTCTTGGAGGATATCTCCATAATAGCCTCATTATTCAACTGTGAGCCCTGGCACACTCAGGCTGAAGTAATGAGCCCCTCACTAGTTGCTGAGTATCACCTTTTCGCAAGAGGTTGCATGGAGAATGCATCCTGATTAGAAGTGCTGTTTAGCCATTTTGTAGCAGAAATGTAGTAAAGGTCATGATCTTCATTTTGTTTTTTTTTTTTCTTCTTTCCATTAAAATTGAGGACAAGAACAATTGCAGCAAAAGTCCCAGCCAGGGACTGAAATGTGTTGTAAATAATTCAAGCGATGGTTCACCAGTATGCGCAGCTGGAAGTCTTATACTCTCATTATGAAATGCCCTTGTGTGTTTTTCTATCTCACACGTGAGACCTGACTGACCGTTGCTGGTGAGGACAAAAAGTGAAAAAGTACTTGCCAATATGCTCCCAATGTGTTTACGTTTTGAGCGACAAAATTATTTTGTGTTTGTCAGTTTGTGTAGAAAAAGTGTTAAATTTTAAGTTAACATTTCAGAGGGAGATATAGTTGTACATAGTCTACAATTGACAGCCACAGCTACCAATTGTTTTGCAGATCAATTTTTCATCATATGAGATTGCAACATTTAACATATTTTTAATTAAAATGTCCATTGTATAATATTGTATTACCAATATATAAAATTATATAAAGTAATTCAAATCAACCCCACTGCAAAGTCTCACTAATGACACACAATTCATTAAAGATTATTTTGTGGGCTGTAACTAATGGCTTTATTAATGGTAAATATGTTGTTTATTAAGTTTATAGGACTTGAGCATAATACAATAAAGATGTCTTGTCTGGGTAAAAAAATATATTTTGCTGGTTCTCCTCCAGCATAATGTGCTTTAAAGGAATAGTTCTGGAGAAAACAGTTAAAGTTTCCAGACTAGACAGGAATATGAGGAATTACTATAGTGGAAGCAGCAGGTCATACGTATACATACATATCAAACTTGCGCAGGCTTGTTTGGATCTGAGCAGCTGCAAACCAATAAATCTGTTAGTCTGTCTGTCAGTTTGTCTTTCTAGTTAGTTAGTATAGTTATAGCTATAGCCAAACTTGTTGCATTAGCTAACGCAGCATTTTCATTTTATTTTTCAGTTTCTTCCACCTTAGTTTAGTGTGTTTATTTTCACCATGGCATTTGTGTGCACAGTGAACGGATTCAATCAACGAAGTGAATTACAGAAAATCCCAATGGCAGAATTAACACAACTCACTGACTGTGTCTCTTTCACTCGCTTTCTTCTTTACCGTCTCCTGTCGGAGATAAATTAACAGAAAGCAGCCGATGGCGTATCGGAGGTTTGCCAGCCTCAAATAGGTCCACACAACAGGAAGCTCACAACTTTCAGCCTAAAAGAAAATAAGAAAAAGTCCCATTCGAGAAATAAACAAATCGCTGTGGCCGCCTTGCCAGGAAGAGATGGTCAAAAAGAGAGTGAGCAAGAGAGTCGGTGTGTTGTGCTAATTCTTGTCTCATTTGTGGTCTGATAATCAGTAAATTTAAGAAGAAGAAGATATTCCTTTATTAGTCCCATGAGGGGAAATTCAATTTTTTCACTCTGTTGTTAACTTATACACGGTACATGCAGACCCGAACACACACATGCACAAACATGCAACAATGGAGAGGTGTCAGAGTGAGGGGGCTGCTCCTGACAAGCGCCCCGAGCAGTTGGGGGTTTGGTGCCTTGCTCAGGGGCACCTCGGCAGTGCCCAAGAGGTAAACTGGCACCTCTCCAGCTACTAGTTCACACTCAGTTCTTGGTCCATGTCGGGACTTGAACCGGTGACCCTCTGGTTCCCAAGCCAACTCCCTACAGACTGAGCTACTGCCGCCCCATTTATCTAAACTAGGTGAAAATGCAAGATGCAATCCGGTTGCTATGGAAATAAATTACATCTGACTATTAACCATACTCTCGTTCCCTTTTTCAGAAACAATTTTAACTAAAAAACAGGAAGTAACACTGGCTGGAGGGAGGCTTTAAGCTCAGTTGTCACCATGGGGTGAGGTGTGACAGAAGTGACACAAGAGGGTGCAGCTACGTACAAATGAACACTGAATAAGACATTTTTAGGTGACCAGAAACGTTTCTTGAACTGAAAACATACTGTGAAAGGGTTAAAGCTGTAAAACAAAAACATGGGCAACTCCCAGACCAGATGACTGTGTGGTAGCCACCTGTCAATCACAACAGTTTGTAAGTGTTTATCAGAAATTTCCCCCCTTTTTAGTCTCTCAGCCTCTGTGTGTCTATGTATGTGTTTGACTGACAGCTGAGCTTGAAGGGCACAGAGGAACAAAGTAAACACAAAGGGTGACCCCCGACTGCTCTATGATTTGATCTAAGGAGCCTGATTCGACTCCCAGTCTCACATTCAAAGCATTGCAGTGGCAGAAATATATGATTATGAAGCAAAGGATCATTCCATGCAGGCGATATGAGCATACTGAATGATGATTTTACATCAAATTGCTTGGTTTCTCCCAATAAGTCATGAAATACTCCATGGCCAATGTTGGTATAAATATCTGCCTATTAATTATACTGTTAATCATAATTAAATCATTTGCTTTCAGTCAATCTATAATAATGGTAATGGTAATAATGTGTGTGAAAAATCACCATGATGGACTTTTCACTATTGCACTATTCAAATTTGCAGGACCATCGGCGCAGCATCTTGGCCATCGCCTCAGAAATGCTAACTAACATCTGCTTAAGGTTGCTGTTTAAAAATCGAATAACAAACAAATGTATTAATCTCACATAAGAATGTGGTATTATCAGAGCACTAAATATATTTGTAATTTATGAACAATTAAAAATAATAGATCAGCTGGAAGAGGCACGTGCAACAGCTGATCGTGGCTTGCATCTCTCTACTCTCTCTCTGTCATTTCCTTTCTGTCTGTAGATTACTACAATTTGTGAAATAGATTTGTTCTAAAGTCCTTCGAGCAAGCAAAGAAACCCTGCTTTGTCTATTGATCTCCACTCTGTTTCTGTCCTACAGACGGTGCTGCATCCACACACACACACACACACACACACACACACACCATACAGATCTGTCCATTGTTCTGGATCTTGGCAAAGAATTTTGTTGTTTTTACTATTTCATAACAATGCATAAAACTCAAACGTCGGGAATAAATGAGAAGGAAAAAAAAAAACACATGTTTTGACGATCAGTCGACAGAACTTTACTAGTCTGATTCAACAAAGTAAATTTTTAGTTGGGGACACGGGTAAACGCACGTGGAACTTAAAAGCCAATGGAGGACATACTGCGTTTTGTTGGCAGTGGTCTTGAAGAATAAACAACATTTAATTTAGCATCTAACAGATGTTGGCATTTTCAGGTAAGATTTCAAGGTGCACAGCTGACAGCTAATTAGCAAACAAGCCTGCAAACTGACGCTAGCAGTGATCTTTTCTTGGAAGATGATTGGTTGATAGCTTAATAAGCCAAGCTGCAACATAAGACGAGCCCATGTTTGTAGATAAGGAGGAGGTATTACTGTGGGCAGAATACTGTCTGGCTGATAGTGAGTGTCACCATCAGCCACCATGGTTTTATACACATGCAGTTTAACTGTATGTCTTGACTTTATGATACAAACATGGGGAACCCACATCATTTTGACTGGTTAATGCAAAGATAGGGGGCGCTATCATGAAATATGCAAATATTTAATATAACGTATAAAGTATATAAAGTATAACATATAAGATTAAGGAAGCATGCTGAATGTCCGAAGCATGCTGAATTAAAACACTACTTTTTGCGACAATTAAAATTTCCATTCTGGTCCAGATTATGAGCGTTTTTTTTTTTTTTTTTTTTGGATTGGTGTAGTCCTGCCCATTTTGACACCCTCTTGCTACATATGCAATAAACTGGCATGCAAACATAGCCTTCTGCAGCCATGGAAGCAAGCAAACACATTGGATCAACAGAGATAATATAACATTAGAGTCTACCCAACTTGAAAAGCCTCAGCACATCTCTCTGTGGTCCGTGTGCAGCTGGGTCATCAAGGCAGAGAATATTTGAGACACAGCCGGTGAAGTGTCCAACTTCTGCTGGCCAGAGGCTAGCACAGTCATGTCTACAAGGTAACCCTCAAATTGCAAAAACGTGCACTAACTGCAATCAGTCACACCAGAGGAGCAGATAGGCCACAGCTTCAATATTTTTATTTCAGTAGTTCAACAGTAGTATCTATACAGCTCAATTATGATCGGCAACAGCAATACAATTTTGGGTACCACTTTATAATAATGCATCCTTTATTAAGGGTTTATGAGGATAAAGCTTTATGGATGCTGATGAATCATGAGTTTCTGATTTGTAGATCCACTATAAAGCATCAACTAGGGCAGCTTTGCTAGATTGTGAAAACTCCATTTTGCTGTTTTTTTTTTTTTTTTTTAATACATTTTAAAATGTTTTAGAAATAGAAATCTATGACCTTATATTGACTTTTAATACATTTTGCTAGTACTGATTTTACACTGTGGTTTTGTTCTGTAACCATCTATTTCAACACTAAACTGTTGTTTTTTTTTTGTTTTTTAAATAGATTCAAGAGGAGTTGGATTGAGTCAGTCTTTGAAAATTCAATCCAAAAAAAATAAAAGAGCATCCCCAAACTGGAGAAAAGAAATGTGTGGTTGTTTACTTCAAGAAATTAAGAAGAGCCACTATCAGTGAGTTTGCAGACACTGAATCTGAATTCATTACATCTGGGCTATGACCAAGATGGCACCAGCCAGCCTGCTAATGCGATGCACAGCTATAACGGCATCACACTTTAATTAATGATCATGGTTCTGTCTTTCAGCTTTGTCTAATCCTCAAGAGAATGTCACACACTGTTTCACTTCCCACATGACAAAAGATGCTTAAGTCATCTCACATTACATTTTTTCCCTTTTGTATGACTTAAAGTGTCAGAAATTGACATAATCGGTCCATGTGTAAGCATCTATTAACACTCCTCACTCTGTGTGTATCATTGTGGAGGCCTCGTTCTAGCTGTCTTGGATCCGTGGTCCCTGTTTGCCACCTGCGTCCCAGTATAGCAGGAACATGACAGATAGCACTGCTGTCAGGCCCCGGGGCCCTCTCAATTCATGATAGATACCCTAACACAGACTCTGGCTTGTTGTACCTCCGGTTACCACCACAAACCTGGGGGGGTTTCTAATTAACCTGTGGTTGGAACACGCTCCGACAGGATGTGTTTACCAATGCAAGGTCATTGCGTCCCAGTGGTTCTCTCAACTACACATCACGCTGCAATCACGTGCACACATGCATGCAGGACATATAAAGTACACAGATTTTTGCAGTTTCATAATTTAAGATGATATTTCTTTTACTTTTGGGGATGAATGTTATTTTTATCTATTCTTGGATTCAAAGCTTATCTAATAGCAGCTGTAGATGGTGTAAATGTACCATTCCTGTTTACTTCAAACATATTTTTGTTTGGTTATGTGTTTGAGTCAATGTCTCAAAGGGCTTTACAGAACCACAACAGTAACGGTTCATGACCTACCTCAAGCTCTTGTGAGAAGATGTGGAAAAACTCAACCAGGAAAAAATAAATAAAGTAAGTAGGACGTAAAGAAAATAAATGGAGGTAGCCTCAGGAGAGGCAACCCAAAGACAGACGGGGGTGCAGTAGAATACGTGGGTGGATAAAACAGACAATGTGCAACATGTATTCTTGTCTTAGACAAAGGTAACTGAGAAACAGTGTGCTGAGATGGGTCCAGTGAAAAATGTACATTAAAGCCACAGTTGGTAACTTTATTAAAAATAACTCGTTGTTGTATTTTGTCACTATATCCTGACAGTAGTACATGAGACAGTTAATTAGGTTCCTCTGCCTCTTCTTCGTGGCATTTGCAAGATTCCACCAAGCCCAAAGAAAAACAACCCATCAGACCCGAGGAATAACAACCTGCTGTTGGTGGCATTACAAACATGTGACAAAATTTTACGTGTCGAAACTACTCTTTTTTTTTCTTCTTCTTTTTTCAGCCATGCTCTCGTGACAAAATTGTAAGCCATATTATATAGTTTGTATAAAGCTATTATACAGTATATGTGTAGTCCACAGTTTGGATTATGGATTAGCTGCCCTTCCATGAAAGATGCTAATGATTAGCATTTTACAATATTGTGAAAGAAATTTTGAACATGTTTAATTTATATGCAAATTTGACTATAAAAAGAGTCAAACTTGTTTTAATTAACTCGAGAGTTTAATCTGCATCATGCACAAGAAGAGCCCCAGCCAATAAATCAATTGCAGTCTAATGAAATCCCGCCCCCAGACCCATCAGTTTCCATTGAAGTTATCCTATTCTATTTATTTTCAATTTAAACTTCCCTGATCACTATGTTGAATGTATTTCATTCCTTGTAAAACATTTGAAAATCTGATTTTAAATCTTTTTTTGAATCGTGTTGTTCACATCCATGTTAACTTGCTGGCAGTCTTTTACTGTCTTTTCCTGATGCATTGATGCCTTCCTTGACATGTTCCCGCCACCTAAATCAGTGGAATCAAAACCAACAGCATGTGCACAAGAACAAGCACAATAAGAATACATTATGCAGCTCTGCTGCTGCTTAAAATCTATTGCTGATCTAAAATCTAAAGCTGATTCAATTGGATTATAGTTTAGAGTGATCTCTACACCAACACACCAATATCATGTTTCAACAGGAACAATATACTCTCATGCGTTTCCTATGGGACTGCACAGTGGTGCAGTGGTAAGCACCGTGGTCTCACAGTAAGAGGGTCGCAGGTTGGGGTCCTCCTGTGTGGTGTTAGCATGTTCTCCCCATGTTAGCGTGGGTTCTCTTCCAGGTTCTCCAGCTTCCTCCCACAGTCCAAAGACATGCAGGTTAGGTTAATTGATTACTCTACCCGTACGTGTGAATGTGAGCGTGAATGTCTGTGTCTATGTGCCTTGCTATGGACTGCCAACCTGTCCAGGATGTATCCCGCCTTCACCCAATGTCAGCTGGGATCGGCTCCAGCCCCCCTCCCTGCGACCCCGAAAGCGATAAGCAGTTGCAGATGGATGGATGGATGGATAGGCCATTTTCCTACTAGTATCCAGAAACATTTGTCAATATCCACTTGCCACATGCATACAGTCATTTCAAAATAAACTTCCATCTTCACTGGAAAGAAACTTGGTAAGGATTAGGCAACAAAACTACTTAGGTTTAGGAAAAAATGGTTTGGGTCAAAATGACAACAAAAGTGACGTTACTTAAATACAGAAGTTACGTGACAAATAAATCAGTGTTGATCTGTGGTTTCACACGGGTGATTCGGGTGATTTTTGCTCCACCTATCCATCCCGACCCCTCCCTACTTGGTGTTTGTCGCTTTTTATACTTCCTAATTCAAAATTACGCGGATTACATGCAAATTTATTTTGTGGGATATGCAGTGTATGAGACCAGCCTGACAGGAAACATTCACATTAAGGAAGTAAAGGTACCAATTTATGAGGTCTTTAAACTGCAGTGTGAACAAAGCCTTAGAGACAACAGTTTGTGCGAACACACACACACACACACGCAATCTCACTAAACGTATGCTCAATCATGCATCTCTGTGCTGTCACATACACTTAACAATGCAGCCCATCATTTATTGCAGATTAATCCTCGCTCCATACAGTGTCGGGACCTGCACTTTACCTTGTTTCATCGTCATTAAAGGGAAGAGATTGAAGAGCAAGAGAATGTGTGGGAAGAGCTAGGACAAAAGAGCACGGAGGCGAAGAAATATCCAGTAAATGGTGATATTGCATGGGGAGGCAGGGAAAACTGTGTGAGGTAAAAAACAAAAAACGAATTAACCTCTGACAGATGAAAGCAACAGTGGATAGGGCTGGAATACACAAGGTGAAGACAGACAAAGAGAATGAGATGTTCCGGGTTATATTTTAACACCTTGGTGTTTCAGTAATAGTGTGCTATGTGATGTTAAGGTCGCAGGAACAGAGCGGACTGAGATGGAGAAAAAAAAGGCAGTGTTTGAACCAGGTGTAAAGAGAAACAGGTGGATGGGAATAAAGACGGAGAGGTGAAGAGAGATCGAAGATTCCTCTTTTAATGAACCCTGCAGCGTTGGCGCTCCCCCTTGCCTCTGCTCTTACTGTCAAGATCATGTCCGAGCTGTGCAGAGCAGCGGTGACAGCTGTAGCAGAGCCTACTTTGAAGTCCAGGGTGCAGCAACAGGGTAGATAATGACCCCGCCAATCTCCTCCCACCACCATGTCTGCTCTCCCTGGCCTCTGTGCTGGCCAGAGACGGAGGCCTAATGAGCATACTTTTTCTGAAAAACTTTCACTGAAGGCAAATGCATTAATTCTTGATCCGCTTCCACTCTTTATAGTGCTCAGCCTTCTGACGGAGCGAGGATGAGTCATGGTGAGGAAGAGTCACTAATGCATGTTTCAGAAAAGCAAAAAAAAAAAAAAAGCAGACAAAAGCGGAGGAAACAGGACACAGAAATGGTAAGAGGGATCTGCATCGTTGTTGGGCAACATGACAGAGAGCAAGAGACAAGGCTGAGAAGCCCAAATGACTGCTGATATCGAAGCAAACAAGCGTCTGTCTCCTTCCCAAACAGTTACAGGGGGTGGCTGTGTGCTATCTGGTGTGATTAATTAATGTTTACCTGCTTAAAATCCCAACCCAGGTGCTGCCCAAGGAAAGATGTTGAATGCTTCTTCATTTGGGCTGTCAGGGTTACAAAGAGGAGAGGTAATCCAAATCAGCTCTGCCAAGGACAGCTGCTTCATCACAATTATAACAAGGCGTCTGCCTGCTGCATCCATACCTGCGGCACTTCAAACAGGTCTAGGCTAATCAATGCGCAGCTCTTCCTGCCAGCAGCAGCGGCCTCATTTTTCTCCAGATGTTTGATGTTAACTAAAGTTCCTGCCGTTGTTCCATTAGCAGGATCAGGTTCAATATGGCAAACTGGAACCCTCATAGTGAAATGATTCCTCATAAGAAAAGCTTTGGGGAGATGCATGAAAAGTGAGAAATCAAGTTATTGGTGTCAGAGCTGTGGTTAAATGGTGACAGATAATAGCAATTTTTGTAGGTTTAGACCGAGCTCATTTTTACTCCCATTTCCTCCGGGTGAGGAAAAACATAATTACTGCCTCCACCACAGAGGCAACAATCATTTCATGCTTTTTTTTTCTCTGCAGTTTAAACTGTCTGGCCTGTTAGCATATCTTCAAACAACAGGTTATCACCGTTAATCTGTAGCTTATTTCCACATATTTGAGTCTGTTTTATCTGTGGGAGTTTTTTTCTGTACATATGATGATGAATGGTCTGCTGTTGCCCTGAGAGATCTTTACCTGCAAGACACTGTATATCACATCAAAAGCAAACAAAACACAAACGCACTATCAACTCTACCAGGAATTGTACCGTAGGGTCCATACATCATGCTATTTTAAGGTACACACATTTCAGACAGAGCAAATAAAACTGAGCCCTGAGGGAGGAACCAGTATGAAAAGTCTCAAAACAGCTGCTGCTTTTATGTTCATAGTAACCATTGTTTATCGCCTGCCCAGCATAAATTAACAATCCCCCATTGCTTTTACTTGAATTGTAAGGTTATCTTTTGTGTGAGATACAAGCATGCTATCAAGACAATAATTCAACCATGTGGAAGCCTTGATAGGCAAGGTGATTTTTTTTTTTTACAAACATTATAAAAAAACAAACAAAACACAGACACAAAGACAGGACTTTCAACTAAGTTTGTTTATTTCCAAAAGTGTTATTTTCAAGTTACGTTAATGACATCTATGATGTGTTTACAGTACTTATGTTACATTGTTTACATAGGAATTTACTTAGTTTACATAGTTATTTCAAGTCCAACCATGCTGTTTTTTTCTAAACCTAATTAAGGGATTTTGTTGCCTAAACCCAAGTGCAGCCATTACCGTGTTGTTGTTGTTGTTGCATAACCTAAACAAAAGCACAACTGTTTCACGGTAACAATGGTGATATTTTTAAAATGTTGTGCTATTTTACGTTTTCCATGAGATCGGGTTGAAATATTACTTGGACTGTCAAAGCGATGATAATGCGTTCATGCAAATGTCACTAATATTTAAAGCTAGAGTTAAAATACTGGTATTATATCAAACTAAAAAACCGAAAGAATCTAACCAAAAGGTACCAACCATGTCATACTATTGTGTCGCAAAGGATAAAGGATAAGGTTAAATATGCTCCAAAGTTATGCAAACTTACAGGAAATTTCTGTCATGATCAGTTTCAAAGGGCTCCCTTGACCTCTGACCTCAAGATATGTGAATGAAAATGGATCCTATGGATACCCATGAGTCTTACCTTTACAGACATGAACACTGTATGATAATCACAGGCAGTTTTGAACAAATCAGCAGGCTGACAGCTGTTGTTGCCTAGTGGGCTTGAGTTTGCCACATTACAGCTTAAGCATATTTATGGCAAATGCAGTATCTGTGAGGGTTTCTAGACAATATTTGTCATTGTTTTGTGTTGTTTAGCTGTAAAATGATAAAGTTTCTGACCAGACGCAATGTTGATATCAACTGAGGAAATACCAAACAAGGATAAGTCTTCTTGACTTGACGCAAGTCCTTCTTGAAATTAAAGGGTTTAAGACAACTTTGTAAAAAAAAAAAAAAAAAACAGTTGGTTTAAGTCTCAACATTTTTTTCATTTGTGTGGAGAAAACTAATAAAATTGTAAAGTTTGGATCATTATTCAAGATGTAAACTGCACCAGGATCATGGATGTTTCTCCCAAATTTCATGGCAATCCATAAAACCATTGTTGAGATATTTCGGTCTGGACCAGAGTTGTGGATTGATCGAAGGATGGGTGGACAGTGACATCCTTCTGACATCCTTCCTGACCTTCTGTTCTGTTTGCTAGTAAAAAATCTAATTACATATGTGGTTATAGTATTTAAACTAGAGTACCCTGGTTTAAGTGCTTGTGTCTGCAGCCATTCACCCCTCTGAAGTGTCCTTGAGCAAGACACTTGATCCACACCAGCTCCAGCTGCAACTGCACTCTTGCCTCCTTTTGGAATATATGGTGAAAAGAGAATTTCCCAAAGGGGATCAATGAAGTATCACATTGTTATTATCATCCTCACACACTCCCTGAACACAATGAAACTGCAGCACAGCCTGGGGGGAATAAAGAAAGTGGTTTTAGAGGACGCATACAGCAGCTCCGCAACCATCTCCACCAAGCTTACTTCCTTATCAGTATTTTAATTTGTTGATGTGCAGTTGGACAGACTGCAAAGCCCTCTGGAAAGCCTTCTGCTCCAGTGTTTCCGCACTGCTCAACATATGTGGCAATAGATCAAGCACCTGTTTCTGCCTGTCACATCTGCGCTCAAACCTCTGTGGCTCTTATCTGGCCGACAGTTACAGATGACCATGCATCCGGAGGCCGATGCAGATGATGAACGAGCGAGTCCGCTCTGTGTGTTACTTTCTCGCTCTTTCAGTCTTCAGATGAGCTGTGTGGGGGAGTTATTATTAAACCATGGCATCTCTACAAGCCTGTCCAGTGGTTGAGAACACTCTGCTCTCATTAAATAAACCGAGGAGCATTGCACACGTTTCCCACTCTCGCTTCATTTCCTACACTTTCCTCTTCTTGCACTCGTCTTTGTCATAGTTTTCTTGTTCTCTTATCATTAGCCCTGACATCCATAAAGTGAATACTGGGCTTGGGATCTTCAGAGCTGGCACAGCACCACTTTGCTGTCTTGACAAGAACTCGGAGAGGAGAGCGCAGGGAAAAACATTTACCCATTCTGTTTGCAGCAAAGGGGATGGGCTCCCTGCTCTTGCTCCCTTTGATTGTAATCCTATCTAGGCCAGCACCAGACACTGGAGACTTCATTCCCTGAATCTTCGTTTGCATGGATAAACAGGAGATTGGGTCCAACGGTATATAGAATGCTTTTGCCTTTCAGCTAATTCTGCTGCTATGCATCCTACAAAAACTTCACACAGATAAAAAAGTTGTTTCATTGTTATTTTGTTGTTGCTGTAGGGTGTACTGTTGTTGTAAAGCAGTATGCTTCTACTTCTGCCTGCCAAAATGCTATCTTTAAATAAGTGGTGCTCATAAGTTGTTGTTCTCCCAATGCTACTGGCACAAATGCTCATGAGGGAATGGAATACATCTTTATACACTCTGTTTATACAGTAAAGGCTCGTCGCTACATAGACGCTCCATAAACAAATCAAAGCTTAGGAAAAAAATACAGCAACTCTCCCATTCTCACCCAGGGAGACACAGTTTTGAAATTGGTTTCAGCAGGACAATTTTGCCGATTTCCGCTGTAGTGTATTTGATTTAATTTGTTTGCGTTTTTTTTTTTTTTTGTATTTCAATCAAATCGAAAACCAGAGCAGTGTGAAATGAAAGCATGAATTATTCATAAATATACACTTAAGGATCACAAAGGGCTTCCAAGGCCTGCATACTCAGTAGACTCGCCATTCCTCTCACTATCAGCATTAGAGCCTGTGTACAGCAGCTTGACAAACTACCCTGTAATGGTTCGTTTTCAGGTCAGGTTTCTCTCAAAGTCCAAATATTTTCACCATTGCAGAGCTCAGCGTCAGCGCAGCAGATGCCACAGCATGCATCGGGTTGCTGGTGCATTAAAGCTATATCGAACCTTCTTCCTCCACTCTGCTGTAAAGTCATTTAAAACATAATGAAGAGGAGATGCATGCAAGTCAGTCTTGCACACTGCAAGCACATGATTACTGTTGCGTGGTTCCATCATGCATATGCAGCCCTCATGCATAAGATTTCTCTCTTCAGGCTTCTGTTGAGGAAGTGTCTTCATGAGTGCCACCCCAATGACATGGAGCGTTATGTGACATAGCTCATCACATTTGCCCTACTTAGCATCAGCCTGATTAAGACATAAGTTATATAACATCCTAAAGAGCTCACAGTGACCTAATCTAATCCAGCATCATATCAAAATCCTTTAGAGAAACCGAACTTATGCCTCTGATGACGTCAATATAACAGTTGTGACAAGAACATTTGATGTTTTTTCTTGAAAGCTGTTAATTTCTTCACTATCAATCAATTTCATTTCTTAAATTACACTTAATTTTGGAGTAGGGAATACTGTCAAAGAGCAGCGATCAGAAATAATGATGCTGGAATGTGGGTTTGTTGGGTTTATTGTAGCTCAGGGTTGGTAAGAAGAGTGTGAATTATATGAAGTGTGTACACATGAATATACTGTTATAATGTATTTAAACATTCAAGATCAATGCATAACCTCAACCATCTCATTACAGTCTGCTCAATTTGCATGTTACCATCTATGTACGACCACTTAACATATCCAGATCAAAATGCCATCACCATTTGTAGGATGTGGATTAGTATTTACATATTTTATGCTGATATGAAGTTGTATAGGCTGTGTTCCTTTCCAGGTTTCTTGTCTTTTAACAATCAAATCTCTACAGCCACACTAGTGGCTCAATCTGTGAGGCTGTTAGATATAGTGGTGCTTTGAGCAAAATGCTAATGTTAGCATGCTAACATGCTCACAGTGGTCATGCCAACATGCTTATTCTTTGCAGGTATAAAGTTTATCAAGTTAAGTGTGTACGATTGATTCGCTCGTTAGTATATTTTTCCTGACTGTTGTTTTTGTCTTGAATGGTTTCATTCACAACACGAATACTGCACAGTGAAAAAATGTCTACATTTTTTTTTTTTTTTTTGCAAATTTTTTTTTGCACCATGAATGTAGACATTAATCAATCAAATTTTGTGGCACGGTTGAGTTGCGCAGATATTTATGAAACAACAACACAAAGGCTCCATTAACTGAACCAGGATGCCGAACTTTATTACTCAATTCAACCTTGACAAAGGGAGACCACAATCACACCTTCTGTTCTTACTTTTCACAATAAAAGCCCTAGACGTAATATAAGCTAATATTTCACATTATCCTGTTGTTTAGTCATCATGCCACCAGTGTATAAAAGCCCTTACTCTTCTTCAAAATGTCCAAAAGTGTCCCACAATGCATCTGAAACATGCTACATTCTTCATAATCCCTGAGTGATAGTCCCCTGAACTAAAGATAGGAGAAGAAAAAGTAAATTTCAAAGCTGGGGAGACTTTTAGATGCATTTTAGAGAATACTGAGGCAGTCGAGGAAAGTTTAGTTGAGGGGACTATCATGATCGCTGGAATAAAGAGATGAGGAAAACAGCTCAATAGCATATTGACACAATCATTTAATGTCTGTCAGAGTACAAACAAGCGCAGCCCTTGGGGGCACGCTCCCTGCAGTGGCCCATGTTAAACGGGGTGCCTTGACATTTTCAGTTTCACTTTTAATTTCAAATGCTTTCCATATTATAAGGGAAAACTTTTATAACTTGCTTCCCCTTGACACTAATGTTACTATGTTTTGCTATCCCCTTTGAATCCTATGAATACAATTATTCACCAATGAGCTGCAGTACCTTAACATCCATTGTTTCCAAACATGCTAACCATGCAAAGATACGATGTCCCCTGCAAAACAAAAGCAATTATTCCTACCTGTCAGCCAATGACAATAACTGATGCTAGCTTATCTTGTAGTGGCTATAGCCTAATTAATATTTATATTAACAATGGGGGGCTGCATGGTGGTGCAGTGGTTAGCGCTGCTGCCTCACAGAAAGAGGGTCACAGGTTTGATTGAGGCTCTTCTGTTTGCATGTTCTCCCCGTGTAAGCATGGGTTTTCTCTGGGTACTCCGGCTTCCTCCCACAGTCCAAAGACATGCAGGTTAGGTTAATTGATGATTCTAAATTGCCCATAGATGTGGATGTGAGCGTGAATGGTTGTCTGTCTATATGTTGTCTGTCTCTATGTGCCCTGCGATGGACTGGCGACCTGTCCAGGGTGAACCCTGCCTTCGCCCAATGCCAGCTGGAATTGAGTTGGACACAAAAGGGGGGCATTCATAGCAACAAACCTGCAGAGATTTATCTCCTACAGAGACACATTGCATCTTTCAGCTCATTGTTGAGGGTCTCCAGCCACAATTTTACTGTTCTGTATCACTCTCACCACTCTCATCAGCACTGTTTCAGCTGCAGCAGGCGGCTGTTTTTACAGAAAATCTCTAAAAACCCAGTGTACCTGACATGCTCAGCACCGAACAGCAGATATGCAGTTTGTGACTGGTGGAGCCCTTAGCAACTAAATAGCCAGATATTTCTTTCACAAAACAGATCAAGATGAAAAGAGAATATTCAACATTCACCAGGTAGACAGAAATACAACTTTTAATAAATCATAATGTTGGTTAGTGTCTGTTGTGTAGGTAGCCAGTAAGATGGCCATATCAACCTAAAGGGTGGTAATATGTCAGGGTTATGTTTACAGCTTGTAACAACTGCCCCCAAGTGACCAAAAATCAGTTATTAATGTATTCTTTGGAGTTGAACATATCTCCAGTAGGTTTCACAAATGACCCAATTGAGTTTACAAGCAGGTATGTTTGTTTTGTGCCTGTTAGAGCACCTGCTCTTCCCTTGATCAGAATTGCTCTGTCCTTGTAAATATTACGCTTACTACTCTTTTAAGCTGCATCCCACATAAAGCCCATGATCTGTTTCTTCTTCATTTTTCTTCGATCATTCATTGAGTTTTTTGTGGCGTGTTTTTTTTTTTTTTTTTTTTTTTTTTTTTTTTTTTATCAGGAATGAGGGAAAACCCTGATTGATCCAATGTACAGTGTATGATCAATGTCTCTCTCTGATGTTTTCCTAGACTTGTAAAATCCTTATGACCTTATCATGAAGGTTTTACAGCAGAACAGAAAAACACACATCTTAGTCATAATCAATGAATGGGATTGCCATATGGGTAGTGCTTGTGGCAGCTGTATTATCGATGCAAGGCAGACTAACATTGAATCTTGATTGATTGCTGTAAGTACACATTCATGCTTTTGCAGTAGTTGTCATATTGCTGAGCTGTAAAATATAATACATCATAATATTATCAGTATCTGTGAGTAAGTTGCATTTGCTCATTTTAAGTGTCACCCAGCAAATTCATACATCAAGTGGCACTAAAAAGATAACTGGACCACTGCTACATTATGTCGGTAGTTAGTCACAGGAGGGTATCTAGCTGGAAGCCAGCACATTAGCAGTCCTTCAACTTTGAGACCGGTCATTTAGTATGTTGTTATTGGCATAATGTTTTGTAATAAGTAAAAAGTAATTGTTAAGCAGCATGTTGACCGAGTGTCAGGTCAGACAACCATATCAACCATATTCCATATTAACCTTATCTTACTAACACTGGAAAACAAGTTTTGTCAGTTGGTTCAGTTTACTGTGCATACAGTTCAGGCTGGTCTCACACACTGGTCATAGCTATACCTACAGAAAGAAATAAGATAAGATAAGATATTCCTTTATTAGTCCCACAGTGGGGAAATTTACAATGCACTGTAATTTGTGTATATCTCACAAAATCAACAGTAACATAATTGTGGACCAGGAAATATAGCAAGAGGCGAACACCGTATAAGGAGGAGGTTGGGGTGGATGGGATGACTTTCATCCAGGAAAGCAACGTTCGTGTCCTGTGTGAAACCACAAGTCAATGTAGATTCCTCACGTAACTTACGTACTTAAGTAATGCCACTTCCGGAGTTATTTTATTAAGTTATTTTATTGGCAAGAGAAAAAAAAAATTTTTTTATTTTCCCCCCAGTGGGGAAATTCTTTTTTCTCTTCTCTTTTTCCAACAAATAAATTTTATTTGTTAAATGGAGAAATTTGAGAGGGGGGGGGCCCCCCCCCCACCCCCCCCCAGATTTGGGGGGGTTTCCCTCCCCCCCCGCGCCCCCCCCGTCCCCCCGAGAGAAACACGCACCCCTCCCCCTACCCCTTCCCACTCTCTTTTTTTTGGCAAACCATGATCATTTTCTACACATTAGTATTTTTGTTGCCTAAACCTAAAGAAGTTGATCTTTTTCCTAAACATAACCAAGTAGTCTTGTTGCCTAAAACAGACGTTTATTTTATAAAGACTATATGCATGTAACAAGTGGAAAGTGATATGTGTTGCTGGACATTTGTTGGAAAACAAAGGAAAAGGAGGAATGTCTTTTTTGTAAGATATCATAGAAACCATTGTATGAAAATTAGGGGTGGGCACGATTCCAGTAAAAACCTGAACCCTTCGGTTCGCTAGTCACGGTTTGGTTCATGTTCATTGTTTGGCCAATTGTGTATTTTTTTCATCGTATTTATTGTCACACTAGAAGTCAAGCCCTATGGAAAGAGGCTGGGACACAGGGTAAGGGGTACAACACATACACGCAGTGTAACTGAAGTTGAGGTTGTGCGTTGCCAGATTTTACTGCGCATGTCTCTCAACCTCCACCACTGTGCTTACACTGCCAAAGCTATTAATTCACCAACGCGTGTTAGCTCACCGGCTAACAGCGGTTGGTAAACATGTGAAAGTAAATGACTTTAGTTCCTTCTAGTCAGCAGTGATCAGTGGTTGTGTTCGGGGAGTTTATTGTGAAGGGAGGAACAGCAGCAGTGATGTGGTGATGAGCTGTTATTGACAAGGGTCTGAACTACAGAGCCTCCATGTTATTAATATATTATCCTCATAAAGTTTAGGAGCAACGTATTCTCGGCTACACAAGCTGAAAACTAAAGCTGGCAGTCGGCTCTGTAGTCTGACTGGTTAGGTTAGTTTGTCATGTATCTTAGTAGTAAACTCATCAGCTGGCTGAGACAAAGCAGCTCATCCTCTCTACCAGCAGGACCTGTAGTGGTTCACAGCAGCAGAGGACAGGAGGACAGAGGACAGGAGGACAGAGGACAGGAGGACAGAGGACAGGAGGACAGAGGACAGGAGGACAGGAGGAGCAAGAACTGATACTGACTGATGTTTGTGTTCTTCAGTCTTTATAAACTTCACTCAGGAATATGATTTATTTTATTAATATGTCAGATTGTTTCCAATGAGATATTAATGAATTTATATGATTTTTGCTGTTGTAAACATTATTGTTGCTGCTCTAGACACAACATGTGCCCTAGTTGTATTTAAATATTAAATTTTTATCTGGTTCAGAATTTAAAAACTAGGCTGACATAGGTACAGCTAATATGCACACTTCAATATTTGTTATTTATCACAAGTCGTTATCATCATTGCAATATTGAGCAGTGTTACAGCTCATGGCAGATTTTCCTCATGATGCAGGCCTAGTATGTTACTGTTGTTTAAAAAAGCTCTAATGGTGGCTGATACTGTACTTTTTGTTGTTGATTTGTTTTTATTCATTAATTATTTTCAAATAACACAGTGGCAATTTTCTTTTAGATAAGAAGTCCAGCTATAAGATGTGACAATGAAGAAGTGTTATTAAGTGACAACTAATCTCTGTAGGAGATCTGATTTGTGTGGCATATCATTATGTTAAAAAAAAAACAAAAAAACACACCACTTAACACTTTCATTATAAGTACGTGCTTAGTGCCACTGTTATTTAAGGGCTGTGTGCAGTGTTCTGCCTTAATTAAATTGCATTAACCTTGCGCTGTTGCCAACGCAAGCCTTCAATACCTACACATTTATTCCTGAACTGAAGAATTATTGAAAAAAAAAAGGTCCCTCTAATAATGTGTTGGTTTTGGACCAGTGGTGACTATGGCTACTTGAGCTGATGAGAAATATTTGAGGTAATTGCTGCATGCTTTTGAGAACTGCCTATTTAGTTACAATGTGCTGCTCTATATTATAAGACCTTTTTAAGGATGGTAAAAGCAGTGGTGGCATAAAAGCATTTAATTGCAAGATTAAATTGGAGTCAATTAAATACAATGAGGAGCAGCAGCAGCGCTGCTCTGTTTCTTTCAGTCATTTATCTCGTTTTCTGTTTCAAAACTCAAAAACTCAAAACTGTTTTTCTTCTCTCATCTTCTTGTGTCAGTTACTTCCATTATGAATCACAGAAGCAGCACCAGCTTTACTACATTACAATTGTAATGTAGTTCAACAAAACGACTAGTCCTGTGTCTGAAAGTTTAGACATTTATACATTTAATATTATATATCAACATTGTCACTAATATCTACATTACAATGACAGCACATACAGTATTTATATGACGTCATAGAGACTTAAGTGTTAAATGTGTCCAATTTATGCTACAAAAACTCTTTGATGAGTAGAATAAATCAAAAGCTCATTATGCACAGAGCACTGAACACCGCACTGAGCTGGGAAATGAGTTGTGCCGTTTGCTCACTTGCTGCATGTAAAGTGTAACAATTAGCTGAAAAAAAAAAAATCTGCAGTCGGCACACTGCCTCTTTCTCAGACATAATATGTCCTTGTTTATTCCACCTTGGAGGTGACTGTTCATCAATATTGCTACATTTAAAACATTAATATCACACCTAATAGGCACATCAGTGGAGTGTTTCGGGGAATGAACCTCAGACTTCCTGCTGTGATTCACAGCAATAAAATGATGTGCATCGGGAGCTGTTTCCATGCTGTACTACGGGGAAGGGTGTGTTTTAACTCTTTTTATTCACTCACTTCCTCTTTCCACATAATTTCTAATCTACAAGATTTCACATTTAGGTTCAGTCATTTCAAGAGGTGTGTATTTTATCGTTACCACTTCATTAATTTTGAGGAATTATTTTGGAAAGATTGCTTGAGTGCATTGACTGTTACCTTTAAGAAACCCGACTACATCTCACAAGGTCAGTACAATTTTAGTTTGTGAACAACCATCTGCAGGGATCTTTTTTAGTTTTGTAAGAGATATAAAAAACCTCCATTATTACTATTCAGAAATTGACTTTGGTTGATATTATCAGGGAAACTTGATGTTTCCAAACAGCTGACATCAAGAATTTATAATTTATCCAGTCAGAAGTGTTGGATGGGTTGATTGTGTGTTACTGTCAATCATCTCCTTCACAGCCTACCTGATAAAACACACCTCATATTGCATATATCTATATATATATATATATATATATATATATATATATATATATATATATATAAAACACTACAACTTCCTTAACTAAGTACTAAAGGGTGCAGGAAAGAAATGAGTACTAAAACCCATATGTGAGTTGGCATTTTAGCACTTCTGGTTCCCTCGTCGGAAGCCAGTGGGTTTTTAGTTAGATGCCTGAAATAATTAAGGAATAATATATAGCAAGCCATCCAACATGAAGCAGAGGGCTCTGTCATCGCCTTGAAGTGGTTTATTTCACAATAATTTCCAGCTAGCTGTGCATTATCCCGCTTATTACACAGCTACTTACTTATCCATTCAATAATTTGACACAAAAATGGTCCAGTTCAGATCTGAATATTCAACGAAGTGGTGTAACAAGGTCTGTGGGTAACATAAGCTTAAGATATTTTAACATGTTGTTGTATAATATAAAACATGTCAGTCAATATGACATTCATAAATTTTTAAGCTTTTAAGTGCTAAAAAGTGGATAAGTGAGACAGCTAAACGTCAACACACCGACTCGTTCATTAAAGCCTCATTGTGCATACTCATGTTCATGCGACTGTGAACGTTAGCTTTTTGCTTCTGGTGACTGCATTTACGCTTCAAAAGAAAAAAAAAATCCATCCAAAACTGAACTCCTTTTGTTACTTCTTGTAAAATTTCTGTGCCTCAATGACGTGACTTTAATTTAGCCCGAGAGAAGTGAAGAACCCTGCATAGAAGGATATCAGTGTTTGAATGAGGATGCCTGATTGCTGCTGAAAATATGGCTATCATCTCAAGAGAATTTAAGTGCACCTGGCCCTCCAGTCCTTCCAAGATGCAAGTAAATGACCCTTTTCCACATACGATGGAGGAGCTCGCTCATTGTAAGCAATTTCATTGAAAATGCTGCATAGAAGTATTATGAGACAATTGGGTCTGAGCTGAATCCGGGGAAGCTTATCAGCCGAGCCAAAACGCAGCAGTTCCATTTCGAACATTAATCATTCTGATTATTTCTCAACAAAGAGTTTAGGTTGAAAACGAGGTGGTGTGGTTTGACTCTCATTAGCCAAGGAGAAATGATGTCTGCTCTGGTGGACAAAAAAAAAAAAAGTTCTCTCTTGGTGAACCTGCACTAACGTCTGGGCCATGAAAATTGAGCAACAGCAATCGTCCTCTTGCCAAAAGCCCACATTTGTTCGGCGGCACAGCATTGAGCTGGTGATTTCTGTCCATCTGTTCCCCAACACATCCCAGCATTCGAGCTAATCACCATGACTGCTATCATCAGTGCCGGCCATTTGGGAGGGCTGATCTGCTGAACTCCACACAAAAGCAAGAACATATACTAAGAGTGTCATAGGTGGTATAACTACTCAGCAGGTGGATGGGGTGGAGAGGCTAAAGACATGTACCAACAGCAGCACCACTCCTTCTGTGGGGTCTAATTATGTCTCCTTTCCCCCAGATTGTTGGACAACCAACACAAGCAGATTGGATATTATTGCATTTGTATGAAGGCAAATGAATTTGCTCACATTTCAATATTCATGAATTGAGTAAGGCATATTGGGAATATGCACAAGCACATGTAATGAATGCTGACAGTATTTACCTCATGGAAAGTTGCATAGAGTCAAGGTTTTAGGCTGCTCTGTGGATGGGATTTAAATGGAAATGTGACTGCATTAATTTGAATGTGGAATTTATCTCCACATACAGCTATTTAGGTTTTTCCATCCATATTAGGCCTACTGAGACTTTGCAAAGATTAAATACTAAAATGTATTTTTATTAATTAACTTGAAAGACAATGGATGAAGCTGCAGTTTGTAACCCATCTTTGAATATATGAAGTAGATCACATGTTTTCATGTGTACTATTTTTAGGAAAACCCTTTAAGATACCTTTAAGGAAAAAAAAGAAAATGTCCTTAGGAGAAATAAACTGATCAGTTGCATCTTGCTGTGAGAAAAGCAGATAGTACGGCTCCTACCTCAAATTTCAAAAGGAGTCAGACCATTCAGGTGTCTGAAAAAAAAAAGAAAGGGAAAACCTTTCTTGACAGCCTGGGTCTGATTCCCTTTCAAATATCCTCTGCTTGACAGCACACATTACGCTATTGTTCCTCCCCTTATCTGTCACTCTAATCAGTCCTTCTGTCAAACTTTAATCCCCCTATCTGTCGCAGGATGGCTAAATGGCTTCCTCCCCGCGGGTCTGATGTCATTCCTGCCCTTTAGAAAGAGAACGAAACTTCCAAAATGGAGCTGAAACAGAGAGCACCGTAAACTGTGATTGTGAGTGCTGCTGACATGTCGGAGGCTTGCCGAGCCCTATCGCCTTTCATCTTTTTTCATTTTCATCACAGGCTCCTGTGTGTTGGCTTTTGTAAAGGCCTCTGTACACTGGCTACACTGCCCATTTACAACCATTAGCCAACACTGTCCCACTTTTTGCTAGTATGATCATGACAATAATTAGTCTGTAGCCTGTCAATAATTCAGTCTGTATTTGTTGGCGTTTAGCCTTTCCCATCAACATTTTCACTACATCAAGTTTGTTCTCTCGCTTGCTGCACACTAAGCAAGCACCTGTATTAATGTGGAAGTCTAGCAACAATGTAACAGCAACATAAATAGCATCTATACAATCACAATAACACATTTTCCCCTTAATTTCGTTTTAAGGTGATAATGATCATAAAATATGAAGACATACATTCAAATCTTCTATTTAGGTTTTTGAATAAAGCATGATTAAAAAAATGGCATTGGTCCAGCCCTGATAATAACATATTCAAATCTAGATAATCTTTGTTAATAGAGTTGTTACAAACACAAATTGAACAACAAATATGGTACAATTCAGAACTTCCTCACAGAAATCGTGATCCATGCCATGGCGGGCCAGGTGGGCAAGCTTTAAATCTGAGTGGGCCTGTGCACATCCAGGCCCGTCCATAGATCCACCTCAGAACTAGGGGTTTCTCCACTTGTGTCTTTGAATAATTGGAAAGAAAAAACATTTTGTTTAGGGCTGTCAAAGCGAATGCAGTAATAATAATATTAATAATGCACTTACACAAATTTGTTTTAATGCCACTAATTTCTTTAATACATTAATGCAATTACGCTTAGTCCAGTCAGCACACTGATACGCTGACAGCTGTTGTTGCCTGTTGGGCTGCAGTTTGCCATGTTATGTTTTCAGCATATAGTTTATGCTAAATGCAGTACCTGTGAGAGTTTCTGGACATTTGTCACTGTTTTATGTTGTTAATTGATTTCTAATAGAATATGTATATGTATATATATATATATATATACATAGGTGTGAATGTGAGCGTGAATGGTTGTCTGTCTCTATGTGCCCTGCAATGGACTGGGGACCTGTCCAGGGTGAACCCCGTCTTTGCCTAATGCCAGCTGGGACCCCTAACGGGAAAAGCGGTTGAAGATGGATGGATGGATATATATAGTACAGACCAAAAGTTTGGACACACCTTCTCATTCAATGAGTTTCCTTTCTTTTCATGACTATTGACATTGTAGATTCACACTGAAGGCATCAAAACTATGAATTAACACATGTGGAAATATATACTTAAAAAAATGTGAAACAACTGAAAATATGTCTTATATTCTAATTTCTTCAAAGTAGCCACCTTTTGCTCTGATTACTGCTTCACACACTCTGCATTCTCTTGATGAGCTTCAAGAGGTCGTCACCTGAAATGGTTTTTACTTCACAGGTGAGCCCTGTCAGGTTTAATAAGTGGGACTTCTTGCCTTATAAATGGGGTTGGGACCATCAGTTGTGTTGTGCAGAAGTCAGGTGGATACACAGCTGATAGTCCTACTGAATAGACTGTTAGACTTTGTATTATGGCAAGAAAAAAAGCAGCTAAGTAAAGAAAAACGAGTGGCCATCATTACTACAAAAGGTGGCTACTTTGAAGAAACTAGAATATAAGACATATTTTCAGTTGTTTCACACTTTTTTGTTAAGTACATATTTCCACATGTGTTAATTCATAGTTTTGATGCCTTCAGTGTGAATCTACAATTTTCATAGTCATGAAAATAAAGAAAACTCTTTGAATGAGAAGCTGTGTCCAAACTTTTGGTCTGTACTGTACATTTACAAACACATTTGCCAACTCCCATGTTTATAAGAGTATTAAATATTTGACAGATTTCCCTTTTAAGGTACAGTTTGAACAGACCAAAAAAGTGTGATTAATTTGTAATTAATCACAATTAACTATGGACAATCAAGTGATTAATCACAATTAAATGTTTTAATCGGTTGGCAGCCCTACTTTTGCCTGATAAAACTTTGTTTGGCCTTTTTAACAAAAGATAGACCTGGTTTAATTTTAACATACTCTTGAAAGTCCTTATGCATAACCAGTGAGTTAATGTTTTAAATGTGGAATGCCAATATAGGACAGTTTTACTACAGTGTTTAAAATATTATTATTTTCCAAGGTGCTGCCTGTTTACTTTTGCAAACTGTTATCATAGTGGATTTTATGATACCCTGCTGCCCTCGTGACCCTGAAGAAAATGATCGAAGAAGCATTATTTAAGATTCCAGGTTGGGTTTATTCTGAAAATACTGTCTTCTCTAAGCTAGTTAAGACCCATGGAAGGAAAGTAGATCTGATTTCCATTCACTATCAGTTGGGAATCATTTGTAGAGTTGGAATCCTCTCTGCACAACCACAAGCAGATTCCAGCAGCCTGGCTGTGTGGCCATTAAAGAATCTGGACCTGGATCTGGGTGGTGACAGGTGTGAACACTTGTCATGTCTGGTCCCTGGCTGTAGGCTGTATAATTGAATGTTGGCAGGCTGAAGACATATCCATGAGCTAAGCGACTGGGAGAGCTGGCCTTTCAACCACCCTGTCACCCAGTAGTGAGCTCATTATAGTGTCTCATATGAATACAGTCTTTTTGAGGTGTGTATTACATTTGCACATTTTATTACTGCATGGAGTTCTGTATACATTATAGTAAAATATAATAATTTTTGTGTGAAATATTTGACCTTTTACAAGATTATTGTCACTATTTCTAAACTACACAAAATATTAGCAAAATATTAAAAAAATATTAATTAATAGCCTGGTTGCCATGTTTTTTATAACCTAACCACATATTACAACATGTAATCCATTTTTAAAATAATTTTCATTTCTCTTGAAAATAAATGACAGAACACTGTTACTTTTGAATGATAATTGTTTTGTTTCTACTGATAGAACAGCACTGTCACATGGTTTTTATTAACATTTGTAACGTGTTGTTTAGCTATGTTCTTTATGTACGCATTTTATTTAGTTTGCTTCCTGATTTTAAGCCCAACCACGATGTTTTCCCTTAAACTAAGTGGTTTTCTTGCCCAAACCCAACTCTGGATGTTTGCGTGGCATACAAATGACGTGCAAAACAGCTAAAATGCATACTCATGTGGGTAATGTTGTGGTATTTATACTCCTTCCTGTGAGACCGTGTGTTTATCTGGCTAATACACACTTACAGGTAATGAGATTAGTGTGCAGTTTCATACATATTTGTGTGTGTGTGTGTGTGTGTGTGTGTGTGTGTGTGTGTGTGTGTGTGTGTGTGTGTGTGTCTGCCCTGCAGAGAAAACTTGGCTCATTCTCCGTAATGGTTGGCATTTAAGTTTTAATTAAAAACCCATTAAATTAATGCATTATTGTGTTTTATTTAACGCTAAATTAAATGATACAATTTAAAGTCAGCTAGAGGCAATAAAAACTTGTATCATTAGATCTTCAATGCAATTTGTTTTTTCATTTTTTAATATCTTAAATTACTGCATATATTTGTTTTTTGTCACCCCATTGTCATTTTTCATTTTAATGTTTGTTGGGATGTTATTTTCTACTTTTCTCCCAACTGTGACCTGGTTGGCAGGTGCAATCAGCATATGTTATCCTTCCATCTGGTGCCTGGATAATATCACTGCAATATTGCTTTCCTCTCAGTGATTGCATGTCATCAGTGTCGTGTAGAAACCATCCTTCTCTAGAAAGTTAACTTTTTCATGAAAAAAAAAGATTGATTTAGCCCATCAATCGTTTGGCTCGGCTCCAACATGATGAAACCTTTTCTGCACATGGAAGATAATGTCAGCTGTCAAATGCAATAAAAGAAAATAAACTGCCAAAAATGGGAGATACAGTATCTGGTTTTTGCAGGACACCGGCAATGATGACTGCAGGGCTGTTTGTAATCTTCCACTGTGGACCTTTCAGGCCATTATTCATCAGCACAGTTTTGTGGCTTTAAAGAAATTACAAGTTATTAACTCCGCTCTCAGAGAAATGAATGTGTCTTACTCAGAAACGCTAGGCCTCGAGAAGAGTATTATATAAAAATCACACTTTAATCCTCTTCACTGATACAATCAGCCAAATGGCACACATCTGAAATCTGATGCTGGAATTGGGCTCTCTCCAAAGTACACTCAATGCTCTGGACTTTTCCTCCGACGCCAGCCAGGCAGCTGTGTGTTCTACGCATCGTGCCAGATGCTCTGGGCTCAGCACATGGTGGCCCTGGATAGCACTGGATATGGGGCATTGATTAGGTCTAAGCACACTGCAACATACTAGAGACACATTGCTGGATTTGGATTTAAAAAGCCTTTCCCCCCGCTGAATTTAATCCATATTAGAACATTTCAGTTGTTCGATATGCTCCCTTTGGCCCTGTCCAGTGTCACGAAACTGGGCTGTCCATGGCCTCTGGCAAGCCTGAATTTCTCTGGAGCATGAAAACCAATACAAACATGGAGTGTTTATCATAAAGCTCTTCTCATCAAGCTGTATGGCTAAACTGATAGAGATGAAATGTAATTTTTGATTTATTTGTGGTAAAAGAGGACAAAGAACAAAGGCAGTACAGGAGACCATTTCTATCTAGAAAATAATTTTGACTTACAGCAATCACTATGTGATTTTTTTTTAACTCACACCTTTTCATTTATTTATGTTGTTGTTTTTTGTTCTTGTTTTTATTCTATCTTATTCTGAACTGAATGATACATAAATATATAATAAACTGAATGTGATTATCATAAAGTGGGCATGTCTGTAAAGGGCATTTTCACGTCCAGGGACCCCTTTGAAAATGACTATGCCAGTTTGTCTTTGCCAAATTTAATACAAGTTTGTAGTGTTATTTAGCCTCCTTCCTTCCTTTGAAAGTCCTACTTCTGAGTCAATCAAAATACTAAGTGTCTCATAATTGTGATGTACCATAAGTCATTATCATGCGTAACTTTCCATGTTTTTTTTTTTTTTTTTTTCTAGCAGAAATGGGCTTCCATAGCTTTTTTTACCCTAGAGTGCAAATGAACAGTTTACAGGTGGTTATTTGAAATTTCATGCAAAGCCTAAAAAAAACTTTCTCCTGACAGCTGCGACGGCACACAGAAAATCACGCTGTGTTGTCATGTTATTTGCAATGTCAGTTGCAATAGTTATTTCAAGCTATAAACCATAGCAACCCAGATGAGAGACAGAGGGAAAATGCATACTTTGATATGCTGTCATGTACAGTATCATCAGTCTATTGTTTTCATCTCATCATTTCCAAAAGTTATTTTGTCTTACGGGGTTGACTGACCATTTCCGTGTCCAGTGATCCCTCATCCAGGCTTCAAGTAGTCCTTTTCAGAATGTCTTTATACTAAAATTTGGCCTGTACATGCAGGTTGTGAGAGACACAGCTAATATGGTTAAAAAATGAAGCTTTTTTTGTAAAAATAAAAGCAGTTGGTACGATTAATTTATCATATGAGCAAGTTGGAAAACTGCCATCTGTGGCCAGTTGGTCCTCTGATGGATTATTTGACTGGGCCTACAGGGTGTTTACAGTATTAGGTGTTCGTGATTCATCATCTTCTAATCCATAGTGGCAACTGCTAATGATGCTAAACCGCACAGGTGGATAGGGCAACGTGAGAAAAAATTAAATAACTTCCTGAACAGGCCAATGCAACCACCTTTAAAACCAAATATCATCCAACTGATTTCAGAGACTATTTACTTCAAACCTGTTCAATCTGGACTCAGTCATGCTAAACCATCCAAAAGACATTTTTTTCATTGTTTACCAAGCGATTGGTATAATTTCCTATTGTGTGGGATGCCATTGTGCCATTTTTCTGATTTTAAAAGACATGGAAACTCTGCCCATGTGGCACAAGCCAGCGGTATGCCAGTCAGCTTTATGAGTGTGCCCCAATTTAACATCACTCACTCACGATGATAAGTTCACTGTATATCAGCAAGACTGCCAACTCCTGGCAACTTGCTAAGCAATTAATTTAGAAAAAATACATTTCAGACAGCATTATATAAAATGGCAGCATGCCTGGATTAGACTACATTAATATGCATTTGCCAATTAAGTGAGGAACGTCTCACACAAAAGTTGTCCTGTTTTGTTTTTAAAAATACATTTGTTGTGTAAAAATGAATCATAGCTGTGACCAGAAACAACACACCTTCTGTTTCCCAGTCACGTCTCCAAAAGCAGCTGATTAGACTGTTGTCAGGCTATTAAATAGGTGTTATCAGATATTGGTCGATAGGGGCCTACCAAACCCAATAGTAGGGTTTATCATATTCACAAGGTAGCTCACTCAAAGAAATTATAAAAGAAAACGAAAGTAACCTCTAGTGACCGTAGTATTTATGACAGGGGCAGAAGCAGCAGGCAGGTGCTATAGTATACAGAGTAGAGGTAAGATCGGGCCTAAAAAATCCAGCCCGACCCAACCCAGGCCCGCGGGTATTAAAGCCCGACCCAGCCCGAGCCCGATCAATTAACTTGATTTGCAGGCCCGAGCCCGAAACAAACCCGAAATTTTATATTTTATTTGTGAGGACTCAGGAGGAGGAGGAAAGGGAGGGGATGCGTCAGTCAGACCCGGACAGAGCACTGCTCCGGGAAAAGGGACTGGTTGTGATTTGTGTGATCACATTTGTGACGATGCCTGAGCATAATGATAACAAATTAAAGCTTGTCTTTTGTAACAAATTCTCCCAGTTAAACAAGACTGTAAGATGCATATTCAACAAACATTTATATCTTACCATACAGCGCCTTCTCTGTTTTATCCAAATTATTTATTTTATAACAAGTATTCCTTAGTTTAATATCCATACATCGTTTTAGTCTCTTCATCTTCATCTTCAACGGCTTATCCGGGGTCGGATCGCGGGGGCAACAGCTCCAGCAGGGGACCCCAAACTTCCCTTTCCCGGGCCACATTAACCAGCTCTGACTGGGGGGTCCCGAGGCGTTCCCAGGCCAGTGTGGAGATATAATCTCTCCATCTAGTCCTGGGTCTTTCCCGGGGTCTCCTCCCAGCTGGTCGTGCCTGGAACACCTCCCTAGGGAGGCGCCCAGGATCGTTTTAGTATACATAATATATAAATATATATTTATTAAAAAAAGTTAGTGAGAGAGAAGCCCGGCCCGGCCCGACCCGAACGTAGTAATTGACATTTTGGGCCCGACCCGGCCCGAATTTCGGGCTCGGGCTAAAGATCTTACCTCTAATACAGAGTGTATGGGACACAGTATGGGACACAATACACAGGTCTTTTACTCAGCAGACAGGAGTTTGCACCCCATGTGAAACCAATAATGTGTAGTTGTATCTGTGTTTTATTTAAATTATTTTAATCCAAAACAATGTTTTTCTGTAAACATCAAGTACTTTTTGTTGCCTAAACCCATAGAAGTTGTAGATTTATTGCCTAAACCTCAAGAAGACTTTTTGTGTTCAAAACAAAAGATTTCAGTTAGATTTACAACATTTTACAACAAGCTGCTTTTAAGTTTCACTTTCACAACATAGTAGGTGTAGTAGGCTCCCTAATGACCCACTCCTAGTGTGCTCATAGCAGCTGAAAACATCCATTTGATGGCCTGATAACAGTCAAATTGGCCACCAAAAGGGTGGTTTTATGCTCTTTTTTATGTTTATTTTTTTTTTCAACTCTAATGAACGCTGATGTGACAATATGCCGGCTTTACACTCACGCAAACATCACCTAACCCCATCGACAACTGTTGATGACAACTGTTGATATATTCTGAGGAACCTCACACCTGATGCGAACTGTACATGAGTATACATGAACCATACTCCAGACCACCTTTTTTAGTGGTTTATGGTATGGAGTGTTCACACTAATCAAACAAACTGGATTTTGGGGATAAGTGTGCTCGGATCTTGGCCCGGGTCCCTGATGTGAAAGCACCAATGAAATCATGTCTTTTCCTGCAAACATTAAACTAAGAAAATGTGTGAGCATCTGATGGAGTTTGTGCACCTGAGATTTTCAGCTGAGCAACTACCAGGTATAGTCACAGTTACCTCATGTGAGTTATCCAAAAGCAACAGCAGAGCGTAGAGTATATTAAGTACTTCAGGATTTGTTAGCAGTTTAGTAACCACACAAATATACGTTTAGTACCTTGCATGTTTCCACACTGCAAGGGTTGTATTCTTTAAGGGCTTCCTAAAATCTGACAAGATGTAATCAGTACATTACTTTGCATCAACAGCCATCATCACCTCATCTGTTTCATACTCAACCATCCATAAAAAGATAAGCCCTTTTTTAATGAACACCTGGAAGTTAATCAACACTGCAGGCTCTGATTCATCTAATAAAATCACACCCACAACTACCAATCAACAACATTGCTTTAGTAAATATGCAAATGAACTGTAGAGACTTAGCACCACCACCACTGCACATTTCAATTAGTTTCATTGTCAGTGGTATTACATTTGTCATCATGAATCGCACCATATGCTCACACCACTTAATTCAAGTTGGGGAGAGATTATGAGCAGATGATTTAGCAATTGCACCGCTCCTCCATAGTGATGTGATACTGGCTGATGTGAGGGTGAAATGAAGCCAGGCACTCGAATGAGTTGAGGGCACCGTTTCCCTCCCCTCTGATTGACTAAACATTTAGCTGTGATATAATTGGCTTGGTAACAAAGTGACCATGGGGCGTGAATACATTTGTAACAAGCCCTTTGATCAGACTCAGAGGCACACTGGCGTCTCGGGGCCTCCCTCGACATGGCGGGCTGTCAGCACTGTTTGGTAAGTTGTGAATGGCAAGAATTTCGAGCACAGCAACGATGTGACGGCCTTCTTGCCAGGTATATCAAACATGATCCATTTCCTCCAACGTTGCCCACTGTGACCAACTTGATTACGGATTCATGTTTGAAACAATAAAGCGATTTGTGACATAACTAATTTGACTTTACACACCTGAGATCAGTGGTTTCCAAACTGTAACCCCTTTAATATAACTGATGATGGCTACGTAACATTTTTCTGGAAATTTCATATTATATTCAATGTATAACAATAATAGCACAGATCAGCAGACAAACTATACAATAAAATAGTGAACACGATAACTGCAGGAAGTTTGCGTAAAGCGTGCAATTTGGATGTATTTTGTGCAGGTTATTTCCTGTGGATATTGCATCAGGGATGGGTTTTCTTGTTAGTTTTTTGAACTTTTAATACAAGTTTCTACATATAATGCACATTTAGCGACGATACATACTTGGCCATTGTTCTAATAGCTCTGTGGTTGTTTTAACTGCGTACTTTTCTAATGCAGGATGAAACTGTTAAGCAGAGAGGAAGGCTCTGTGAATATAGCTTATGTTCAGGTCTTCACCTTTCCCTTATCCTGTTTTTATCTTAAATAAAAATCCAAACTTTTAATAGAACAATTTAATTTAGTTTTCTTCACACAAATGAATAAAATCCTGAGATAGGCCAACTGTATATTTCTAAAAACAAGACTCGGTCCAAACCGAGTATATGTCTGGACGTGTGTGATCAGTCTCTGAATTTGTAGCTAGTTAGTGGTCGTGTCTATAATGTTAAATCCAGTAAGTCTTTCTCAAATGTACTGTG
The DNA here is from genome assembly GCA_947000775.1 of Pterois miles. Lineage (NCBI taxonomy): Eukaryota > Metazoa > Chordata > Actinopteri > Perciformes > Scorpaenidae > Pterois > Pterois miles. The sequence continues at coordinate 6,281,232 of CAMQGK010000171.1, read as the reverse complement.
GTAGTATATCACCACATTGTAAAACTATGCATGAAAAATAAGAGAGACCGTAAAAACGTAAACAAAGAACTATTCCCGCCTTTTCGTTTTGAAAGAGCAACAGCCAATGAGGAAACTCCAACACTCGGCCAACCAACTGTGTAATTTCATCACTCACTCAGTCACTCAGTGGCAGACATTCATGTTTATAGGGCTAGCCCTCTGCAGTCCAGACAAAAAGATCTCTTGCATCCCTTCAAATCAAGAAAGCCTCATGAACTTTTGTGAATTTCCCCACTGTGGGACCCATAAAGGAATATCTTATCTTATCTTATCTTAACTGCTGTGAGGTTTTGGTGACCCCCGAGTGTCAGGTTTGGAACCTGTACCTTAGATTCGCAAAGAGGGGAAACCGCTATTGCAATGTAGAGGAACAGACTTAGTAACAACATGGTAATGAAGCATTCACCATTTTAGGGGAATGTAACCATGGTTTGTTTTTTTAAATATCTGATGTGGGGTTTGATTAGATATACTTCACAGCTATGTTTGATTAGATAAGTATTTCAAAAATGAGTAAATCATCCACCACCATGCCAGGTGTTGGTGGGCTTATCCCAGAGGTTAAATTATCACTGGGGTCTATCTGTGGTGCTCTTGCCAAGTGAACTATGGTAGAGGGGAAATCAGGCATCTCCAAACAGCATGGGCGAAACTGTCAACTGCTGCGGTGGGAAAGGCACCGTGCTATCCCCCACCGTCTGGCCCGCTCTATCAGAGACTCACCCTCACTCACCCCACCCCCTCCCACCGCTCTGCAAATCAGCAGATCTGTAACCTGTCTGTGGTGATGAATAGAGGGCGTCTGCAGCCGCTGCTGCCACGCCACAGGCGCAGATGGATGATAGGGGGCTGTTAAAGTGCTTCCTGCACCACAGCGGCCGATGTAGTCAAGGCGAACGGCGACGGCCAACGTTCCTTCTTTATTTCTCTCTTTTTTTTCTAGATGATGTTTGGGCTGCGAGTGGTGATTGGCAAGAGCTGAAACACAGTCAGAGCCGCATCCACGTTCACGTAATTCACTTTTGTGTGGCGCTATATAAAGTAATTGCATAGCTAATTGCAGGGCTAATTGAGAAGTATTCAGAATTAATTATAAACTCTTCTCCCAGATGATAAAAAAATGGGTTCAATTATATACACTTCAAAATCCACCCCTAATCACACCACTTAGCCCCAGTGAGCAGTCAATAAAGAGTAAATGGATGCAGGCAGCTTATCAGTTTTGCCACATTATTCAAAAATTACTACTGCATTTTGTTTATGTGTACACACACTCAATGAAACCTTCTTCCTTAATGCACTTTGAATATGCTAATAGATTTTTTTACAACTAAAAATCTGCCTCCACTTCTTTTGTAATGTTGATTCTTGGAAAAAAAGCTGACCTCCTCACTGCTCTAAATCCAATTGTGCAGCTGTCACAGATATTAGACCCCATAATGACCCTGGGGAGGGATTGGAGCATGAGCAAACATTGGAAAGAACATAAACCATTAGATGCGCTGTTATAGCGTTACAGTGAACTGCATGGTATCCACAGAGAGCTCTGTTACAGCCATGGAGGCATCCAGCAGAGTTAAGCATGTGCTCCAGACTGCACAGTGGCAGTGTTATTGTCATTCGATTAATACAGCAACTGAAAATGCATTTAACTCTTCTGCAACATGGCTATAAATCGCCTGCATCCAGCAGAGGCCAGCTATGAGCCACACATACACACATCTGTAGGAGCCACAGAAAATATCATAAACATATTTATTTTTTACAGCATGGGAGGAGGAAGTAAAATGTCAGAGAAGCAGAACCTTATTTGCACATTCCCTGAAAAAAATTGATGTTGTGCCACAATCCTGTACTCTTGTTTATCGAACATTGTTGACATTTTGGGATGGATTTAAGTGGCCAAAGCTTATTTGCGCCACAGAATTACTGCAGCATTCAATTTTTCTTCCACTTTACTTTACTTCCACTTCTTTGATGCTGTGTTTTTCCTCAATATTTATATGAACCTACAAGGAATGGTGGTACTGCATGGTGAGAATCATGTGTTGGAGAGCATGATATGTTGCAGGGTCCTGGCCTTCCAGAGAAAGTTGCTCAGGTGAAGGTTGACAAGCATTCACCTCGTGGCCAGATGCTGCAGCTTCCGATAAGATACAATATGTGCATATTTTATCCCTTTTGCTGTTCCACACATAATCCTCCAAATTTTGAATCTCTAATCGTTATTAATTACACCAGCGGCATGCGAGAAGCCGGTAAGAATTTTGTTACTGTGTTAAATTGGTGGTTGAATGTGGCTCCACACCTCTTCCTTATTTGTGCAAAAGGGCAGAAACAACATCAGCGCAGCTTGAGCATCAGCCAGCCACCACTGTACTTAAGAAAGTGTTTGCCTGAGGTCTACAAGAATCACAGAGTACATTCTGCTTTCTTTCTGGTGGAAATGAGCAAATATGCACAATGAGAAACCACTGATAACCAATGGAATAATAACAAAAAAAGATGCAGCCTCCTACTGTTGTCTGTGGCTTGAGGGCAGTTCTTCAGCTTTTGCAATGCACTATTAGCTGATGTGCACTCGAGTAGGTAACAGCTCTCATCAGGGTTTTTTTCACAAGGGGTCAGTTGTATCAGGTAAGAGGTGCATTACATACATATGACAGAAAACACTGGAGGAGCAGAAGCTTGTAGAGAGAAGTGGAGCTGAGAAAGAAATAAGTATCTGAGCTGAAGTGGTGGAGAAATTGAGGTTTTTATTCCAGTTACGTAATTATCTCACTCTACAAAATATCTGGCTAAATTTGAAAGAGGAAATGTTTGCTTTTCTGACTTGTCTTTGTTTTGGCTACTTGCAGCACACCAAACTAGACTATGCAACATGATATGCTTTTGTTTGAAGGTGCAGTGAGTAGGCTCTGGCATCTTGCGATGAGGTTGCAGACCAACCAATTAAAACCTCTCTTGTGTGCCAAGTGTGTAGGAAAACTGTGGTGGTGGACGCAAACAACACGAATGGCCCTGTCTAGTTCCAGTCTTTGGTTTGTCCATTCTGGGCTACTGAAGAAAGCCATTGAAGAGGATCCGCTCCAAATGTAGACATAAACTGCTCATCCTTAGATGATGAAAATACAATTCGTATTTTCATGCGGAGGACCCGGGTTCAAATCCCCCATGGACCAAGACCAACTGGTTGCTGGAGAGGTGCCAGTTTACCTCTTGGGCACTGCCGAGGTGCCCCTGAGCAAGGCACCAAACCCCCAACTGCTCTGGCGCTTGTCAGGAGCAGCCCCCTCACTCTACATCTCTCCATTGACATGTATATGTACTGTGTGAACAACAGAGTGTAAAACTGAATTTCCCCACTGTGGGACTAATAAAGAATATCTTCTTCTTCTTCTTCTTCTTCTTATTAAATGTTACACACTGTTCCTTTAAATAAATAATCCCAAGCTACCATTATTAAAAACAAAATTTTTTGCATTCAGGGCTTCACTTTTGTCTATATTTGAATCACAGATTTAAGGAACATTTTGAGAAATATTTTCATTTTTTTTTTTTTTTTTTTTTTTTTGCCAAGAGTCTGATAAGTATGAAGCTAAAAATTAGCTTAGCTTAGCATAAAGACTGGGAACAGAAACTGCTAGTCTGGTACAACTTGTCTTTTATATGTCAGTTTTTAAATTAAATTAAACAAACAAGATATATCATGCAAATTTGTTAGCAGGTAGGTGTTTTATTTTCTTTTGTTTAACAAAGTCACGCTAACTGTTTCCTGTCTTTATCCTAAGCTGAGTAGTTTCCTGGCTGTACCGCCATACTTAGCATACAGATAAGAGTAGTATCAGTCTTCTCATCTAACTCACAGCAAAATGTCAAACTGTTCCTTTAAGTGGAAGACATGATATCGGCTTTGCCCTTGAGGCTCATAATACAAACCGTTCCATTAGAGCTGCCAGGTGTCATTGGGATACTCTGAAGGGCACAGCGACTGTAATCTTCCAGCTCCTGTGTGTCACCAGTTGCACCAGAGTCGCTTCAAGAGGCAATAAGTCATCTATCACATCTATTGAACGCTCTTTGTCACTGGTAGGACTTGGTTCTCTCCACCCAATGACTTTGGCTAGTCCTTTACAATAAGAATACTGAAATATTATCGTGCTTTTTGGTTTGAAAATATGCTTAAGCTTCCATAGCTGCAAAATTTTGCTTGTAGCATCTTCCTTTACTTGATTGTTGAAAATGCCAATATTTGGATTTTATTTGTGCTGGCCTAAACTTTAATATCTGACACCTGAACAGATTCCAAAGCAGTGTTATACGGTATCTGCAGGCAAACCCCTGCTCAGGGAAGTCTGTCCCAAAGCAACTTGACATTTCAGCAAACTAAGCAAAATATCCTCTTTTATTGTTTTGCAAGGAATAAATACTAAGACATCTCTTTGGGTAGAGGTAAGGCTATTTGGGAGGTCCATGCATACATTTTACAAGACACCGGGTGGTGGAGATCAGAAGTCTTGAATTTCCAGTGGGTTTTGTGGGTTTTCTGAGAAATCTCAGCATGTGGCAGAATAATCGTTGAGTAACCGCTATTGATTTTCCATCCTGTCAACCCCCTGCCACTATGGTCATTCTGTGTTACAAGACAGTAGATGTGTTACTTCCTACACCCTTGAAAGTATCACAAGTGCTCAGCAAACTTCCTGGAAAAAAAAGGAAAAAAAAAAGTTAAAAACAGGAAGAAATGGGGCTCAGCTGCCTGACCCGAATGAACTTTACATTGGCAGGCTGACAGCGAAGGAAAACGAGGCCTGTCTTGACGTAACCCGCCGTTCTCTGGGGAGTTCCATCTTCAGGACATCCTGCTCACTTTGATGACAGGCCTCAGAAATCTCCAGCAGTATGTGCAGTACGGTATCACCACGATGAAGGAAAAGTGAGCAAAGAAATAGTACATATGCCCAGCAGTGACCCACCTAATGTCTGGGTTGTTATTCAAATTGTCCTAATGTTAATGCATGTATCAAAAACATTCACCAACTACTTTAAGGAGTAGTTCAACATGTTGTTTATTCAGTTTCTTACCAAGTGATAAATGAGAAGATAGCAGTCTCATCAACCCTGCCTCCTACAAAATTATGTTCCCATACAACTAAACTGCATTCTCAGTTATGTTTCAAGGGAAGCATATATTATGGTTGTAGTTTTAAACAGCTATAAACATATAGTGAACATTGTAAATTGAAATAAAACAACAAAACTTCAACAATTATACTTGGTTAGGTTTAGTAAAAAAAAAAACATAATGGTTATGCTTAACCCTCTGAGACCTGCGGGATCTTGGGCAATCCTGAACGACTTTCCAGTCTTTCAGAGACTACAGCAGGTTCTCTTTTAGCGCTAGATGGTACAGATATCATATGAGACTACAAAAACCAAAGGTATCCATTGGCTTGTCGGGAAGGAGGCTAAATAACACTTCAAAGTTGTGCTAAATTTTGGTGAGGAAAAACTGGCATGGCCAATTTTAAAGGGATCTCTTGACCTCTGACCTCAAAATATGTGGATGAAAATGGGTTTTATGGGTACCCACAAGTCTCCCTTTTACGGACATGCCCACTTTATGATAATCACATGCAGTTTTTGTCATGCAGTATAAATGTGTTATTTTCACCAATTCTAAAAATTATGTGTCTGAATATTTCTGCATACTGGGGTCCCTAAACAGTCTTGAATTACATAAATTAGGTATCACTATAAAGCAGAGATTTTTTTTGCATCCATCATGTCTTTTGATGTTAGTCCCCATAGTAGCCATTTCACTGTTGTGAGACCATTTTTTGAAACTGTAAAGAATGTTGTGACCTCTAGGATAATCACAACCTATGAAAAGCCACAAACTAGAAACATACAGTAGAGCATTCATAGGATGGATGCCTTTCCTAGGTAGATTAACAAAAAGGGGATTTCTGAGCAGTTTACGCTCACCATTTAATTGCCAAAACATGCAATTCTTGCAGAAATCTCAAAATGTCAAACGTTTTAGATACCAAATGCATGGCTTTTTCTATGAAATTCCTCAAGGTCTTGGTGTCTTAATGTAGTGCTTTGGAGGAGTTATGATAAAGATTTTTAAAAAAATGGTTAAATTTAGCACAAAGTCTCTGTAACAAATGGTATCAGCCCAAAAACGGCTGCAACAACATATGAGATAATAATAGAGCATAGGTTTGGCCATCATATACTTCCAGACAAAAACAGTCTATTTCAGGTCTCACTGGTTTAACTGAGGTTGGTGTTCGAGGGCATAGCCTAAAGCTGGGAATGAAAAACATGGCTGACAGTGCTCCACTGTGAATCCAGTTCCAGTGAGTGGTTGTGGGTTAGAGGAAAGGTGAGCAACTGGGACAAAGAAAGGTAAGAGCAGGACATGTAATGTGAACGTGTGGTGCTATAAACAGAGCTGTGTGGTGTGTTGCTTGCTAGAGTGAGGTGAGCTGAACAAGCTTGGTTGGTTTGTTTGGTGGATTGAGCAGCATGATACTGATGGCTTGATGGCTGCATGCTAGATGGCCTGACAATTTGCTGGATCAACATGTTGTTGGCTGATGGTGTTGGACAGATGTGTATGCTTTGTTTCTAGCTAATGGGGTAGCTGCACATTGTCTGATTATCTGGTGGCTCTGGCAGCATGCTGTCATGGCATGCTGTAAAAACATGCTCTTTGGCCTGATCTATGGCTTAGATAGTTTGCTGGTCAGTTTAACAAATCAACCTCTTTTCCCTCAATCAGTGTCAGATTGTTGATGTTTCCATGTTACAAATATTTTGTGCTTTTGTCTTTGCTTTCCTGCCTACCTGAAACCTTAACCGTGGAACCTGTACCTACCTGCCTGTAGGCTTTTGCAAGTTCAACTCTTTTCCATAAACCCCTGAGCTGCTGCTGGCATCTGTTGCATACAGACGACACATCTGTGTTTGAGTCCTATCCTTGCACACACCAGCCTGACAATCTGAGGGTGATTATTTGGGTCTTTCTTGGTGGATTGAGCAGCATGCTGCAGGTGATTGCAGAACAGAAACAGTAAATATCAAAACTGTATCAGCAGATATTCAGCATTGAGCAGATTGGAGGCCAAGTTGTTGGTTTTCTGCATTAATGCACCGGTATGAAACACACATCCACGCATCCGCTCATCCACAACAGTAAATGCATTGAGTAAGTGCACCAGGGTGTGATGTGGCTTAAAGAGTGAAAGAGGCACACCGGGCGTGAAAGAGGGGAGGTGGATGGGTCCAATGTTGGAGTCTGGACTCTGGACTGGACTAGAACTAATGCATCACCACTAGTACTAGTTACTTTCTGTTTAGTGAATATGAAACACAACCTTTTTGCTAAAGATAAGCTGAACAGGCATCCCTCCAGGAATAAGCTATGTCAATATAAAAAATAAGCACTAAAGCACATGAACTGTAATGTATGAAATAAGTATTTTTATTTGATTTCACACACGCACACTAATGCTGCATGCTGTCTCCCGGATTAAATCAAATCAGCAGAGAGACAGAGAGCTCTGGCATGAATGATTGACAGCTGAGTCCAAATCAATTCTTGTTGAAGTCTTGGAACCTTTTCATGCAGCGACGGTTGATTGGACAGCTCAGCTGAGTTATGGAGGTCAGGCAGTTGCTCTAATAAATCCAAGGTCAGAGTCCCGATTCTTAGTGAACACATCCAAATTTTACCCTTCATATCTTACAAAAAGTTTTTCAAGTGAATACTGAATGAAGTCATTCTCTGCAACGAGACTTTAATTGCTACTGTCAGGACTAACTGACATGAGCATGAATCAGATTCTAAAGAATCTGCTGCATTTCTTATACTTTAGCGTGGATCTGTCTTGTTTATATGCATGAAGGTGCCTACAAGTTTGACCTTGTTAAAAGCAGATATTCCCAGCGCAACTAAATGGGCTGCATTGGGCTGCATCAGGAGAGAGTTGAACTCTTGGCAAAACCTGTTTCCTCCTCTATTTAATATTTTACTAGTGTATTTTATTCTCAGAAAACTTAGGCAGTAAGGCTGCATTATTCAAGTAGGTTTCCCTGTTTGTTTTCTAAATTTCTGTCAGCAGTCATTAGTCTTCATTTATTCTCCTCTACTGGTCCCCCAGAGCAAAAGCCCAGGAATCTGCCCCCACAGCATGTGACTCATGGAGCACACAGAGGCCATCGGTGAAGTAAATATCCACTCTTATTTACTGCCAGATCTTTTTTTTTTTTTTTAAACATGGCTGTGTTGACTTGGATGCGCCACACATTAGGTGAATTTCCAGGCAAAGTACAAGTACCTCTTTGGAGAATGTCACCGCATTTGCAGCCAAATCAGTCTATTGTTTGCTCTTATACTTTAAGCCACTAATGTTTGCTATTAGAATTTGCAAAAGGTCATGAAGTGGCACAATCAATTTTGGCATTTTTCTTTTTTTTCCTCCTTTTTTTTGTATTGCTACAGACAAACGATACAGGCTTTTTCATTGTCGACTTATTGACTTTTCGAGGCAGAAAAAGCACAAGTGTAATGAACACTAATAATGACTGTCTTTAATTTAGGTGTCTCACAGCTATGGTAGTCTACTGTACATGCTGGCTCACTGTCATGGCTTATACGAACAGTAACATTTAGGGGGATCTATTGACAGAAATGTGTCATCACCTGAAAATATGAATCATGTTTTCGTTACATTAGAATCAGCTTTTATATCTACGTAGCGTGTCCACATCTCAGAGCCGGCTCAAAACGTTCTCATCCCAGCTCTGCCCCCCATTGAAAGACAATGCCAGTGCTTTCCCAGGTTTACTACAAATGTTTCTAGAACAGGGTTGAATTGAACTGAAATAAAGAGGGCTCTATTTACAGGGGTATACAAATAATATCATTGCATCATAAAGCACAATTGCAACTATTAAAAAAATTTCAAATGTTTTGATTGCAGAAAACAGATCATGAAAAAGTACAAAAAAGGACATTGAGCTGGAGGTAATGAAAGTGAACAGAATTTACATTTCCCAAAGTGTCCAAACCCCATTGTGTGCTGCTAATATATACTCTTAATACTTGTAAGAATAAAGTACTTTGTTCATTCATTTTGAGCTCATCTCCAGCTCATATTCACTTAAGCAGCCTGTCAAACACAATCCAGATCAAATAGCAACACAGTCTTTGGCTGTTTGCCCACTTTTGCTGAAGGGTAATTTAAGCCTGTCATGGCCGATGAGATGCCCCTCGTACCTGTGTGATTCCTTACGAAAAAAAAAAAAAGTCTAAATTAGCCATGTTTACAAATCAAGGGCTGTCAAGGTGATTAATTACCACCTCCGTTCCCAGATAATATCATGTGACATCTGCCCTCTCCCTTCCTCTGAAGTGGTGGCAGAGATCACTCGTCCTCTTGATTAATTAAAAGAGCCCCATGGGTTAACATTTGCAAGCAAACCTTTATAGCCGGGCGGCTTAATTCTTAAACCTGCCCTTGAAACACACACACGCACACACACACACACACACACACACACACACACAAGTCCTGGGAGGATGCAGAAGAAGACAGGGAAAAGATGCAGGGGTTAGGTGTTATGTCAGATTTGACAGTTGACTCCAGGAGCTGCATTAGAGGCAGACAGGGCACAACAGCTAATAATATCACTCTGATCTTCTGGTCCCTGAGGTTTGTATAGAGCATAAAGAAAGGTAAGATAATGACTTCCCCTCTCAAGAGTAGAAATGAAAGATAAGAGGAGGCAATCTGTAAAGGCTGTAATGGCTCATCCCTTTCAGTTGTAATAGCATCATTTTGCTTCTTTGGATCTTTGTATTAATGTTTTGTTTTGTTTTGTTTTTTTCAAGTGGAAAGTACTCAAGTATTTTATGGTACTGATTTTTCATGGGTATTTCCATCTTATCAATACATTTCAAAGATTTTTTTTTTTAATTTCCAGTGTTTACATATCAACTGTCAAATATGCATACTTAATGATTGCCACATGGAAATGTGTATCAAATCACAAGGAAAATGTGATTGTTTCTTGTATAAAAGAATAAAGCACCTTGCATCATTGCAATCCAGAAAACAGAAATAATTTTATTTTAGAAAACACTTGCATCTACGATCAGACCTTTAGGGGTCTCTGTTCCTAATGAAAAATACAACATGTCTACAGTCAAGGGTGTAGGTTTTGATTGAACATTGGGGATGTTCCATCCATCCATCGTCAACCACTTATCCCATTCGGGGTCGCAGGGGGGCTGGAGCCGATCCCAGCTGGCATTGGGCGAAGGCGGGGTTCACCCTGGACAGGTCGCCAGTCCATCGCAGGGCACATAGAGACAGACAACATATAGACAGACAACCATTCATGCTCCACACCTACGGGCAATTTAGAGTAATCAATTAACCTAAACAGCATGTCTTTGGATGGTGGGAGGAAGCCGGAGTACCCGGAGAAAACCCACGCTTACACGGGGAGAACAAACTCCACACATAAGAGCCGCAAGCTGGAATCTAACCTGCGACCCTCTTACTGTGAGGCGACAGCGCTAACCACTACACTACACTAACCACTACACCACTACACCACCGTGCAGCCCACATTGGGGATGTTAAATATGTTAAATGGGAGGTAAGACTGTGCCCGCGCCGGCTCGCAGCCTCTTAAAGACAGTATTGTTGGCTGGGAGTGTCAGAGGGTTTAATAATTATTTTTTAGGGGCACTGAAATGAAATTTAGGTGTGCTTGAGCACCACTAAAAAACAAGACTAAAATCACCAATGCTTGCAACAGCTTGGTTTACGTAAGGAGTTTGAAACAAACTATACAAGCAAATTTGAATTGACTCATTAAAATGCCACAAATAAACAAAATAAAGAAAAAATACTATATAAGGATATTTGCACAGTGTATATAAATTACCCTGCATTTCTTTGTTTTAGGAGAAGATCGTGGTTTGGGATAATATAAAGGACACAAACAGATGTCTCCTGGGTGAAAGTCCTGTTTGATCCATGATCTCCTCCCTACACAGACTTTATTGTTCTTTCTACTGTGTCACCTGACTTCCTCCTTTGCTCCCGTCATAATTGCTACAGCATCTAGAGGTCTGCACCTAGCTTTGTTATCTTGTATTCATACCATGATCAACCATGTGAATAGATGATAACTTCTGAACCTAATAATGGGTGCAGCAGGCCCCTTCTAACCCATATCCATGAGGCTGATAACCACTAATAACGCCTATTCAATTGTCTGATAACATTCAAAGCGGGCACCTTCACATACATAGTAAACCCATGCAGGTGTTTCCCTTTTCTTTACTAATTAGACCTCTACTCAGGACTGTGTGGACATGTCTAAACTGTTCTTGACTGAGTGGTAGAATGGGAGCACTTTTAACTCTCTTTTTTAGTTGTTTAATGATTTATTGTTCACCTTCCTACGGACATTTCTTAGTTTACTCCATAGTGAGCAGTAAATTGAAGCTATTTCAAGCATGCAAGCACAGAGAGCTGTTGCAGAAGTCAGTTGAGGCATGTGTACACAGCCCCCAACTGTAGAGCAGCACAGTCAGTTATTATCCATTAGGTGCTGTTAAACAAGCCAGCAGTTCATATGAACTATAATGATTTATTCGTAAGGCCCCAAATTCACCAAGAACGCTGCATCAGTCACCACCCCCACTTTGGTCCCGATATTAAAAATACAATTACCATATTTCATCACTTATGACAAGTCTTTGAAAGCACTGATAAACCATGACTGCATTATTATTTCCGCTCTGACAAGCAGTCTAATATATTCTACAGCAGTGAATTTCATCTCGTATGTCATGACACACTGCAGTGCATTCTGGTGCCACTAAACACAGCCTCAAAAATGAAGCCAGCTCTTGGTGTAATTCAATCACACATCACAACGCCTGCTTTTAATCCACTACTGTCCCAAAGGACATTATAAGTTTCTAATTTCCCCATTTAAATGTGCAAGCCAAAGCCCAGTGTTTTTCTCTCTGTAATGACCAGTTCTTGTTGGCAAAGTTTGTGTGTACCGAGCAATTTAAAAACCAAAAAGCCCACTAATTTGTGTCATGTAATATAGCAAATACGGGTGGTGTTGGATTTTGAAATAATATTGTTCTTTGCTCACAGGATTAAAGCGTTGTCACAGCTTTGAATATAAACCATTTGCACATCTTAAAATGTAATTAGTCATTAAGATATTTTCTCCGTGTTGCTGTCTCAGCCTTTTGTATGAGGAGGCAGTCTGTTCTATCCTGATAGCGGCTTCATTATGAAAAAGAATACCGTTCTCATATATTAAACACTTTGATGTTTCACATCACCGAGTAGTTTAGCTGCAGGAGCATTTTCCTTTATTTACATGAAAACATATGGTGCTCCAGTTAAATATTTTCACGTTTTTCTACAGAGCACATTATAATTTCAGGACGAATTGTAAAGAGGTGTTTCAAATAAAACCACAATATAGATTGTGCCACGTGTAAACCGTATCATGCTGCACTTAATTATTTAGTTTGATCTCAGGCCTGTTCATAGCTGGTAATACAGCTTATCTTCTTCCAATATTGACGCTCTGTCACGGCCATTGGCAAGGCAGCCTTTAGCATCGTTATGAGACGTGCCGGACTGTCGATTAACTATGATGTAAACCCATCCGTGACAATAGTAAACAATGGAAAGTGTTGTGGTGACATAGTTTAAAGAGAAAGAGAGACACAGGGTGGGTTGAAGGGGAGGTGGACCGGTCCAACAAACACAAGGCTTTCATCCAGAAGATTGCTGTTGATGTCCTGTGCATCACATGTACAATCATGTCCCCTGTTCACAATGTTCAGTTTCATTTTCACTGTATAAAGGTGGTAGTTTTAAGCCCAACCATGTTGGGTTTTATTCCAAACACCTACCTATAATGGTTTTATTGCCTGGACCTAAGTAAGTGAGAATGTTTCGAGCATTAACCATAGACTGTACAGTATATACGTGGACAAAGTCACCTGGACGTCACTCATTGTTTGTGGACTACGGTTCTGAAGCCTCGAGTTCAGGCTTATACATCATTTTCATTATTTCATTCACTTACTTTGTTGTATTTAAGTTGGAAAAATGTTATTCTACTTTATTGTGATTTCATTAATCTATTTTCTTTATTTCACCTTGCTTTACTGCTTTTGCTGTCATTACAGCTTTTTTTATTACATTTTTATTGTTTGCCTGCATTGGTCTCAAATTGTTAATTTTTTTTGTCTTTTCTGTTGTTTTCAGGCACTGCAGTTGTCTGATCTTATTTTCGGCTTGTTTGTCATCTGTGAAGCACTTTGAACTACACTACTAGCCTTTAACAAAAGGTGCTATATGAAGATTAATTGATTGATAAATACACATGCAAAACAAAGACACAGATATGCACACCTACTGCCGGTTTGATGGCCACAAAGAAATTGATTGATGCACAGAAATTGCAAGGCAGCTGTAATTAAGATAAGACTAGATGAGCCAATATTGATCCTCAGAGGGGAAATCCAAGCGTTGCAGCAACACAGCAAAGACAGAAAGAAGTACAGACAAATAGAGAAGAGACAAATAAATAAATTAAGAAATAATAATAATAGGTGTGTACAAGGTAAAGTGATAGTGGTGTGGTTAATAGCAGCAAGTCAGCAGTATGTATGTAAACAGTAGAAACAATACAAATATAGTATATAATGTAGTAAGACAGTATATAACGGTAACATAATATAGTATGATAGAGTACAGTAAAAGGTGCAATGTCGTATAGTAATATAGTATAAAATGATATTGTATAGCATAGCAGTATGACAGAATATAAAATGTAATATGGTAACATATAATTATATAATATAATCAACTGTATAAGTATAGTATAGAATTATGCGGCAGATCAAGAGCATAACTGACAGCTGACATGACAGATTTAAGTCCTCCCAGATAGATAACTAACATTTCCAGGCTCACAGAGTCCATGTTAACTGTCATTTCAGATTTCACATCTGCAGCATAGTCTTGTCCTTTGCCCAGGGCGCCGCAGTATGTTATCATGCTCTGGCATTAAAAAAGAAAATTGGAATAATGTCTCATCCATCCTGTCTTATGCCTCATAAATCATGTTTGGAATTCATTCAGAGGATCATTTTGACTTGAGGACCACTTCACTACCACATGAAGCTTCTTCAGTCTGATTGCCACAATCAAGCAGCTCTGGCTACCTGAGCTCTGAGAGACTCTTAAGACAGGTTTCCTTGTTACATGAGGATGATGAATCAGATCATAAACCAAACACACATGATGTTAAATATGTGATATGCTGCACTGTTATTATTGTACGTGTAGCACTTTGAGAGGTTTAAATTATCACATTCCATCCAGGAGAGATGTTTCTGATAATGAGCACGCGCTAACACCTGTATCTGTAAAAACCTGACATACCATCTGGCAAAACTGCTCCTCGGAATCACATCACCATGCAGACATAATATACAGAAATCATGAATACGTCAATAACTTGATTTTGAAACTGCATTCTGAAAATTCACAGTTGAGAAACTTAAAAGGGCATTAAACAGTGGCCAAGTTGTTGAAAATGTAAAAACAACAATATAAAAGTCTTTGGTATAGAACAGCCACGGTGGAGCTAAATGTTTGTGTCAATAATTGATTGTGTACGCCCTGCACAGAGCTAATCAATATAACGTTCTCTCAAGGCTTGCTGTGTCAGGTAACTGATGACTGACCTGCTTTCCTGAAGCAAATTACAAACTCTTATTTATTATTAATCAACTGATTTCGTTTACTCTCGGTCTCTGGGCTTCTAATGCATCATTGAGCAGGTTTAAAAAATGAACATGGAAGCACAAAATCCCATGAAGAAGGCTATCTATAAATTGATTGCATGTCTTTAATATCAATTACGACATGCTGGATTGGTGCCTCATTAACTGGTTGGATTCTGCAGGGTGAGCCAAAGTATTATTTATAGTAACAGGTCATTCTCTAAATTCCTCCTTCAAACAGTGATTGTCCAGTCAAAGCGTAGTAACCACAAGTAGACACAGGAAGTTTGTTAAGCTTTTGGATTTCTCTACAAGCTGCAGTGGTGTGCATGAGGCTCAAATATGAGACTAGAGAGTTTGTAGGATTATGTATTTTTTTATCACGGTTCTAAAAACTGACTAGTAAAAGTGTAATAAATTAATTAAACTGTGTGTTCATCTGCTCTAGTGTAAGCTGCAATAATTAGCATGCCCGGCTAATCAACACATTCTCACTCCCAACTTGTCTACTACCGCCGCGTGGTCAGTGCCCCTTGGTATCGGACACTGACGCAGAGGGTACCCCTCTTATGTTACTTTTGGATCGACGTGGCAATATTACATTACATACATATTACATTACATGCATAAACTTCCGTTTTCACAAGGCCTATTGAAGGAGGCTGAGACATGGGCGGTCTCAGGTCTTGGGTTATGGGGTATAACACATGCCCGGTGTCACTGAAGCTGTGGTTGTGCATTGCGACCGGCTCAGTTTCGGCGAGTGTGGACCAGATTTTACTGCGCATGTGTTGTACCCCAAAGATATGATGCTGACATGTGACCCAGCCTCTTTCAATAAACCTTGCATTTTCACAGGAAGTAAGGTTTAGGCAGCGCAACCACTTAGAGTTAGAAAACAGTCGTGGGTGACGTGAGCTTCACCGACTAACAACTCACGTGACTGTCAATACTAACGAGTCTTACTTTTAGTATCACACGGAACACAAACACAAGTCTCCAGGTTGAAAGTCTTGCATTTGTTTGACGTATCCACCACAACTTCCGCCCGCCCTGAGCAGACTCTTATGCTATTAATACTACATCAGTTGCTCCAACTGTGGAATAACAGTGCATGGTTTACGTTGTTGAAAGTCACATATGTGCAATTTTCCATGAAAATGGAAAAGCGAAGCAACAGCAGACAAGTGGAGCTGGGTTTAACAGTCAGTTTAATTTTTAGTCTCCCAGACTGCTGATAAGAACAAGTTTAATGAAACTATTAGCATGTAAAGTCATTTTCAGCTCCTATTACCTGCCATTGAAGCACTAAACGCAGGGAATGGTGTGCTACCATGTCAACATGGCCTGCTCCGCTCTCAATGCAGTTTAATGAGACTGACCTTTGACGATGGAGAACCCAACTCGTCCTCAGCATATAAATAGCGATGAACTCTAACCTAAAGATTCAGGATGCCATCAAAGCTTGTCAGCACTTCCCTCCTCGACTATGACTCACCGATCTTATGGAGGCCCATCTATTCGTTTTGACACAATGACAACAGGCTGAGCACATAGTCACTGAAGTCAGACTCCCAGGAGGTTTGTGGTGGCTTTTAGTGTTTTGCTGCAGCGGCAGATCAATGCAGCAGAACTCTCAATATGGCACACCAGCTGAGATGTTGACATCGGGAGCTGTTTTTCTGTCTTGTTTGAGGTTATACTTAACTACTCACCAAAAGGGAATATTGCATGCTTTGAAACTGAGCCAACATTAATGCATCATTGCATAATCAAGTCACTGAAGTGGGTCTCTCATGTTCCTGTGTGTGTGTCAGTTTGCACACTGAAGGATGAGGATCACAACCCTCAGACCACTCCGCCTGCAGGTCCCTTACCTCATGTTCAGACGTCACAGAGTATGTGAAGAACAAGAGGATGAGTGTGTGCACTGCATAATATGAAACATGTAAGAAAAGGAGCAAGTTGCTTATGCATGTAGAAAACCCCATCCAGGAAGATTTCAGTCTAAAGTCAACAGATAAGTAATACAAACACACTCCCCAATATAGGGATTTATGATACTGTTATACTTCTCGCTACCTCCAGGATGTTTTTTAACATTTGTCCTGTTCTGTGCAGTACAAAACTTTATTAACAAGTAAAAACAGAAAATTATACAGCATTTCTATGAATGAAAGTGTCAAAATAAGTTTGGCTGAGGCCCAAATGTTAGTAGCAAAGAGATGAATTTGCAAAATCAATTATTATTATTATGCCAAAAGCAATTCAAAGCCAATTAAAAAGAACTCAGAACCAGTTATGAGCCATCAAAACTGCATCTACACTAAATGACCAAAACTATGTTTAGTATGAGTTTAGTATGTTTAGATTTGGTCTTTCTAAACATTCCAGTTATGTGAAATGTTAATGTTACAATAATGATCTTTTACTGTTTTCTTCCAAATTTGGAGTAGTTGTGCACCAAATGTGTATTAAGTCACAGCTGGAAATAGTCCCCAACAAGTACACTACATACTTCTGTCTGAGTAACATTTACTATAATGTACTGTGGCCTGCTGTTTAAGAACATTAATGAACCATTTTTAAAAATGAAACTATATATTTGTGAGCTGTTTCCAAAGATTTATGTCTTCAGCTGGAAGCAGAGAGCTTCGGGCTGAGTGCCACAAGTTGTGGAAGTCACAAAGACCAAAACCAACTTTTTGTGGTTTCATGGGATGTGTTGACAATAAGAATTTTTTTTTTTTTTAATCACAGCTGTATATCACAGCTAGCACACCAGCTGTGTTTCCTTTCACACATACATGCATTTTTAAGTATCGCATTTGAAAACTGAAAAGAATTTTTATCAAACAACATAAGTATGGAAAAAGTTCCAAACATCACTAAAACACATGACAAACGTCACTAATGTAACTAAAGACACTTGACAAATGTCACTAAAAACATTTGACAAACATCACTAATGTAATTAAAAAATGTGACAAACATATCAAACATCAGTAACGTAACTAAAAGCATGTAACAAACATCACAAAAAAAACATGACAAATGTCATTAACGTCATTGAAAGCGTGTGACAAACGTTAAAAAAACAAACACCGGACAAACCTCACTAATGTAATTAAAAACACTTGACAGACATCAGAATCATAACCAAAAGCATGACAATCATCAATAACATTACTAAAAAATGTGACTAATACATGATAAACGTAATGTACAAAACAAAACACCAGGCTTGAAAACTTGTCTCCTGGTTGAAAGTTTGTTGGACCGATATGCGACCTACCATAAGCTCTTTCTCGCTTTTCATGCTACGTCACTAGATCTTAGCGTAGCATATTTATGCAGTTGATACAGACTACATGGCATACGAATGACACTGCAATAGCAATAAAGATGATCTTATTGCACATTAAATGCCTAGCGCATTATCGTGTCATTCACAGAGGTAAAAATGTTCAAATGCTTTTCATTAAGCAATCTTGTATCCAATACCATATTGCATGTTCTTGACCAATTTGTGTCATTTGCAATACTCTATTTCTTGCTAATGGGATTTCAAGACATTTAAATAAACATTAACCAGATGTCTGGATTATAATAAAGAAGCCATCTATGGTGCAGAGATGTGTAGGTGTAGGCAGACATGCTGACCTCAGAGTCTACACTGTCTATATGACTCAGGGCAGAACAACCTCACATTTCTTCACTGCACACATTGTATAATTGAACTAGACAGCTGAGTAAGGAATGGACCTCTGGAGACCATACTAGCAGTAATCAGGAGGTGTCGGGTTCAGATCCCATGTGGAGTGGAGCAGAGTGGCCCAAAGTGAGAGCTATTATCTGACCTCTCTTCCACAGACGCTCCTGAAAACGATGCCTGAAGGGTGAAACTATCACTGTGGTGGTAAATGCACCATCCTGCTAGTAAAATAATGAATTTTCTCTTAGTGGTTGTGACAACTTTATGCACTGCTATTTGTTGGCAAGAGGTGACAAACAGGACAAAGAGCAGTCGTGTGGTTTTATGCTCTCCAGGACAAGAGGGACACACCATGGGGGTACTTACCGACCACTGGAGGCCGTCTGATAGAAGGCAGGCCTGAGTGTGATGTGATGACACCTCTCAGCCACCAGTCTCTATTTTTCCTTGTCTTTGTGATTACATCGCTGGATGTTTTCCCTCCCTGCCTCTGTCTGTGTCCAAGCTGCCTTTCTAATTCTTGTCTCATAGTCACAATGTTTCAAAGCCTGTCAGGAAGACAAGAAGACTGGGAGGTGGTGGGGAAAGGGGGTGTCGGGAGGCTGCTGATGGTGGATGTGTGGATCTCAGCTTCACACCAGTTCTCTCACTTTCAGGTTATTTAACGTAACTCATGTGACTTCACCCTGTAGTTGAATTTAGAGTAACAATACATTCACTTTTTTTGAGTTAGTGAATTACATGTACAGTCACTTTATTACACTATCTATTGATCCTGGTCCCATTTTGTGGTGTACAAGAGTGCCACATATATATATAAATATTTTTTCACATAAATACTTGGAAATTAAAGAGTCAATATGGCAATTTCTCTCCAGCCATTCTCATATTGCAGAGGCGATATGGACTTTATAGCATGAAAATGTAATTTACGACAGTCACAGTGTCACAACAGGAGCCGTGTGTCAATATTTGACCGGAGACAGCTGCACTTTCTGTCTGCTTAGCATTCTCATTGATGGATTGAAAGGAGGGGGAAGTATTAACTGCAGAGACCTCAAGTTGTGACTTGCATAATAACACGAGCACATCCGACAAATAGACACGCAGCTGGTTTATTAAAATTCATAAAGCATGCATATCTTCTCAATTTAAACTTTTGTAAAGTCTGGGTGGAGGTGAGTGAAGCGTTTGTATCTCTGTGAATAGAGTTCAGCTCCACTTGCAAGGTCCTGATGTTCTTACATCCTTATAGAAAGGCTGCTGGAGCTCTTTGCCAGGCCTCTGGGTGAAAATATGCTATCTCTGAAAAATGTGTTTAATTATAGATGTTGATGGCTGCCAAACTTAGTCCTATTGATGGTTAGGAATGTTTGATAATCTCACAAAAAAGATACACAAGGCCTTTCCAAAATAAGTTTCAAAATAATTTTAGAAAATCACTTCTAACTGCAACGTTACATGTCAATTATTATCTATGTTCATGACATCTTTCACTTGGCTCAATCAGTTGCATAAACCATGAAACCCTCAAAGTCACCTGGAGGAAATACTAGACCTCCAGATTAAATGTCAAAATACTTTCTCATATGATGCCACAACTGACAGGACATCACTTGTCTGTGCCTTCCAAAACCATTACGAATCAAATCAGAAAGTAAATCAAGTTAAGGTTTGGTTAGGTTTCAGCACAAAAGGACTTGAATAGGTTCATGGAAAAAAAAAAACAAAAAAAACAAACAAGACTTTGAACCAGGAGACTGGTTCAGTCAGTCAGTCTTTAGTCATTTACTCATCTGTATCATCAATCCCATTAGTCATTAGTCAGTAAAGTTAACATCAACCCTGACTGTTTCATAACTAAAAAATAAAAGTTTATTTTGAAAGGGTACTCTGCATGTACAGACCATTTATTGACACTGGTTCATCCAAAAGTAAAGCAAAAGGGGCACTCCGTGCGTAATGGTCTCTGATGGCAAGGGGCACTGTCCAAGTGGTGGTGGTTTGTCAAATTGGGAGTGAGTTGGTCATGGATACTGCGAAACAAACAGCGTTCTCATATCTCAAAGTCTGACATATTGTTGACCCATCCATCTACCCCGACCTCTGGTCGTTGTCACTCTAAAGGCGGTTTACGCACCGGGGGCATGACGAAAATACCTGTCTCAGCTTTCATTGTGGTAGGTAAGAATGGATGGAGTCAATCTGGTTTGTGCTGCATTTGTCAAGGTTGAAAGAAGTAATAAAGTTTGCCGTCCTGGTTCAGACTATGGAGCCTTTGTGTTGGTGTTTCACAGAAGCAACTCAACTCGTTCCACACGACACAACTGAATGATGCCTTTATTCACAGTGCAAAGCTGCAAACTGCCAGTGTGTAACAGCCTTAAATCGGTGTGACCTGACTTCCTCTTTTGCCCCTGTCATAATTCCCGTGGCCACAAGAGGGCTTCATCACTTAAATGTGAACAGATTTTGGGAACCTTCGCCTTTGAAGGGCAGTGTCATTTCTACCCAGTTTTTGTTTCTTTTGACAGATAAGTGTCCTGTCTAATGATGTCATCAGGGTTATCCAACTAGTACCATAACAAGTAAACTTATGTTCATGTGGAAAACTGGTGGTATGTCCCTTTAATTATAAAATCCAATCACTGAGGTGCCTCATTTTGCCTCAAGATGTGCATAAGGAATGGCGTGTACATTATTCTGAGGTCTGTCACTCCGGGTGTTATTAAAACTGTCTCCTCTGAAACAAGGACTGTGATTAGTGTCCAGGCTGCCGAGGAGCTCATTTGCTCCTTAACACCCACCGTCATTAAACCCCAGTGCCCAGTAAAGCGATTATTCAGCGATAAAGTTTTAATTGTGCCATTGTCTGTGAAGGAGGTGGCGGGTGGATAATTAGGAGTCCTGGGGAGAGCACAGAGGGGCAGGGCGTGCAACGACGTGTCACACTAAAGAAGAGAAACTTCAGCTGAATTCGACATTAGTGAATGATAATAATGATAATGGAGTATTCTTTTGAACAGCGCTTGTTCTCTCTGAGTTTTTGTTGTTCGATGATATTTTATTATTTTAATTTTTATTTTACTATTTAATCAAGGACCAATGTGTGTTTTAGACCTTTTTCAGCTGTTATCCACTTCTTTATTTGAGGCTTATACTGTTTTTTTTTCTTTTTTTTATATGAGTGTAAATTTAACACCTTTTGGGGTTTTGGACTGAACCAGCAATTTTAAAACATTACCTCACTACAAAGCTAACATGATAATAATGGGTATTGTTTTACCACCACTAATTTCTTTCACACATTAACACAATCAGTCTTTCGGAGGTTGTAGCGGGCTCGGTTTTAAAGTTAGAGTGAAGATGCCAACAACAAATGAAACTATGACACCGAAGGAATCCATTGGTACCAACCATGTCACACTAGCTTGTTGAGATGGAAACTAAATAATGCTTACGCTACATTTGGCAAAAAAAACTGATTCTCAAAGGGGTCCCTTGACCTCTGACCTCAACATATGTGAATGAATATGGGTTCTATGGGTACCCACGAGTCTCCCCTTTACAGACATGCCCATTTAATGATAATCACATGCAGTTTGGTGCAAATCATAGTCAAGTCAGCACACTGACAGCTGTTGTTGCCTGTTGGGCTTCAGTTTGCCATGTCATGATTTGAGCATATTTACCTGTGAGGATTTCTGGACAATATTTGTCATTGTTTGGTACTGTTAATTGATTTCCAATAACACATGCATATACAGTGTACTGTACATACATATACAGTATATCAAGCAAGTATTTTTGAATACTCCCATGTATGCTATTTTTGTTAAACTTCTCATTAATACTTTAAGATGATACAATGAGCAACCTTCCACAACATTATGAGATTCCTACTCTGATACCCAGCACAAGGATAAACCACCAGCACACTCCTTTCTGAATACTAATTTTCTATCCTTTCATGTAAAGAAAGACTGAACTGGTCTTCTTAACTCTGTGACCTAGCAGATATAAATAAAACTCAACAGCTACTCTGATCGGATTCCCTTTGAACTTGCGTCCTTTGGTGATACTGGTGATGATGATGCTTTATCTTGTTACATTCGCACAGAAGTTTTACACATTAAAGTTGTGAACTGTTTTACACCCTGTCAGGCTCCCATTACACCTGCACAGGAAGAACAGACATGCTTGTCTGTTTCTTGCAAACAAAAGGACACATCTGATTACTTTGTCTAGAGTTACAGTGTTGGTGAGATCTTACCCCCTGCGAGCCATCTTGACATCCTCATTATCTTGCACTGTGTGTGATTCCCCTTTACACTTATTTACTCTCCTTTTTTTTCCTCTGCCTGTGTATTCTTGTTCCGCCTCTCACCCACTTCTCTTATTTTTAAAGGGATGGGACCAAGCTCCCTGCTCTGGCATCAGTACAGACATGCAGTCTTGGCGTCTCTCTCTAAAAGATTTGGCTAATGTAAAATCAACTTAGAAATAATTTATTGAGCTCTCAGTTGGGGTTTAGCATTTTGGCAGTGTAAACATTGTGTTTTTCTTTTAGGATATAAAAGACAGTTTTACAGTACACTAAACAGCAGGAAAACATTGTGATAAACTACTCTACTTTCATAACCCCCACCCAGGTTGGATCTCAGGTGCTTCAAGTTTTGGCTTGAGCCCACAGGATTTCTTTACCCATTAAAAGGTGGACTGGTTTAAAACAAAAACAAAATTAACGGTGTATAATTTATTAGGATGCCCAAAAGCAGCAACATTACCATAGATACACATCCTGACATGGCTTTAAGCCACCATGGAAAGGAGATTTTTTTTTCTTACATTACTAAGCCTCTGACAATGTGTTGTTTTTTCTCCATCAATTAGGGTTTCTGGTTTCTGGTCTATTGAAGCCATCGTACTTTGTAGATCCGGTGGCCACAAGATCTTATAAAATGAACAGAGCCAGAGCAAAAAAAAAAAAAAAAAAGAGGCACAGTGAGGAGAGGTCATTCTGTGTCCTCGCTTGTATAATTTATTTTAATGACAGTCCATTTTTGTACCATTAAGTGGCTACTGTGTCCTAACCTGTGCTGTACAATTAAGGCTCATCTGGTTGGTTGTTACCAGTTTTCATTAAAAACATTTTTTTTAAAAGAGATAAAAGGTAAGTATCCAGTGTTTCAAACACAAGATGGCTAATGCTTGTGTTGCTGTGACATGAATCTCTTGCTGTTTTGTATGTCAAGCAAAGCAATGAGGTTGGGCTGAACAACTGTACTCTACTGCCCAAATACACAACTTTACCAGAAAGATGACTGGTCAGAAAATGGTCCTATAGATTTTTGTAATGGTCATTTGTATTAGTTTTTGGAAGGCACTGAAATGTGTCATCATTTTGCTAATTGTGGTGGGCATACTGGGCATTTTTGGAAAGAAATGATAACATGTTTTGTCCTTTTGTCCTTTATTAAATTGAAGGACTTGTTGGCTTTCACACATTAACATCATGGCCGCACAAGATAAAAAGTCAAAGAGATCACCTAAGTCCGTAGAATTGTCTGGGAGCCATGAAGGCCTGCAGCCTGTACAAGCTTTTGCGCTGATAAATAAATAAATAAATGAAAAATTAGACCTTCTGTTGGTGCTAGATAAGAAGTCATGAGGTCACCAAAGTCATTAGGAAAAATCCTTCGTGAACCATGAATATTTGTATCATATTTCACGGCTGGTTGGTCTGGACAAAAGTGGTAGACCAACCAACCAACTGAGGGCACTGCCATCCCTAGAGCTAGTGTCGTTAGCGGCAGCGGTTCTCATTCTCAGGGTGTCAAATACTGATGCTTTGTCTTCAGCAATTAATACTGCTGCACAAGGCACCCTTTCACAGCAGTACGAGACAAAGTGGGCTTTCCATTAACTGCAATGTGAACCCATCCACGTTAATATTAAATGCTCAGGAAAAGTGCTGTGGTGACGTAGTTTGAAAAGCGAAAGAGACACACAGGGCAGGTGGGAGGGGTGGTGGTTGGGTCCAACAAACACAAAGCTTTCATCCAGGAGACTGCTGTTCATGTCCCGTGCGTTACTTTTGACTTTCACTGGACAATCAGCTGTTGGTTTGTGTCCTGTGTTCAGAACGTCAAATCACATTGGCAAGCCCCAACAACGTTATGTTTTCCGAAACCTAATTAGATGGATTTGTTGCATAAACATAAGCATGTGTTTTGGATTTTTTTTTCACAATGTTAATCATGCATTTTCCACGATGGAAAAGTGGCATGTTTAGTGCAATGGAAAAAAGTGATGCAGAGGAGTCTGATAAAGCGTCAGTATGTGATGAGTTGAGAGGAGAATCTGTTGGTGTAATTGACACTGTCAGGATTACAATCAGAGACGCTTTATTGCCAGGCAGATTTGCACATAAAAGGAATATGACTCTGTAATTTGGTGCATAACAATAAACACAATGCAAAAGTATTAAAAGTCATACTATAAAATAAAAATAACAACATTTACAATACAATATAAAACTTACAGCCGCAAGCAGCAATGAATGGGCCCTCACACCTTCTTGTGCATCAGGACTACTGAAGGGACGCCGATTGACGTGGCCAGGCACAATGAAACAAACTCTGCTGAGTGCAGTGAAGCCTGCCACAAGAGTCTGCGACAAAACATTCAGGAATTGCTATAATGTAGGGGGCGGAGAACGTCGTCAGGAATAAAAGTGAGTCCATTTGTCAAACAATAATCTATGACAAACAGTTCAGGGGTTATCACTGAAACAGGCACTCTGCTGAGTGCAATGTCGCCTCTCACAAGACTCTTTTCGAGCACCTTAAGGCCCTCAAAAATGCAATTAACTTTTAAGAAAATGCAAAAAGAATTCCTACAGTTTCAGTAGGACTTTTACTACTTAAAAATACAAGTATACGTAAAAGAAAAAAAAACGATTATTGAAGGTTATTGTCAATTATCTAGTATGTATCCCTATTAAAGTAGGCTTGCACTCAATAACTCAATAAAGAAGAAAACATGTGCCATGACATGATTATGGCTCAGTATGTCACCTTATCTGGCACATGTCTACTGTTTACTGGGATATTTTCTCATTATTGGCTATTATTGCTATGGGATGAGGGTGTTTTATTGACCATCTTCACTTCTGCTCCCAGAGTTGATGAAGTAATCAATTGTTCAAGAGGAGAAGCTGAGATCTGCACTGCAATGTGCACCATCTAATATGTAATGTCCCAACATGTTAGGACAGACTGATGTGTAATGCAGATACTGTCCTCAAACCCTGTGATTGCTAATTTCACATCTATCAGTATAGCTTCAGACTGTGTCATGCTCCCTAGAGAAATTACCAGTGATTGATCTATTCTATTTAATTCTTTTTTTTTTTTTTAGTTTCTCAATTTTCTACATACTAATGATCTGGATGCATTTTCCCTCCAGTCTTCCCTCCGGGCAAAAGGAAACAACCAACTGCAGTTTCAATTCTGAAATTAATTTTCAGTTAGACAAGTGTTGCTGCCTCTTGACATGACAAGGTAGGGGGTTTGATAACTTGTAATTGACCTTGCTGTTGTAGCATACTTCAGGTAAGGGGTAAATTCAAGTGGGCTGTAGTGTCTCCATACAGAGCCTGCTGGCATTTGCAAAGTATTTGGTGCTTTTAAATGAGGTGCTTGTGTTGGTGCTGCAGACACTTTTGGCTGAAAAATCTACACTTTTGTAAAACATATGTTTAGCTTTGAAAATAACATCTTGTACAAATCCATCTCTGACCTTTCAGAAATGCAGTTTTATCAGTAACAGTGTGGCCAAAAAGAACAGATGAGATAATACCCCCTTCTGATTGATACAGTGATATCATTGATATGAAATAGGCTAATCCTGGCTTTAAATTACCAGCAGTTCAGTGTTCTCATACATAATGCATTATGCAAATGCTTGTGATATAAATATCTTAATCATGTATGTCCTAAATAATGTGTCACTGCAGGCTTCAAAGCAGCTACCTCCTCGTTACAAGATATCCCTGCCCCTGCACCTGTTTTGATATTTCATAATTTTTAGCATCTTTCATGAGTTGAGCAGTTTTGACTACTTGGATACACGAGGTAAAATCAGAACATACTGCTGTAGTTGTTGTAGTTTTTGCTGAAAAGACATGTCAAGTCTTCTAAGATGCAGCAGCAATATGTTCATAACCAGTGGTGGAAGAGGTACTCATCATTTATTTAAACCAGCAATAACTGAATTTTTTTCCCTCTTGCGGACAGTGGAACACAACATTGACATATCATCAACTTTTAAGTTGATATGCGGAACCTGTTAGCAAACAGATGCTGATCTACACATCCAAAAGTTACACAGCAACATTATCATGCATTTGTACCCGTGTTTCTGTTCACCTGATGAATACATTCACTTGTTTGCTCTGTTTTTGGTCTCCACCATCTTTTGAAGGGAATATCTAGCTGTTTATCTGCTAAGTGCTCCACTACATTCATCAGCTGGTCACTAACGGTGTCTGTCTGCTCTTTAGTTCTGGGCAGGCAGCACCCTCTGGTTCTGAAAACTGAAGCCAATGCAGAAGTGTCTTAAACTTGCATTATTTCTATTATCCAGCAGTGGTCGACTCCTCTGGTTACAAAAAGAAATCCAATTCTATAGACGTCTATGATAAATGACCCTCCTTCTCACTTGATTTATTACCTTGGTGAAAAAAAAAGTCAAAGTAAAGGTCTCAAGTCTTCTTCAGCACAGCATAATGTCCATTTAGTATTAAGAGTCAAATAGATCATAAAGCAGGGTATGATTTAGGGCGTGTCTCCCTGTGATTGACAGGTTGCTACCACTTGCATTTTTGTCTCACAACTGCCTTTCACTGTGTATTTTCAGTTCATGAAAACTGCAACATTTTGGGTGACTAACAGTATCTTGTTCCATGTTCGGTTGTGCTTAGCTCCACCCTTTCGTGTTGCTTCTGTTTCCAAACAACTGAGAGGGTGATGGTCAAAATTTTGAACTCGAGGCTCCATAACTGTAGTCTACAAGCCAGTGGAGGATGTCATGGTAACTACGTCCACTTCTTATATACAGTCTATGGTGCTGAGCAACGACAGCGGTAAGAGTGAGCAGCTAAACAATGAAGTGAAACTTTCTGTGAAGCTCCATAAAGCTGAGGGGAGGTGCAGATTCAGTTGAAAATGTTCTGTAGGTTCATCGCTACTAGCGACTTCTTACATATTGTACAATAATTTCCCCCTGAAATATGGTGGAGCAGAAACATACATATACATAAAATGTAAATACTTAGTAGCCTACCAAAGAATTGTACTTGACTAAATGCATTTACTGTCATGGAACGTGTGTAACATTTCACATGATCTATTAGCAGAAATGGATTATAATATTTTTAACTATGATTTTATTTGAGTATAATCACCTGAAACTAAGAATTGTTGTGTTTTCGTAAGTTTAGAATCAGCCCTTCATATCTTCATGGAGAGTGGGTCCTCTTCACAGAGTCCTCCATGTTGCTCTGCCATGTTTCTATGGTCGCCTAGAACGGACAGACCAAACACTGGCTCTAGAAAGAGCCTTTCTTATTTTTAGATTCCCTGAAGGCCAAAACCGTGGTACTGCCAGCCACTCATTATGGTAAGGATGACCTCTGAGCAAGGCGAACAGCGTTTCCATGGTTTTGCATTCAACGCCTCATGTTATTCCAGCCTTGGAAAAGGAGGAGTGAGTGGAGGGGTACTTGGTTGCAATCTACAACCACACCACTAATGCTGCAAACATTAAGCTGAGTGCTGTATCTGGAGAGGTCTACCCATCGGGTGGACCATGCTGTGTGGGCTTTTTGGATGAATCTACATAGCAACTGCTTTATCTGGCAGGAATGACCTTGTTGAGTTTCGGCATTGATCAGCACATCGACTCATCCACTCCGATAACTCTGAAACCCATTTATCATAGGCAAGGTTTTAGCCTGCTGCGGCTACATTTACTGGCAGAAAATCAATCTGTTCTTATCAGTTAATACACTGACAGGTCATGGCAGGAATATGTGAACATGTACAGTACAAGCCGAAGCTCTGATTAGAAAAGATGGAAATGTGCAGTAATGGAGAAGGGGGGAAAAAATGAGAGGGGAGAAGTCAAATCAGAAAGACACATTACACCACTAATTCTCCATCATACATCATTCTTATACTCGGTTGAAGAAATGTTGAATATATGTTGAAAAATTCTCACTTGCTGCCTTTCACTGCCGGGAAAACAACACAAAATTTTAATTTTTCTTTTTGCTTCCTCAGATACTCATGGGAGAAGAGTGGAAGTGTAGCTGTGGTGCATAGCTGCACACATTGTGCAAAGCAGGACTTGCATACAATGGCTACATCTGCACGTAAGGGATTCGTTGTGATTTGCATACTGTAATGCAGTCTCAGCCAGTGTCTGAGCCCAGCACACACACTCTCACACAGTCAACAAATGTTGCCGTAGGAGTTGACTTGTTGTAAACCGAGAATTTCCCACAAGGCTTGCACATTTATGTACTATAATGAAGCAATCCCTTAATGGCCAAACCGGGTGTTTGCAGGTGGGATTATGTTGTGTGTGTGTGTGTGTGTGTGTGTTTAAGGTAAACAGGAGGAGCAGGAGACAGAGAGGCTTTTTCATTCATCTTGTGGATGTATCTGGTTTTGGCTGGATTAAGTAGTCTCTTAATTACATGGTCTGTTTGTTGTGGGGGAATAAATACCAAGCAGCAGAATTGTGCTTGGCGTCTTAGAACAAAGCCCATGTAACAACGTGTCATTTGCAATCACAGCTTACAGCACTCCGAGAGACAAAGTCAATACCTCCTAATGGACACAGGAAATCTGTAACCTGTCCCGTTGTCTGGGCCAGAATGCTTCCTCGGTCCAACTGTGACGGCACTATTTATTCACCGAAGCTCATCAGCTGCATTATGACTGAGGGTTTGTTTAACCGAGCCTCAGTCTCAGATTGATGCAGAGGTTTTGGCGAGTAGTGTAATTGCAGTCAGTACTAACACTAAATGATGGTGTGTGCAACACGGACTTTACCCCCTCTTAAACAATAATCGTTGTTGTGCACAAATGTGGAAATTTGCTTTTGGCTTCACAGGTTGGTTAAAACACACCAGAGTACATCACAATACATACAATGAATAGCAACATATGCACAGTACAGACAATATTAATTAAGGAAATGTCTTGCATTTGGTATGAAAGACTTTTGTAAATGCTGTTGGTTGCTGCAGCAGCTTTATAGCATCTTCCCGAGAGCAGCTTTATGAATTCTTTACAAACAGGATCAGACACATTTTGTTTCTGCTGTGTTTTATATATACATCCCAGTGGTTCCTGCTTTTTCCCGATATTTTTACTGTTTGTAATTAAAGGGGCAATTGATAACATTTCTAACATTTAGATATTAGATGTTGCATTCTCCCTCCCCCGTTCCACTGCATTTACTTCACAACAAGTCTTTGCCAGGCACTTACCATCAATCTCAGCCATGTCCTGTATCTGTTTTTTTTTTTTTTTTTTCCGATACTAATTGAAGACTCAGAGATAACACGTGATACCAATGTCATTTTACTATTAGCTCACAAGCCTTGTTCGAGGTGGGATCTAAACATCAGGTATCTTCCACAGAGATAAACAAAAGATTTGTTTTGGACCCGCCAACATTTTTTAAAATTTATTAATTCACGGTCCCATTTTATTTATTTATTTATTTATTTATTTATTTTTTTTTTAGGAAAAGCCATACTTTTATTTGACACCTTTCTTTGTCAGTTGCTCTTTGTAAACACACAACATTCAAAATTGACCACACCTCTACAGCTCAATGAGCCAAGAGGGAGCGGGAGCAGCTATAGAGAGTGACTGAAGAGAGAGAGCGGCGTTAGTGAGAACAGAGCAGCAGATTAGACAAATAAAATGTTATTTGCTGATTGTTATATTGTAGAGCACACAACTAACACTTCACAACTCTGCGGGAGGATGCAGAGTTGCCGGATTTTGAATGAATGCAGATTTCCTGTCTGCTGGCTGTGGCGCAGCGCTGCTCTCGTCAAACTACAGACACACACCGATCATAGCTGCACTCACAGTACCGGAACCCAAGCATGTAACAAAACCCATTCCCATCTGTGAAATATGGACACTGTATCTGACAGAGCTAAAGGTGGACTTGTGAGTCAGTATTAGATACTGAGGGGTGTGACCAAGCAGCATTTGACCCCCTGAATGGACTGCACACCCTGCACATTGTTATTGACACAAAGGAGCATAAACGTTGTTTGCTGCTACCTAAAAGCAACCTGAGTAACGTAAAATAATGAGAAAAGAAAGGATACAAATGGACATCGCCACACACTTCTAGTGGGGCATAATAAGTGATGATTGAGAGGAATTATTTTAGTACAGCATTAGTCTATACATTTTAGTTAATTCTTCCATATTACACCTTTCATTCACAAATATTTTTTTTTACATAAAATCTTTAATAAACCTTTAATAAAAGTCCAGTCAACTCAAATCACAACAAAAATATAAATGTTGGTGTTATGTGCTGAGGCTTATATACACCTGTGACAAGTGTGCAGCCATGCCAGTGCATTGGAGATGAATGAAACTGTTTGTGATCAAGACTTTAAAGAATTACATTTAAAAAACTTCTTAAAAACTTATTGTGATTCTTATAGATCTGTTGTTCACATGTAGTTGCTTTATACTGTGTGAAAACCTTCTGCTGTTTATTAAAACCCTGCGGCTGTCTGAAGGCAGCGGGACACATATGTTTATAGAGCTGCAACCTCTGATTTGAGAAGTGCTGTGTCAGAGCAGAGTGCCATTACACACATCTGTCCACCATGTTTAAAATTTCATTAAATCATGTTCAAATGACATCAGAATACAGAATAACTACACACAGAAGAGAGGTCTGTTATAAGTCAGTGTTTTGCCTGTTTATATGGGAAGCACCAGATTACTGGAGATCATTAATCCTGTGCGTCATGACCTCCTTTCCTGTTTTTTCAGTGTTTCATGTTTTGTTCTTGAAATGCATGACAGTGCAAACACTGAATCACATCTTACGATATGTAACAACTTACAGCATGAGATACAGTAGAATTATGAATCATAATTGTGGATTATATAAAAGGCTTCAACACACTATTGATTTCCTGAAAAGGAGTCTCATCATTTGTTGAGCTATTGATGTCATATACAGTAATTTTACTATTGCCTTCCATCCATCTATTTTCTTCCACTTACCCAGCGCCGGGTTACAGGGGCAGCAAGCTTAGCAGGGAATTCCAGACATCCCTCTCCCCAGCAATGTTTTCCAGCTCTTCCTGGGGGACCCTGAGGTGTTCCCAGGCCAAACAAGATATATATCTCTTCAGTGTGTTCTGGATCTACCCTGGGAACTTTTACCAATTGGACGTGTCCGGAAAACTCGATCAGATGCTGAACCACCTCAGCTGGCCCCTTCTGACGTAAAGGAGCAGCGGCTCTACTCCGAGCTCCAAACGGATGTCTGAGCTCCTCACCCTATCTCTAAGGCTGAACCCAGCCGTCTTTCGAAGGAAGCTCATTTCAGCAACTTGTATCCATGGTCTCATTCTTTCAGTCACTACCCAAAGCTCATGACAATAGGTGAGGGTTGGAACGTAGATGGACCGTTAAACTGAAACCATCGCCTTCTGTCTCAGCTCTCTTTTCACTACAATGGTCCGGTGCAGGGCCTGCATAAGTGCCAAAGCTGCACGGCACTGCCTGTACATCTCCAATGAATTACTGAACTGTACTGTACTTACTGTTGTGGAGGGGTTTGTGTGTCCCTGGTAGGGTCTCCTAAGGCAAAATGGTCAGAGCTCTTGTTGTGGGGGGCCAGATCAAGAGAGATTCACAGACCTCAGTGAAGCGGACCAAAAGGACTAAAGGAACCTTGCCCTGGACAAGGGAGACCAGGGCCCCCTCCTGGAGCCAGGCCCAGGTGTGGAGCTTGTCGGCAAATGACTGATGGCCGGGCCTTGACCTGTGGGGTGCAGCCAGGCTCAGCCCAAAGGAGCATGATGGGGCAGTCTCCCTGTGGGCCCACCCCTCTGCAGGGATAGGCCTTGGGGTTGGGTGCTATGCAAGACGGACTTTACTATTGCTCAGTGAAAAAGGGGAAAGAAAATAATCTTTTAATTGCTTTATTCACAGCTACGGGGAAGCTCAATCTCATGGTATCAGAGGTTTATGTAAACAGCTTAACCCCAGCAGCAACTCAATCGTTTTACACATTCCTCCAGCATGTAAGCACAATGGTGGTGATCAGCCTCCAACCTAAAGCCAACCTGAACTTCACCATTTATCTTCTGATCTGTGACTAATGAATAACAGAGGTGGAAATTTACTGAAGCCAAGTGTGGTGGAGATGTGATCATCCACCCTGAACACATCACGGTGCTCTCCAGTAGTGTAATAATGGATGGTAGATGGCTGCCATTACGACCTTCCCTCTGCACGGCGGAGCACTGTGAGCCACATGAAATCAAATTACCGCTCAAGAGGAGGTTCACTCTCCTCACCCGACATGTGCTCTCTCTCTCTCTCTCTCTCTCTCTCTCTCTCTCTCTTATGTCCCCTTCCTCTTGGCGTCTCCTGCTGGCTCTACATCCACATTCACAAAAAAACTTAAACAAATGATATTGTGATATTCTAATTAGGGACATGCATTTCAAGCAAAAATACTACCCAAAAAATCACTGGGAATTATTTCGATTATTTTTCGAAAATTGCTGCATGACCCTCAAGCCAGCACAGTGCCGCACATACACACACACACACACACACACACACACACACACACACACACACACACACACCACACCCCTGCACTGACAGAAAAGAGACGAACTGAACGTGCCACACATGTTTTAACAGTAGTAACGTTACTACTAGGCAGTGCCTACAACGGTTAATACAAGAGAAATATACAGTATATGTTTTAAGATCGGCTGCACGGTGGTGCAGTAGTTAGCGCTGTCGCCTCACAGCAAGAGGGTCACAGATTCAAATCTGGCATGGGGCTCTTCTGTGTGGAGTTTGCATGTTTTCCCTGTGTAAGCGTAGGTTTTCTCCAGGTTCTCCAGCTTCCTCCCACAGTTCAAAGACATGCAGTTTAGGTTAACTGATGACTCTAAATTGCCCGTAGGCATGGATGTGAGGCGTGAATGGTTGTCTGTCTCGATGTGCCCTGTGATGGACTGGCGACCTGTCCAGGGTGAACCCCACCTTCGCCCAATGCCAGCTGGGATCAGCTCCAGCCTCCCCGCGACTCCTAACGGGATCAGCGGTTGAAGATGGATGGATGGATGGATGGATGTTTTTTAAGTTTTGGGACAAATTGTCATCTAAACTATTTATGTACTATTTATAACTTAACGACTGTTTGAATAATCAAAAAACATGACTCATCCCTAATTCTAGCATGTAACTACTAGATCCATCTGCAGATTGGACCCCCACCCCATCCATCCAAGGAACAAGTCACCTACACTGTGGTTGTTTTGTGTCTCATAGTGGACCTTCTGCACATGGTTGTCAACATTTTGTGTCCCCCTGAGGTTGTTTTGTGTCCCTTTGATGTCATACTGTGTCTTTGTTGCAATTTCCCTATGGTTGTGTTGCGTTTCTTTGTGATCTTCCATGTCTCATAGTTTTGTATCCTTTTGTCTATGTCTCTCTCTCTGTTTTTCATCTATTTCTTGTCAGTTTGTGTTTATTAAGTTTATTTTGTGTCCCTTTGTCATTGTTTTTTATCTCTTTGTGGTCATTTAATATCTCTTTGCGGTTGTTTTGCATCTTTTGGTGATCTTTCATGTGTTTTTATAGTGAATTTGCATATTTTTTGTGGTCATTTTGCATGTCTTATTTTGTGTCCATGTGAGGTTATTTTGTGTCCCTTCATCATCATTTTATGTCACTATGTGTTCATTTTTATATTTCATGGTTGTTTTGCATCTTTTTGTGGTCACTTGTGGTCTTGTGTCCCTGAGCCAGGCCCACCATCAGGCGGCGGTCAAAGGGTACAGCTGTCCCCTAGCCCAAGGCCAAGGGGTGCCCATGCAAAGGTCTATGGTTGACCCCAAATGAGATCAAGTGTAACTACTTACAGACCTATATTACTGACAACATGATAAATAGGTGTATTGGTATCATTAAAACACCTTTCAATTTGCTATCTCATACCCCCACTCCTCGACTGTTATTGTGAAAATGGTGCAGTCAAAACTGGACCAGGTAAGTGGTGAGGTCTGTGCGAGGGGTGGGCACCACATGGAGGAAATGCGCCTGGACAGGTCCATCAGGGATCCTTCCACACCAGACGAGTGACCATCATTCACCCACCGAGCTGAATGCTCCAGGCAGACTGCATAGGCGGCGACCGACCCCACCCCTTGAAGTGTAAAAATATTGTTGGCTCTTTATGAAACTGTGGCGGGCATAATTGACTGGAATCACTGGAGCCTGATCCATGTCCCTCCAGCTGATCAGTGAGAGATGATGTTACCTCCAGAGGGTTGGACTCATACATGGATTCAGATGTCCTAAATAACAAATATGAATATGATTTAATGGAATTTTGTGTTGTATTTGATGAAGTATGATCATAGTGAAGATTGAAATAAAGATGAGGATCTAAATGTGAGTTGATGAAACTGGATTTACATGATTTGAGTCAAGTGATTCATGTTTTGTTATTTCAGAGTTCTTTTTGCATTGGTTTATTTCATAAATAATTTAATTTCAAATCAGCACACTGGATGAGACATGGGACCCTTAAAATAACCATGTTTATTTCCACCTAATAAGACTGCATTTATTAACCATCTTTGTTGTCTTGATAAACCACACTGAAGGTGTCAGTAAATAAATAATAAATAAGGTCTATGATTCTTAATTACAAAAGTTCTGCTCAAGCAGAAACAGATGTGGTTTTAAATGTTAGTAGCTATTTACAGACTATGTGGGCTAAAACACACTAGAAACCTGATTCTCCTTTACAATAATTCAGTACATGTTCACAACAAGGTAGGCAAACTCATTACAATATGTAATAATTCAGATCAGTGTATATGATGGCATAGTAGCATTAGAATGAACCAGAGGGTCGTGCATGCCCCAGAACCCGCTAGCTGCTGACTGGTTCCTACTGGCTGGCTGACTTGCCAGGTAAAGCAGAATGTACAAAGGTGAGGAGCTAGGCACACCAGCAAACAACAGCTGTAGTGGACTCAGTTTTAAAGCTGGAGTGAAGATAATGGTATTATATGAAACTAGATGACCTCTGAATCGGGATGGATAAGGGGTCCAATTTGGAAAGTCTGTCCCCCTGCCCATATTTCCTAATGGCTGGCCTGCCTAGAGGTTATTTTGTGTTCCTCTGTCATTGTTTTATGTCTTTTTGTTGTCATTTTTACATCTCTTTGTGATCTTCTGTGTCTCTTTAATGGTTTTGATTTTTTTGTGGTCATTTTGCATCTCTTTCTTGTCATTTAATGTCCCCCAGGTGTCATTTTTTTCTCTCTTTGTCTCTTTCTGGTTGTTTTATCTGTCTTTGTGGTCATTTGATTGACTCCAACATGATGGCTTCAGTCTAGGGCCCCTGGGCCTGTAGCCTGTAAGTCCTTTCAGTAATCCATCCAGGACACTAACCAGCCAACCTCTCACTTTCTGATTCTGGTGGGGACGGAGGGGGGGACTTCCATCTACTTCGTGTTCTTTCTTCCATGCTATCTCTTCTATGACTGTGGAAGAGGGGGAAATGTAGGAGAAAAGAGAAAGTGCAGTGATCCTTTGAGATCTCATAAATTCAATATATTCCTGCCTAGACTCCCTAAAAGTGCTTGGGAGTGCATTCAGTGAGTCCATAAGTCACAACATTGTCAGAGAGGTGATGGTGATACATGAGGGCGCTGGCGCACAGTTCATTCCAGAGCAGGTACTCTCCGTCAGATAAGCGCAACCTTAATTCCTTCCGCTGGCCTAATGTGTTTTTAATGCAGCCCTGTGACTTATGTTGCTGTCAGTCGGTCAGCCTCATAGGGATGCCAGGATGCTAGTGGGCGGCAGACAGGAACCAGGAAAAGGTGGCAAAGATTTATCGGAGCGGCAGAGACATAACACATTTGATCAAATCCATATTGACTGAGACCACTGAGAGGGCTGCATCTCAGGGAGTCAAAAAAAACCAAAAAAAACAGGATGCTCGGCGTGTCTCGACCACAGGATAAATGAGCTTGGTTTGTTCAAACGCGCATTTGATGAAACAATACGGATTGACCTCCGAGGCAATTGATGTCATCGATACCGTACAGAGGCAGGTAAATTTCTCATTGCGATGTGGTTTGGTGCAAACGTTATTAATTGTCAGAATGTTTTCAAGCCTTGGAGACTTATTGTAGAATCACTGCACAGCAATTCATCACAAGGCATGTGTCATATCGTGATCAACAGACACTTTATTCAAAACAAGCAGGAATTTACAATGTATGGCCCCGCCCTCTAAAATGTCTCTGACTGAAAACGTAGCCTTTTATTCAAAAGACACCAAATGTGAAACTGCTGTTGTTTGGCACATAGTTTTTTATGAAATAGTAATGTGTTATAACTAGTAGCGTGGTTTAGCCTCATCATCTTGATATAGAATGTGTCACTATTCTTTAATGTAGCTGTATTTATCTGTGTTCTATTTATGTCTATTTGTTTCCTTTATTATTTTTGTCTGTATTTATTCAGTTTTATTTTTTCTCTAGACATCATTGAAAATGAAGGCATGTCCTCAATGATTCCTCCAGATATAAATAAAAGTTACATCTAACTAACAATAATATCCTGCAGTGTCTGAGATGCTTCTGGACAGACTCAGTAATGTTAGTAGTCCTGGTTCAGATTGAGAGGACAGTAACAAGTTTCAGATGAACTGCCATCAACATGACTCAGAGGTATACTTAAGGCTACAAAAATAAACTTGATCATCTTGTTGAGTTAACTGAATGTCGCTGCAACAATGTGCATTATTCAGACATTTTCAGCGGGGTAACTGGGAAAAAGGGCATGCTTGTCATCATATAAATAGGTTGTGGTGTTTTTGTAACTAGAGGATTGAGATGTTTATTACAACGTTGACATTATCTTCATCTTACTGAGAGACTAGAGAACACAGCTCAGCTCACCGGAGCAGCTCCGGGCTGTGTCTCTGTTTTCCGCTGCCTGTCTGAATCATGGTAATCCTCAGTGCTGACTGTCTATTGCTGATGACGTGTAACAAATCAGATAGTGCTGTGGGCGGGACATTGAGCCACACTACACAGTGGAGACTGAGTGGAGAGCACTGACAGAGAGAAGAGGCTGATCAGAGCCAAAGTCGCACATTTTTAAATGAATTTATCACATCACCAAAATACTGCTTTTTTTGTCTCGACAATACGTCACG
This sequence comes from Pterois miles, assembly GCA_947000775.1. Classification (NCBI taxonomy): domain Eukaryota; kingdom Metazoa; phylum Chordata; class Actinopteri; order Perciformes; family Scorpaenidae; genus Pterois; species Pterois miles. Next base: position 6,243,052 of record CAMQGK010000171.1, on the reverse strand, counting down.
TTTTTATATTGCGATATACTGCGGCACGATATATCGTCACACCCTATAAATAGGCTACTTAAAAAAGGTGCACCATGTATCTCTCCTCTCCAACTGATATCGGTCAGCTGTGAGGAGATCCCCTCCAGACTTGTTTTAATGATACTCTGCTTTTGACAAAGCTGAGTAGTTAAAATTCCTAGATTTAGATCTACTCCTTCTCCCTCACTGAAAAATCCAGACTCTGACTGTGCAAATATTTTTCACTTAAGAAGTTTCATTGCTGAACACAAGACGTCTCATAGTTCACTAAAAGTCAATTCTTAGTGTTTGTGCACTGGTTTGCACACTTCTGTTAGTTGCATACTGGACCTCAACTGACTCCAAACTTGTTTTAATGTCACAAAGTCATTTTGTATGCAGCACATCATGAACTTTCCACCTTCACCAGATAATTTTGAAAACTCTGCACATCGTCTGGTCACACATAAAGATGTACACATGTGCAAGGTGGCAGAAGCATCATGCCATTCAAACTGACCTGATATCGCCTGGTCTAGATCAAGAGGAAAAGGGATCTTGTCATTTTTAAAAAGGTTGATTAAAAAAAGAGGTTGATAGTGCAAGAGGCCGGTGATCATGGGTTGTACATTTATAGTGATAGGCTGATTTTCCTTCATGGAAATGTAGAAGAAGAGAAGAAGGAGAAGAAGATATTCCTTTATTAGTCCCACGAGGGGAAATTCAATTTTTTCACTCTGTTGTTAACTTATACACGGTACATGCAGACCCGAACACACATATGCACAAACATGCAACAATGGAGAGATGTCAGAGTGATGACAAGCGCCCCAAGCAGTTGGGGGTTTGGTGCCTTGCTCAGGGGCACCTCGGCAGTGCCCAAGAGGTAAACTGGCACCTCTCCAGCTACCAGTTCACACTCAGTTCTTGGTCCATGGCGGGACTTGAACCGGTGACCCTCCGGTTCCCAAGCCAACTCCCTACAGACTGAGCTACTGCCGCCCCCAATGGAGACATCCTTTAGTGCCGGTATGAAAGGCAGCAAGTGTTCAATTCACTACAAGGTAAACCTATCCACGGCAACAGTAAACACAATTTTTGAGTAATTGTGCGATACTGCACATCTCACACGATCTTGTGACATTGCCAGAATCCAGCTGCTGGTTTACAAGAGGCAGCAGCGTTGAATGAATGAATAAGTGAATGCCATTTCCAATAAGCATACAGTATAAACAAATGACATGAAAATCTCTAAATACTAAATACACAGTATTTACCCTTATATAACGTGGGAGATTACTGAGCTACATAAAGTAGTTTAGTGAAGTTTTTAAATAATCCCCACAAAATCTTTGATGCCCCTGCAAGGCAGTGCAAATGATATGTGTCCATAATAGTGCTGTCATCAGCTTTAAGTATATGGCAGTAATGTAAATCAGTAAAACTGAATAATTGTATCTGCTGCATGTGTAAAAGTAAGAATACACTATGGATCTAACTCTGCCACAGCGAATTCAGTGTCCTCTATTTGTGAGTCACCACATGTTTTTTTTTTTTTTTTCTCTCCAGTTTTTAGTCTGTGGCCAAAGGTTTTGCCGCAGGGTGTCCAACATGCATATCCCCTGCTCCACACACTCTTTAAAAATGTTCAAAAGGAAGCCTTCTTTTAAAGCACCACCGTGCTGCCGCTATTTTCTTGCTTTTCCTTTCTGTAGTTTTGTCCCCCGGCCCTGATAATCCCCCACATCCTTGGCTAATCAGCAGGAAAGGAACAGGGCAGCAGTGTGCTCAGGGTTGAGTTTTAAAAATGCATGTTCTTCCTCTGAACACACACTGCCGCCCACAGGGAGCCAGACTTTCTCCCTCCTGTGGGGGGAGAGAACTATGGGCAGATAAAAACTCCACACAGGGTAATGACATGCATGCATACCGCCCGCGTGCACACAAGTAAGATCACTGCTGAAGGTGAGGCTGCTTCCTGAGTGGAGCACGGATAAACAGAGAGGAGGCCAAGGCCATGCATGTGATAGGGGGTGCGTGTCTGCATAGGAATGAGGACTTGTTCAGGGTGGGAGGTCTTCTACCAGCTAATTGTGTTTTCCCGGCCTTGTGCCTGCCAATAAATTGGCCCTGGGGCGTATCCCCAGCTGACCAGGCTGCCACAGAAAGGTCACAGGTGCTCTGGGAGGACAGAACTACAGTACCGCATTCTGTATGAGGTGTTAAATAGTCTGATTTCCATCAGCAGGTTTACACGTCTTTCAGTTTTATCGCAACATGGTCACAGCAGCAATGTGGGCTTCAACAATTCAACATAATTCAGTTTGAGCAATTTGTACCTCAGTGCTGCTGCTGTTTGTCCTTCACATTATAACATACACATATCATCTTGTACCTTCACCGGAAAGTTTGTTAGTAAGTTCATAAAAAGTAAAAAAGAAAGTAAAGTAAAGTAAGTAAAAGGAAGATTTCTGGTGAAGATCCTTTACTGAGATGTTGTCTCACTAATAAACTCAATGCTGACAGTTAGCAGGAACCCAACTTTGATTTCTTTCTCTTTTTTTATGCAACAGTGTTGACAGTTTAGGTTGATGCAGGTGAGGTATTCATTAGACATTTCTTTAAAAAAAAAAATCTAAATAAAAGGATTGTGCAGCTTTAATGGAGGAACCAACTCACTGAGTGCTTTCTAGTCCTAAAATTTATTTCAAAAGCCTGTCTCTTTCACCCACTCAAAACAGATATACTCTGAGCTGTACTTCGTGACATACTAGACTGTGGTTTAAAAAGGTCCACCATTAAAGGTAGGGTAGCTAAGCTGAAATATTCGTTGTGCATTTTCTGTTAAAAGCAACACATTTGGCACAGATTTCGGTTTATATTTTATGAAAAGATATAGCTGTCGGAGCACTGCGAATTTGGCCCCTGAGGGCTAAATATTCCTATTTGTTGCAGAAAACTGGTTGTGTTCAAGCTGATTAGATCAGATGTCAGAAGATCACTGTTTTTTCTCCTTTGTTATTTTAAAGGATGCCTTTAACATCCTTTACCTGATTAAAAAAAATGTGAAAGTTTTTTGTTCTGTATTTTGTTTATAATTTGAAACCAACAAATGTCAGGAAAGAAGAATGAGCAAACCTAATAATACAGGGTTTAAAATAATTTGTTTTTTCAGCTTTTTAAATGATATATAAAGAAGTTTGTATATTGATAGAAAAAACATTGAATGTAAACATAATCTCGTTTGGTAATCCAAACTTTGGATTTTCAAGTTGAGTATCACTTTAAACTTGTACATGCTGCTACCTTCATGGTCCTGAAACCTGTCCAACAGATCCACCCCACCTGCTCCAGTCACCTGACTCCCTCATCCACCTGCTCACCTGTTTCCACTTTGCCTCATCAGCCCTGGACCATATAAAGTGGCCCACTGCTACTCATTCCCTGTCAGATTGTGCTGTGTAGCTTTGCGTTCAAGCCACCAGGACCTGAACCTTAACCTAACTTCTGAATATGTTTTTCCTATGTTCATGTCCCCTATGATGTTTGACCTTGTCTATGCTGATGTGTCTGTGCAAATGTGGTACATCTCAAATTTGAAAGCTAATCGCTGTCAAATACACATATGCCAATGCATATCGACAGGGAAACAGTCTTAGACACAACACTGGCAAAGCTGAAACCTCCAGCACAGAGTGGACTTGTCAGTACAGGGAGAAAGAGCGTGCATTTGCGTAGTGAAAGTTTTGACAACAAACATGGCAGAGCGTGCAGATTCAAGATGTAAACTGGACCCCTGGAGCTTCCTTCCACTGTCTACCAAAAAATCCCACTTGATTTTCTGACACTTGATAACTGTCAGTTACACGCTAACAAAAAATATAAGCAAATCAAAGATGCTACCTACACTTACCTACTTAATTCAGCAGTGGGAAGAATTGGAGCAAAGCAAAAAAAAAGTTATTTTTATAAAACGGTCACTATATCCTGACATCAGTGCAGGATCTGAAACAAATGATGTTCCTCTGTGTCCTCCGGTGCTCCTTATGGCATCTGCAAGATATCACAGACCAGAGGAAAACAACCAATCAGAGCTGATCTGGAGCCTGCCAGCTGCGAGAGCTGTCAATCACTTGCGAGCTCCGATCAAATGGTCAATCTAGGCAGCACTGATCAAATATGAATCAATATTCTGTTGTTGTAATGCCTATTTCTCACCTCACATGTTTTCAGAAACATTGCGTAGTGTCCTGTTTCGCTGTAAAATATGAAAGTTTGTGACACAGCAGTCATGTTGAGAACAGTTGTGGAAATACCAAGCACCGCCCACCAGAAGAATATTAGTATTAATTCAAATTTGATCAGCGCTCCCTAATTTGACCATATGATTGAAGTTTGCGTGTGATTAACAGCTCACTTGCGAAAATAGGAACGCTCTCTCTCTGAAATGACCTGTGATTGGCCAAAGTCTCCTGTCACAGACTAGATTTTATAAAGCCTGAAAACAGAGCCATGAGGAGGTGCAGAAGTATAGTTTTCTCTCAGAAAACCTGAATTACATTATGCTGAAAGGATATTATGGGTTTCTTGCCCAGTGATATCAAAAGCATTCTGCCTACTGCAGATGTAAACCTTATTAAATTTGTCATATTTTCTGAATTTAAACCATCCTTAGGAGAAATACACTGTAAATTATGTGATATGCTCGACACAATACTGATGTTGTTGGCACTTGTTCATAAAATACCACAGATTTTCACACTTTTTTTTAAAAACTATTTATTCATTAATAACAACTTTGCTCCATGTTGCAAATACAACACATACAGTAAGTTCCTGTTGTTACAGGCGACCCCTCCGCTCCCAGGGTTCCCGTCAACGCGTGTTTTGCTCTCTTATTGGCTGTAGCTCGTGGCCAGAGTCCCCAACAGGTCCAGATATACAGTATATATGTAGTATATAGTATAGTCGTATATATCAGTGGCATGCTTGATATCTGGGATGTCCCTGAGGCATCAGCTCACGTCATTGTACACACGACATGATGTGCAAGTGGCGAGCCAATGCCGATTTGCCTCGGATCTGAGGCTTTAGCCAGGGAGCTCCAAAAACTGTCGCGATGCAGAAAATCAAGGCTAAAGTCATGAGTGTGAGCTAGGTGTTACCCAGTAGGCAATTTGAGGGGGGAATTAAAGAGGAGGCCATCCCCCTTGTTAGCAAAATGACCAAAATGCATCCTGCTTGTTCACCTGCCACCCCCCACTCTTTATCCCTTAGTAGTAGAGAGTGTAGCAGAGGGCTGTGTAGTTGAATATGTTGGCTAGTCTGCGTGACTCATTGATCCTTTAGCTGACTGAGGTTTGTCCAACTTTGAATCTATGGCCCCAACCATGACCCTGAAATATCAGCTGCCTTACTGTGCTGTGCACTGATAAATTCATGGCGCTGTCCGTGTTGCTCAAGTAGCAGACAGATTTGTAAATGCGACTTTTACTCTGCGCCCAACTGTTAGTTTTGTTTTGGATCTATAATAAGCTCTGAACTCTATAGCTAGGGCGGGGATATTAAAAAAAATACAGAAACAAAAGAGCCGCTCATGGGTGGTTCACTAGTGGAGAATTTGCATAGGCGATGTCAAGTGACAGCTGTGTATTGACTGCTGTCATACAGTGATATTTGCATACATTTATTTATTGTAAATACAATATAAATATAGTGTAGTTAAAGTATATTGTTTTGTCATTCATGATAAAGTTAAATGATACAAAATATAACAGACATAATGCATGTTGTAATTTTGCAATAAAACAACAGTGTTGTGTTGCATTGCTTCTGCTACAGTTCAGTATAAATTTTCTAGGGATTCAGCCACATATTGTATTGTTTACTTCTCAGAAATACTTCATAAAAGAGATGAATGCAGCTCATCAACCTGAGAGAAAGAGATATGAGCTCCCAGACAATATAACAAAAACAATTTCATTAGGTGTGTACTGTACATCTTTGGGGGAATACAACTGTAACAATAAAAGTGCATCCCCACCCATAAATTTATCTGACAGCTGTCGGTAAATCTGATGAAATTTTCTAGAAATATTGCTCCCAAAGTGACACTGGAGGGGAACAAGCGTTAACTGGAACTCTTGTTTCAGCCTCAGAGTCTTGGCGGATGGATGACCCTCTATATTTGTCTCTTTGTTATTTTTTTGGTCACGTGCTAGAGTCAGGATGGATGACTGAAGTTCATCTGGTTAACTCTCTGCACGCACCATCTCAATACAATGAAAACTACCCAAAAAACAGCTGCAGCTTTTAATTATGTACTGAGGCAACTCTACAGGTTTGTTATTATATTGCCAGTTTGTCTTTTACATACTTTTCCTTTTTGTCTTTTTCTTTTTCTTTTTTTTTTGTCTCTCATGATTCTAGCTCCATTTTATTATATATCATAGTGTATGTACTGTATGTGTGTGAGTATTTTCAAGGATTTGCCTGTGTGACATTCATTTGTATTTGCCAGTGTGTGGCCTATTTTGCCGCCCTCCCATTGTTGTTCTGTTGTTACATTTCTCTGAGCCGATGTTCTCCAGGACTAAGCTGTGGACAAATAGCTGCATTATTTATCTCATTAGTGATAAATATAACCCATTGCACTGCTACATTTGCAGGTAACAACACTGATAATGGCGGCTCGGTATTGTTAAGTCTTTTCCTTTCCGTCCTTTTCTTCTCACTGCCTCATTGCCGTGGCGAGAGCCATTTCTGTGAACAACAGGCGTGCAGTTTTATCTCCAGGCCATTTGGATTTTCACTCATTTTTTTCCAAACCTCATTTCATCTGTGTTGAATGGTGCTATCTTTAGCCGCAGGCTACGGGCTGTGACTGCCTTCCAGAGTGGCTCCACAGCGGCTACATGTACACTGAATAACAATCATGTGTTGCTTTGATTGGACAGTTCATTAGCGCCTGACGTCACCGCAGTCGCTCACTGTCCATCAACATGATGTAGATGGACAAAATTATTTTGTTGGGATCTATGCTGCCTGCTCCATCTGCTGGGTGATATGAATTAGAAAACAATTTTGTATTGATTTTTTTTTTTCTTCCCCCCATTGATTTCTTTCTCTTACAGTATGTGCCAGAGGCAAGCAAGCAACTCACTCTGATTGGCTACATGGGCTCCTGGCTGTGTTTATGTTGAATTAAGGTGCTTGGGTTAAAGAATACACACTTCTGTCATCCTCTCTGCAAAGTTAAGCACCCGGGACATTGTATTGTTAGCATGCAGTTAACCCTAATGTTCTGTTTGGGATCCTGGATACTCCGGGCCCTAGTTAAGAGCTCAAACTATTTTATCACCTTGATACTTTATGACTTCTAATTTTAAAAGAATTGCTTATAAATACTATTTTGGACTGACGACATATTACACAAATCCATTACAGAAAATGACACTTCCTTTAATTAGGTTTCAGAGAGCCCAGGTGTAAAAAGTTTTGCTTCTAGCACCCGGTTTTACTGTCATCGAGCACTATAGATGTGGGTCATAGGGGCCTCCTATGTTGTAAAAGATAAGATAAGATAAGATGAACCTTTATTAATCCCCGTAGGGAAATTCAGTTTTTACACTCTGTTGTTAATTTCACACAGTACTCATACATGTATTAATGGAGAGATGTCAGAGTGAGGGGGCTGCTCCTGACAAGCGCCCCGAGCAGTTGGGGGTTTGGTGCCTTGCTCAGGGGCACCTCGGCAGTGCCCAAGAGGTAAACTGGCTGTCTCCAGCAACCAGTTGGTCTTGGTCCATGTTGGGACTTGAACTGGTGACCCTCTGATTCCTAAACCAAGTCCCTACGGACTGACCTACTGCCGCCCCCTTAAAGGTTTTAAATAAAGCTAAAGTTTGCAGAACACAAATGTTAAAGTACTGCAAGGCCACAGTAAAATACGGATGCGAGAAACGGAGCATCTCCTCTATTCTCCTCCTGGTGTTTGTGAGCGACAAATTTCAACAAGCTCACATCCTTGAGTGACATAATATAGCTGTAGTTGCTCATTCTCCAGACTGGCCAAAGTATGCACGCTAATGTAGTTTAGTTTGAAATTAAATATCTGCAGCTTCACTTTGCTGCGCCCCAGTCTCTCTGCCTCTCACTCACTGCTCTTCTACTTCCCGGCTCAATCTTAGACATTACCCTCGCCACTTTATCTTTCTCCCCGCTCCTCTCTTCCTTCCATGTCTCAGTTTCCAAAGGCTAATGCACTGAAGCAGATAATTATACACACCCCCACCCCACTTCCATACTGGCTCCTCAAACAACGTCCCTTCTCCTCCATGTGTGCACAGTGAACCTGCATTGATGCAGGAGGAAAAAAAGACAAAATCACGTATTCAGCGTACGGTGATAAATGAGGACACATATGCGGCAAACAAGCTGTCGTTGTGACATTGCTGGGGGCATTTCACCCCATTACCAAAATAGAGTCTTGTTGTTTTGTGTTTTCTCATCAAATCACACCCTCGGATGCTGCGTAAGTTAAAAGCTTGAGACATCATTTAAGAGCATTGCAAAGACAACGTGTGGAGTCGGAGCTTTCCGAGGAAGTTAGGGAGATGACATCATTTCCTCTGACAGCAGCAGGCCTAACAGTCATATTTAAATGTGTAACAGCACGTCTGAATGTGCTCAGGAGTGGAGTGAAGGTCAGGGAGGTAAAATGAAGTTAAGATGAAAGCCTTTTCCATGTTTACAGCCATATTCTGAGAGTTTTCTGAATATTAATTATCCTGACATTGTGCCCATAAATATAACGTAAATGCCATACCTCATTTTGTCTCCTGCTTGTCTTGACTAAAGCATAAAAAGTCGACAGGGTGTTCTTTTCTCATTTCTTTCTCGGTTTCCTCAAATTTTTTCTTGCCAAATTCAGTCCTCAGTCTTGTGACAAATTATTCTATGTGGGATATTGGAGTTAAATCTCTTTCAAAAAGTGAATTCCAGGTTCAGATGACCTTTTTTTTCAAAGAACATTCATGAGCGTGTCCTTTTGTGTACCCAAAATGAATATGACATAGTGCTACAGGTACTAATGCATGTGTATGCGTGTATGCGTCACATTAATTTTGTAAGCCTTACAGTCCAGAGGAGATGAGTCACAGGTGTGTGTAGAGCCAGAGGAGGTTTTGAAGAGACAATGACAAATGAGCAAGAGTTTATTCTGGGGAGTCTGGTTCTGTGTGTGTTTATGTATGTCAAAGATTGTATGAGTACAGTTTATTCCAAGTAATTTGCATACATGTTTCAACATTCACAATGCTTTCCAAATTTCAATACTAACGTGCTATTTAATTTGCTAAAACAGTATGTGCCATTTTTTCGTCAGTTTGCATTCTATTTCTGGTGAAATATTACAGTATGCAACGCTGGATACTACGGTGTCATAAATGTCCCACAATGCAATGCGTTAGTGATCACACCGGCATAATATATATTTTAAATTAATTCGGACTTTGATTCACACAAATCATTGTTTGGTCACATGAGGTTGCCATGGTTACACGTTCAACCAGCAAAGAGGCTCTCAGGAAGTGACGTAGTAGAAGTAAATTACTGCTTAGAGAGTCTGAGAATACTGTACTACATAGTACTGTATTCAAATAAAAGTATGCTGAAATAGAATGGCACTCAGAGAGCACAGACCTCCACCGAGGTGCCCAAGTAGGATTGTCCACCCATCTCCGTTCAGCTTGCGCATCATCCAGGTGTATTTTTGTTTATGTTGAATCAGCTGTACATGGTGGAGCATCATAAAACACTAATTCAAACTGGACAAAACAATCACCCGTGGCTTTGTCAAACTAATTCCATTTTCATCAGTTTATGACGTATTCTACACTGTCCAAAATGAATTCCACCCCCACCCCTCCTAAAATCTCAAACCACCAAACTTTAAATCCTCTACAGACAGACAAACAAACAAAGCAATGCTGGTGAAAACATAACATCCTTGGCCTTGGCAGAGGTAATGATGGTACACATATTGTATATGTTGTGTATATGATGTGATTGCGGACAAAGCCACTATTAACAAAAGTATATGGACATCCCTGTCCCTTTACTTTTGTGTACTTGTGGTTTGGGGTTGTTTTTCATGGTTTGGGCAAAGCTCCTTAGTCCCAGTTATGGGACATTTTATTGCTACAGCATACAATGGTATTTTAGTCAACAGTATTTAAAGTCCATTTACCATTACCAATGATATGTGAGTCCAGTTGTCCATACTTTCTCACTTCCCCAGTCTGTCTGAGGCTTTCTGCCACAAGCCCTGAAGACATAAATCTTTAATACAAATATATGCTTTTGGAACGACAACTCAAACACGAGTAAATAGTGAATTTGTTGGGTACTGTGTTCAGCAGTAGATTAATACACATTTGTTGCTCCAGTGAATATACAGTAGTATTAATGGCTCAGTTGTGCATTTTCATTACTTTTTGCACAAAACTTAAACTCCTCAGCACAGAGGATTGAAATATATTTGACTATGCAATAGGTCATTGTTTTTTATGTGATTTATTGAAAAGAAAAAAGAAAAAGTAGAAGATCAACAATAGCTGACTTCACTATGCCTCTTGTTGCTGAAAGGGAGTAAATCCCTACAAACAGTTTCCAAAGGCTGATGGAAAGCCTGAAACCTGACAAGTGGAGACATATTAATGCCCATAGTTTGGAATAAAGAGTGTCCATGTTCTTTTTGCCATGTGTTTGCCATTCACTTTCGTCCTAAAAGTGGAGACCTGCTGACTATTAATTATATTTTATTCACTAATTTGAAACACACAGTACAAACAGCATGTAAGAAATTAGCTCTTTTGTATTTTTCTTCTACCATACTGTGACACGTTATGCCACATACAAAAACAAAACAAAAAAAAAACACATTGTTGCAAAGGTTATTTTCTGGCCTATTGGTTGATACTTGTGTTAGCTGTTTTTAGTTTTGCTGGAAGCTAGTACAGGAGTTCAAATTATGTCTGCTCTCGGATAGTTCGGACAGTTATCAGGGGATGGTCAGATGGACAGTATCATTGATAGTTCTTACATTGTTAAAAATCAACAAAAAATAGATGAAAAGGCTTTTCCTAATTGATTAAGACCCATTGTGGGCTCACTGAGTGGAAGCTTACTCAAGTGGCAGCCAGTCAGAAACCCCTTTTTGCTAATTTCCATATTCAAGTAATTTATGAAAATATACTAATTTTACAAATGTTTTCTTTTTCTCAAAGAAATTAGGGTTGGTTCTAAATTACTTGATAAATTGTTGGCAGGGATCTATATCTGTTCAGAGATCTAATTATTTTCATTACTGTTCAAGTAGTCTGTGAGTAATGGAAGGTTATTTGGTGTCGATACAAAATGTCCTCACCAACCCTGCTCTCCCTTTGTGTATGATCTTGAATGTCTGTATTTGTAGGAGTGTCTGTGAATGTGCACATTTTCAAAGGTGTATTCTTGTTTCCCGGATTGCCACAGGTAAAGAGTGACACACTGTGAGATCAGCACAGCATTTAGGAAAGCCAGCCTGACCATCTGTGCAAGGTGACTTCCAAGTGTTATGTGTGAGTAGTCATAGATATCATCTCTAGATACCATCGCAGACTTTACTGCTCTGCTGCGGCTGAATAACACCCTCGCATGCATGCCCACAACCGAGGAAAATGGATTACTGGACTGCAAGTTTCGAGGTCTGTGGCTCATAGTGCTGTGATCCCACAGTCCAGCTGGAGGAGGGCAGATGAAGAACTGATTATGAAGGACACATGCAGGATTAGGAGGCATGAGAAGAATGAAGGGAGGGATGAAGTTTGGATCAATAACCAATGTTAGCAATTATAATAACCTATAGTATGCACCCGTACATTATTGAAAAGTCCTCCTTTATTTCCTCCTTTTATAGGAACAGCAAAAACACCCTTTCTTGTTGGTTTAAAGTGATAGACCCAAGCATTTTGATAAATAAACATCCAATTCTATGGCTGCTTTACATAACAAAAGAGCGATTCAACCCACAGTTCATGAGAGCTTTTACATTTGTTGTTTCAAAAGTCCTTAGTGCCGAAGAAGTGATTCTTCAGTAGAAACGGTGAAATCTTTGGAATAAACAGAGGAATTTAGTTTGCGCACAATCAAAGACAAAACATGAATGTCAGAGTGCCACCCACGACTGACGGTTGAGCTCCGGGAAATGCGGTGAAAATACAGCATTAAGTGCTTTGCACTAAAGAAGACAAAAAGCCAAACAGAAACGTGTTATGGCACGGTGAGAGGTTACTGCTGTTCCTTCACTGTTTTCAATGTAAATATTGCTGCTGAAATTTTCCAGCTTCTCGCTATGTATTTAATTCAGTTGGCTTGTTTGCAAACCTGTTACCAGCTTCATCACTATCAACTGGTTTGTGATTTTTTTAGATTTTGCAGTGTACTAAACGATGTAACTGTGATGTATTATGTACAGTCCCAGTGAATGCAGCTGTGATATTTCAGTAATGTCACTGATGTGTGTGAGAGATACAGTTTTTCAATATACAGACGGTATTAAGTGTAAATCAATGTACAGTAGAATAAATCTGGCTGTATTACGTTTAGAATAAACAGCAGGTATAGTGTAATACGTACAGTGTAAAAAGAAGCCCTTGTGCACAGTTAAATATGGTCTAGTCAGTATGGTATGGTATGGCCAGTTATTCTGCTCCCTAGTAGCCAAAAATTAGTTTGTGCAGCTTTAATATTAACATAACACATTTAACACTTCTTTCACAGACAGTTAAGTATAATTGGGAGAAATAAATATTGGAGGAGCATGAGGGTTTGCAACGGTCATTAAAAAAATGGAGGCAGGGTGATTTTTGATTTTTAATTTCTCCATTTCATCTTAAATGAGTAGATCTGGTGCTGAGGTTGCTGATTGCAGCCAACTGAAGCCTCTCCCGTGTGCCAAGTGTGTAGAAGAACTGTGATGGTCAACACAATAATCCGATTGGCCCTTTCTA